>JAXDDW010000007.1:10037500-10077500 GCA_034670385.1 Hoplostethus mediterraneus
AAATGAAGCAGCGGGGGAGAGAAGGGTTTTGTTACCCCGGCAGACTTGGAGAAAAGAGGAATTCAAAGAGGAATGGACGGAGAAAGAAAGAGACAGAAAGAGAGAGAGAGGGAGAGAGAGTCATGGTGTTGTAGGTGGGGGGGTGTTGCTGTGTAGGTTTGTTGACTCTGGGTCGGTAGAGGATGACATCATCCCTCGGCTGCTTCCACAGGAAATAAGGTCACAGCAGGAACCTTGGCCAAGCGGGAAAGACGCCCTGCTCGCCATACAGCACGAGCACACTGATGAATGCATGCATTTATACACACACACACACATACACACACAGGCAGGCACACACACAGGCAGGCACACACACACACACACACACACACACACACACACACACACACACACACACACACACACACACACACACACAATGTACTCCCAGACAGGGGCCTGTGTTATATGTGAGGGAAGAGTTTCCAATGCATTTGAATCCAAGGTTAGCTTGGACAATAGCACACACACCCACCACCCCACCTCTCACCCCCCTACACACACACACACACACACACACACACACACACACACACGAACAGCAGCAGTTCATCAACCTTACACAATAGCCTGGATGTGAGACACACACATATGCACGCACAAGTTTTAAAGGGATGACATCATGATCCACCACTCCCAGTGCAGGCTGGGAGTTCATCCAACTGATGTTTCCCAGTGCAGTGTTAGTTAATGTTGCAATGTGTTGTACATGCACACACACTCACGCTCAAACATGTACATGCACACACACACACACACACACACACACACACACACACACACACACATATACTATGTAAGATTGATCTGCCTTTTAAGAAAGTCATTTTTTCATCTTAAGTGTTTTTAACTCAGCGGGAGGCATTTGTGTCTGCGGGCCTCCCTTTGCGTCACCATGGAAACCACCACAACATGTTTATAACCAGAGGTGGGACTCCCCTACTCCCCTACACCCCATAATACTAGTTGTGAAATCTGATTTGTTGATATGGACAGAACCATGGCACCAGAGGAGATCAAGTGGACTGAATGTTTTATTAGCTTTATTCCAGAACACGTGTGTGTGTGTTTGTGTGTGTGTGTGTGTGTGTGTGTGTGTGTGTGTGTGTGTGTGTGTGTGTTTCCATGTGAAAGAGGGTGTGCTGTCCCAGCTGGTGTGGACTGTGGGTGTTTGCCAATGTTCCAGAACACCGTGACTCAGGAGAAGCTTGGGTGTCATGCACCCCACCCCATCCCACCCCATCCCACCCCACCCCACCCTCCACACCCCCGCCTCTGACTCTAACCCCTCACCCAGCCCCACCCAACCCAACCTGGGCTAAGGGTTTCCCCAAAAGTGCCTCAGAACTAAGGCCTCTTTATCCCATCGAATAGAGACCGTCCTGTTGCCAAGACACCGTCAGGAACCTTGACCCTGAGTAGGATGAGACAAGGAAGCTCCAGCTCTGGTGATTTCAACAGCAGAAACCAGCATCCACTGTCTGATCCAGGTTCAGCCGTCAGAACTGGAGAGCTGGACAGTCCAGACATGGTGACAGACAAAGAGCTGCTACCCTCTAGAGTTTCTCAGGCTCTAACACACACGGACAGGGTCTGGGCTTGCAGGCTAACTTCACTCCTGCTGTTTGCTGTGAGGAGGATCTATTGCTCCATCTACAGGCTGACTTATGAAATAACACCAGTGGTTCCTTATAGCAGTGGTTTTCAATCCTGGTCCTTGGGACCATGTGTACTGCTGGTTTTCTATCCTACCAGTTAGCTAAAGGACAGTTCATTACATTCATCTTGCATCCTGGGAGTCAAATAGTCCCTGATTAGCCAGCTAGAATGAGAACCAGCCATTTGCTGCCATTCATTTTTGTACCGTATTAACTTCCACAGACTTGTAAATTGCCCAAGCGAGATTATCCATCAAAATGAACACTTGGTTGCGGACATGGGTGGTGAACTCCAGTCAGGACATGTGGTGAATCAGTCAGGTCCCTATTAGCTGTTCCAAGTCTAGATGGAAAACAAGAGGCTTTTACCACAAGAATTGAATGAAGTGAAAAGCGTAGGCTGGTTCTCTTCTTAAAACTCATTTTGACAGACTTGCTTTTATGTAATGTTTTATTAACTGTCTTGACTTCCCTTTATGTTTCTTGTTGCTGTTGTTGTTGATTTTATGTTGTTTTACACACTTTGTAACTGTGTTTTGTGCTATTTAAATAAACATTATTACTATTAATAGTAGTAGTAGTAGCAGTAGTTGCAGTAGCAGTAGTAGTAGTAGTATCAACAACAATAAAGCACATGAAGAAAGTGATCCAGTGTTGTAACGATGACACAATCTGCCAGGTTTGTGACGTTATGATGAAATGACCGTTAGCATTACCTCAACTGAGAGGAGCAGACCTGCTAGCTGGGATGAAGCACAGTTGTTTCATATCAAACCTTCTTCACTCTGGCTCGGCCCGGTCGACTGGGAAAGTGACCCTGTGGGCGTATGGCAAAGGGAATCGTAACATGGTACGTACGGTATCGGCTGTGTGGGTGTACGGGTTTGAATCCTGGCCCTCATAGAAAGCCCCCACGTTGTATGTGATTGCTGCAAATCCTAAGATATCCATGGGAAGGTAATGCTAAACGTGCCCCGATAGCCGTGTGTGTAAAAATAGGATGCCAGGCTTCCTTATGAAGGCTTGGTGATTGTTGTTGTTGTTATTACACACTGGTTGTTGACAGGCCCTGCTCCCATGCTGTCTTGACGGAGGTGACACGTCGGGTGGGTTGTTTTTGGCAGATGTAGATGTAACCCTCCCTGGTAACACTCCCAGAAACAGGTCTATGAAGTGATCCACGTCTAGCTGTTCTTCCTGTGATTATTGAGGCAGCTCCTTGGGCACCGTGGCTCAGACCGCTGTCATGCGTATTACCAGGAAAGTTTACGGTGAGTGAGCCGGTCGGCATTCGGCGGCTTGCTTAAGAACAGACAGAGGGTTGTTTTGGTGATCTGGTCGGTCTTACCACCAGGCCACCCGACAGCACACACACAAGGTTACAGTAGCTGAGTGTGTGTGTGTGTGTGTGTGTGTGTGTGTGCCCAAGTTGTAGTCCTCTGGTTCGGATGTCGGCTAGACTGTGGTGGGCTTCATCTGTTACGGAAGCAGCACTTGAGTGGAAGTTGGTTTTACTCTCTGCAATTCATAGGGGGTTCCCAAGGCAGCTGTGTGTGTGTGTGTGTGTGTGTTAGTGTGTGTGTGTGTGTGTGTGTGTGTGTGTGTGTGTGTTAGTGTGTGTGTGTGTGTCTTTTGTGAGAGGAAGTGAGTCTGGGAATAGAGAATAGAGCAGCGATGTGAACCGCGTTTCCTGCTGTTGGCACGGTAACCCTGGGAGCATTCCACCCGCCACTCAATCCAGGGAAAGGGTTATCGCCATGGAGATGGCATTTGGCATGCTTATTCTCAAGTGTGTGTGTGTGTGTGCGTGCGTGCGTGTGTGTGTGTGTGTGTGTATTTGCAGAGTTGGGGAGGGGAGTAGACTATGTTCAAGTTCAAGTTTCAACTTTATTTGTCCCAGTGGGCACTTGGTTTTGCTGCAAGTATTAAAAACAACATTGCATAAAGATATAAGACCGACAGGAACAACAACACTCCCCTGCCAGTGAAGATGTGATTACAGTGTCCTCACAAAACTGGTGATTGGAATCCTTTGTAGTTACTGGAAAAAAGTAATGACATTGAAAATAATTTTGAAAAAATAAATAAACAGGTAAAAGTGCATTTTTGTTGTGAGTTTACTGACCCAAACCTTTTTTATTCATTATGGTAATTTATTCATTTTTTAAAATTGGAAATAAATTCATTAACTTTATATCCTATATATAATATATATACTATATATAACTTTATAACAGTAACTGGAAGTAACCAGTTTGAGCAGTGCAGTAGATTAGAAGTCTAGCAGGTTATCAGTAGTAGTATTAGAACTTCCTTCCCAACACTGCATGTGTGTGTGTCTTTGTGTGTGTGTGTGTGTGTGTGTGTGTGTGTGTGTGTGTGTGTGTGTGTGTGTGTGTGTGTGTGTGTGTGTGTGTGTGTGTGTGTGTGTGTGTGTGTGTGTGTGTGTGTGTGTGTGTGTAAAGTCTGCCCGGTGCCTGAAGCAGAAATAAACATCAAATTGGAGGCTATATTTACATGTGTAATTTTACATGCAGCAGTTAGCCAATATCAGCGTGTGTGCGTGTGTGTGTATGTGCATGCGCACGTGTTTGTGCATGTGTGTGTGTTTAGGAAGTTGTTATGTTCACACTATTCAACCTCTCCGAAGACTGAAAGAAGCAGTTCCTGTTAACGGGATCCATCTAGGCTCACACACACACACACACACGCACACATAAACACGCACACACACACGCACACGCACACCAATGATACACCATGACAAATTAGAGACATGTATCAATGCTTGTACAATAATTAGAGCCCTTTAGGAGTGTGTGTGCAGTGTGTATTTAGCACTTGGAAGAAGGCCTAGGCATCGGACAGCTGATCCTCTCTACCTCGTTCCTTTCGTTCCTTCCCATCATGCACCTGTCTGATCAATTCTGTGAAGGCTGCTGACTCACCTGTTGCTGTGGAGGGTGGGATTAAGGGGACACACACACACACACACACACACACACACCTGTCCCTCCATTTCTCTCCCGGCCAACTAGCATTATCCAAAGTAAGAGGAACAACCTTTAAGTAATAAAAAGTTGTTTGTTGTTTTTATTATATGACTCAAGCAAACAACGTATTCATCCACTGCAGTGATTTCCAGCTGCACTTCCTATGTAACTCAAAACCCAAGAATCAAGTCAATACTTGTGTGTGAAGAACGTTTTTCCCAAGTTGTCTTTGAGAGATTTAACTTGTCAAGAGTACCGAGAAGTGTCCTTACAGTTTGAGGTGAGTTGTGTGGTTGATGTCACTCGATCAACTCGCTGTTTGGACGTGATGTGTCGTTCTTGCAATGACTCCTGGGGCTTCCCACTCATTCATGGGCATCCGACGCGTCCTCGGTTGACAAGTAAACATCCGGGATATTTATCTGTCCTCCGTCCTCAGCGTTCTTTTGTTTTGCAGTTGTGCTTTGGCCATCAAATGCATCATGGAGGACACAAGAACACATATTCAGAGAGGAAGTCAGAAGAGAGACTTTTCCACAGAGAAAGTAGTCCCTCAGTGAAACATCTCAGCGTCTTCATAGTCAGCTTCCATTGTCTTGTATTTCACCATCCTCACGGTTTTCGCAGTATGGGAAATCAAGCAGTTTCATCCATGTTGGTTTGGTTTCCACATCTTAAAGTGACAAATGTTTGACAAGGTGAAGTAACTCTAGACTCAGGGAAGGTTTTAGGACCCAGCGGAGACATTTTGAGAGAGCTGGGTTACACCGCCTGTCAGTCAGGCAGGAAAAGAGCACACAGCTGCCCAATGGCATCTGTTCTGGCTCCCCTTACACACGCACGCACACACACACACACACACACACACACACACACACACACACACACATATCTCTTTATAAAGAGATTTATGATATAACAAGTGCATGGCCAGAGTCAATGAGGGAGTGTAGAGGAAGTGGTAGGAACTAACTTTCAAGTATCAGAGAGAGAGAGAGAGAGAGAGAGAGAGAGAGAGAGAGAGACATAGAGAGAGAGAGAGGATTCAACCTGTGGGAAGACAGTTGCGAACGCCCCAGATCGTGCTCATTTGTTGATAGACACATGATAGTGATTGTATAATGTTTCCCCCTGCAGCACTGAGGTGAGAAGTGCTCGGAAAGATGACTGTGTGTGTGTGTGTGTATGTGCGTGTGTGTGTGTGTGTGTTTGGTATGTGACCTTGGCTTTAGTACAGAGTCCAGTTGTTCCAAAGAATGCAGCAGGGCGAACAAGAGAGCTGAGAGGAGTTACCCTAAAACGCAAGGTGACTCACTTGTTTTGTACTAAATTCGCCCACCCGCTGACACACACACACACACACACACACACACACACTGAGAAGTACCGTTAAAAACAGATGGTGACGGTTATTTTGTCCGAACACACACTGGAATTGTGTTCATGTCTAGTGTGTCAGATCTTCGTGTTATTTCTCACACACCATGATCACCCCCATGCCACCTGTCACACTTAATACCTGCAACACTGACTTGTTAGTGCTGACATATCAAGTCAACATGTCAACATACATGTCCTCTGAGTACAATCAAGCTAGAATTTGTCTTAGTAACATCAATGTAGAGACATGCATGACCTTGTATGTACATATAGAGGACAGAGAAGAAAACAAAATCCAGCCTGTTAAGTTTCAGGCTGAGATTGGATTTGTTTTTTGTATAGAAAAATAAATCTTTCTGCACCAGACCGACATAAATCATGTCATTCTGTTGCATGAAAACATCATAACTCCAGTTTTGTGTGTGCTTAATTTCTCTTCATTTGAATTGAAAGTGTACATGGTCCCTTTGTGCACTGAGCCAGCACCGTGGCCCCGGGCCCCCGAAAACTAATCACAAAGCATGCCGTGTATTTCCAATCATCAGTGAGAAAAATCGACTCGACTGGAGGTAGGATTTTTTTTTCCTCCGAGAGCAGTGATGTATTTCTACTTAAATATATCCGTCAAGTGAAGGGGTTGCCGTTCTCTAAAGGGCTCGGCGTGTCACTAGAGGGCACTAGACTCTCCCTCTCTGCCGCTCTGGATCACGACCACAGAGGAATGTGTGTTTACTGCGCCAACAGATTCTGAGAAAGTGACGGTTTCTTTTTCTCTGACAGTCAGTGACAAGCATTGATATATCCTAGTGTGTACAAACAGTTATACGGCAGACATTTGGGTGTACTATCTTCGTCCTGGAAGGGTTTTAGCTGGTCTGCGCTGAGGGATCCCCTCCGGAGTAGGGGTGAAGATCGGTGTAGGGTGGCACTGAAGGGGCGCTGGGAGAAAAAGGAGGACATGAGGCTCCTGGCAGGTGGAGGGCGCTGTATTGGCAATCTATACAATCAATCCATTCAATCCCGAATTTTTCCTAGACATGAAAATATCCAAATCATGTGTCATTAGTAACCCTTTGAAATAATCAATCATCATTTTTTGAAATTTTCATGGAAAAGTAGGTGAAAAAGTGTTTTATGGTCGGTCACAATTCGACCTGATCTACACCGATCAGCCGCAACATTTAAACTGACAGGTCAAGTGAATAACATCGATTATCTCGGTACAATGGCAAGGATCTGAGCGACTTTGACAAGGGCCAAATTGTGATGGCTAGACGACCTGGTCCTAAACGGCAGGTCTTGTGTGGTGTTCCCGGTATGCAGTGGTTAGTACCTACCAAAGGTGGTCCAAGGAAGGACGACCGGAGACAGGGTCAGGGGCGCCCAAGGCTCAGTGATGTGCGTAGGGAGCGAAGGCCTGGTCTGATGATTTTCTTTAACATCATGTGGACGGCCGGGGTGCGTGTGCGTCGTTTACCTGGGGAAGAGATGGCACCAGGATGCACTATGGGACGAAGGCACGCCGGCGGAGGCGGTGTGATGCTCTGGGCAATGTTCTGCTGGGAAACCTCGGGTCCTGGCGTTCATGTGGATGGTACGTGTCAAAGTAACATCCACATGAATGAATGCCATAGGTGGTTATTAATGTTAATGCTTCATTTAGCAGGTGTGTGACCACATAGTTCATTAGGACCCGCCCTAGAGACTTCACTCAAATGCATCCCTATTGGCTGCTCCAGGTATCCATAGTCATGTGGGTCTATAATGTCATACTTCCAACCCTTATACGACGATTCAGTCAGAAACGCTTCACATTTTCACTTCCCAATGGCTAACTTTAGTCTGAGAGCTGCCCCCAACCCCCCACACACACACCCTAATGCTCAGGACAGCCGGTTTGAAGTGCATGTGTGCGTGTGCATGTGTTGCCAGACCCCGGCATGGCTCATGTTTCTCAGTGCAGTCTGTCAGTGCCCAGCTTGGAGAGACAGGCACCACCGAGACTACACCAGATACATACATCCAGAGTCGTCAGGGGGAGACCAGAGCTTTTCTACCCCCGGAGAGAGCCTCTCCATTGGGCCCACGAGTCGGCCCGGTAGCATGGTCGGACCCTCCTGGGCCTGCACGCTAGCGATGGAGTCCTAAGGAATATCTCTACGCAGACACGCTGCTGGATTACCGCTGTACAGGACGCAGCCTTGGGAGAGTGTGTGTAAGAGTGGAGTCTGGAATAGAGATTTTTCTGAGGGTGTGAGTGAATCGGTGTGAAAATGTTGATGTGCTGAGACGTTTTGTGTGAAATCAAGGTGAGACACGCATACGCTGGATATCCCCCCGCTCTCCTCAGCTGTTCGTTAGCTGCTGCCGCTTCTTCTTCATCTCGGATATCTGGGCTCGTCCGTGGACTGCTTCCACTAAGCGTTCGGTCGGTTCCTCGTCTATCCGCCGGCGCCCCCTTTAAGCCGGTCGGTCCTTTTAATCGGTCAGTAGCCGCTGCTGTGTCAGTAGCCGCGCCGGTGGCTGCGTCTGGTGGGGGGTTGTGCGTCTCGGCCCCCACCATGATGATCAAGGAGACATCGTTGCGCCGGGACCCCGACCTGAGGGGGGAGCTGGCCTTTCTGGCCAGGGGGTGTGACTTTGTCCTCCCCTCGCGCTTCAAGAAGAGGCTCAAGTCGTTCCAACAGCAGCAGGTCAGTCGGACGGGGTGCAAGCTGAGACATGCACACAACATGCACGCCGATGGGAAATACATACAACGTACACTCAAAATACCACATCAACTAATATGTATCTCTGTCTCTTTATTTCTCTCGCTCTGTCACATGCTCTGTACATGCACACACACACACACACATAAGCGCACACTTGCATCATGCATTTGCCGCACACATACCCATATACATGCATAGTGTTCCTCTCATACACACAGAGTGACATGCCAGGGAAGACAAACTATTCTGAGGCAGATACCAGTGTGGTATTAATAGGGCAGGAGGTTCAGGAATAGAGTGATAGAATGAACGCTGTGAAGAAGAGTGGGGAGGGGGAGGAGGGCTACAGCTGTCCTGCTCAATACACACAGTATGGAGGCCCTGGAGCAGGCACACACACCAACACACACCAAATCCTCAGGCACCGGGGAGCTCATACTTGTGGAGTGTTAATTAAATGCTCATTTGTTGTATTTTGACTTCATTGTGTGTGTGTGTGTGTGTGTGTGTGTGTGTGTGTGTGTGTGTGTGTGTGTGTGTGTGTGTGTGTGTGTGAGTGTGTTTGGGGGAGGAGGTGTGGGCGGACGCAAAGAAATACGGGTGGTTGGATTTATTTACGCTATTATTTTGTAACACAAGGTGTCAATTATTTTCTCAAATGGCACACATGTCATTTTAGAGCTGAACTCCTGTACTGAGGTGTAGAAGACTGTCTGTCAGTCCGTCTGTCTCTCCGCTTGGTTGAGAGTCAGACATTTTAATACGTTGATGCTGATGCTATTTCCAACTGGTGCTTTTCCTGAGGCCATTTCAGTTTTATTGTGAAACATATGGGTTATTTTCCTTCCTGTAGTGCAGAATGCCAGCCGGGCCCCGGAGCCCAGATGGCTGCAATTACCAGTTGCATCAGCCCATTAAAAACTCAATCAAAATTGTTTTGAAATATAGTTTAAGGAACATTGAATAGATTTTTTTTTTCGGGACTGAAATTTTCAACTAGCTCTTCTTAACTCATGAAGATTGATACTACCCAGAATGCAGTTCTCCGGACTCTGGAGTGCTGTCCTATGTAGTTACTTGTGTAGCACTCCAGCCAAACACGCGATCATATGAGTTTGACTGGTGCACTGCATGTTCCTGGTTGGTATGGACACCTAAAGCTTTTCCTCTACAGTATGTCAAGTATACTTGACTTCAGAATGCCACTGAAGTCAAGGCCCCTTTAAAGGACCCTCTTCAGTGCTGACTGCTTAGTACCTGACTGACTGAGTGACGTGGTGACCAAGATAGATGTAAAACAAGTCTCTCATTGTGTGAATGTTTATGACTCAGTGGGAGTTTTCCTCCACATCCCTTACACGTCCTTCTTCTCCTAAAGTGTAGTTGTGTCTTACCTACAGTGTTGGGGAAAGTTACTTTGCTACTTTACTTTGTTACTTACCTAAAAAAGTAACTAGTTACTTTTAAAGTAGCTCAACTAGTTGCTCAAGTTAGTAGTTGCCACAGAAAAGTAGTCTACCCCCAATACCTATTCCCATACATGAGCTTCTCTCTTCCTCTTCAGGTCCAGTCTAAACCGGAGAAGAAACCAGGCACACCTCCGCCGGCCCCGACCCTGGTCCCCGCCTCGCCCGCCCTCACGCCCCGCTCGCCCAGCCCTCCTCCGGCCCCGGTGATCGTCACCCCGCCTCCCCCCGCCATCAACATTCCCAGGTTCTACTACCCCCGCGGGCTTCCCGCCCCAGGCCCGGTCTCCACCCACGACGCGGCCATCGCTGTCATCGAGACGGCCTTCACCGAGTTTGAGGAGGAAAAGGCCGACATATATGAAATGGGCAAGATCGCAAAGGTCAGCGGCTTAACGTGTGTACAGTCTGTTAACATAATACTAATGCAGTTTTATGTTTGGTTTGTTTGACTTTTAGCCCCTGATCTACCTGCTTTACAAGATAAATAAAATCAATTAATGGAGAAAAATGACTTAACACAAAAAATCCCTTAATTCCTTTAACCTTCCTCCTTGACTACATCTTCCCTGTGTGACTGAAGTGGATTTAATCAGTGAAATCAATACGGGGTCGTAGGTTTCACCTGGATTCACCTCCTCAGTCTACTGGAAGGTCTTCTACTCAGTTGAAAGCACTTAGATGCATAACAATGAATTCTGCAGCAAAGCCCTGTGGCTATCCCAGCCCAGCTCAGTGGTCTAGTCTAGGATTGGCTTTATTCTTGTCTGTACACTGAAAGATTCTAGGAGTCCAGGTAGAAAATGTCACCCTAGTTACTCGTTGAGTGCTTCAAGCAGTGGGATCCTTGAAGTATAACTGTGTCATTTAACGTTAAGTGATGCTGGTGCTCTCTGTGTTTGTGTTCAGGCGTGCGGGTGTCCACTCTACTGGAAGGCCGCCATGTTCAACGCAGCCGGCGGAGAGAGGACGGGCTTCGTCTCGGTTCACTCCTTCATTGCAACCTGGAGAAAGTAAGACGTGTCTCACCTTCACCTGACCTTGATTTCACCACAATATCAATACATTAGGTTAGGATGTTAACTGTCTCCATCCTCCTCTCCTCTCCTCTCCTCTCTTCTCTTTTCTTCAGGTTGTTGCACAGTTGCCATGACGATGCATCTAAGTTTATTTACCTGCTAGCTAAGCCTGGCTGTAATTACCTGGAGCAGGAGGACTTCATTCCTCTACTGCAGGTAAATTAACATTAACAATCAATCAAGCAAGCAAGCAAGCAAGCACACAACACCTCTATTTATCTGACTTCATTCAGTCAGAGTAAAAAAACATGGACCAACATAGCAGACATGGAGGAGGCACAGTATGGGAAGGAGCTAGGGTTGCTAAAATTGGGCTGGAGCCAGTTTGAAAGCCAGGCCCTGAGTGTCGCCCTGATATGGCCTCAAATGTGATTCCAGAGTAATGACTCAGCCACTGCACAATCTCTGTTCAGTCTTCCCTACATCCTTCCCACATACCCGTCTATAAATGTTTTTGTTGTTTCTTTTTGTTTGTCTTGGTCTGATTAGGACATCGTGGATACCCACCCCGGGCTGACGTTTCTGAAAGATGCTCCTGAATTCCATTCCCGCTACATCACAACGGTACATAGTTGGACCAGGGCTGTTCATGATCTGACCGCTGGTCCCCACTTGCTCTCCATAAGACTCTTTTTGACCTTTCTGAGGGCGTCACAGGGTGGGGAGTTATTCTATTTACTCTAGGATTAGCTATCACAGTATGGGAAGGACTATTTTTGTCCAAGTCTGAAAAAGAAAATAGTAAAGGGCTATGAGAGATTTTAGAGGAAAATGCCAGCAGGGAATTTTATGAGAGTAGGAACCAACTGTGAGAATGTTATGGTTCCAAATGTTATCTTAGTCCAATGAACTTTTTAGTAACAAATGAAACATGCTGGTGACGATGCCTTCATATATTTACTGCCTGATATTGCTCGCAAGCTTTAGCGTGTGTAATGTTCCAAAGATAAACCCGCTGCAGGTCGTGTCTCTGCTTGAAGAGAGCATGAGGCTTGAGAGGTTTCGGGGATAAGGGTGAGACTTGGGTGAGGGGTAGAGGGTTAGAGGGTGAGGCGTACAGAACGGCTGAACGCTGCAGAGCGGACCCTCAGGAGCCAGCAGTGTCAGGTGTCCTTTTGGGCTTCATTATGACATCATTACGACATCATTACGACATCATAATGACGTCATTACGACAGAACTGATGAATGGACTCTCAGGTATATAGTGTTGTTATTGTTATGACAATGTCGCTGCCATTTAGTCTCCATCCCATTACTCTCCATTACTATACTACTGTTGTATTGACCAATGAATCACATAGAAGACTAACAATGAATCATAAAAGTCTTAAACATGTCCGTCGGTGCGAGCACGGCATGGTCAGACCCTTCAAAATCAAGAAAGGCACTTGTAGGTCGGTATTTGATATCAACGAGCGTTGAGAATGTAGTCCCCCTACTCCGTCAGCAAAGCCGGTTCTGTTCACCTCCAGTAACTTTATCAGCTGTGTGTTTCTGTGTGTGTGTGTATCTGTGAATGTGTGTGTGTGTGTGGGACAGCTGCAACACGTGCAACACGAGGTGAGAGTTTGCGCATCGGTGTTTGATGACATCACGGAAACACTGATGCCCCCTACAGCCTGCTGCTGTAGCGGCCCCCCGGCCCTCCGCATGCCCATATTTAGACACTTCCTTTCGAGTCCCGGGCCAGCTGACCCGCTACTGCATGAGACACGAGTAGCCCTGGGACGTCCATGTACCAGGAAATAGGTGCTAATCCACACTGTGCCAAGCTTCAGGGAGAGGGGAGCTATTGTCTCCGATATATGCTCCAGACGGGTCTTACAATGACGACAGCTCCAGACCTGTGATCAGTTAAGGGCCCATTGCTGGTAGGTCCTCCACATGGACCTACCAGAGTAACATGTTGTAGTTGTTAGGATCTCACGGCGAGAGAGTAGATCTCTCATGTCGGCACTAAACGAGTCCCAGAGATTTTAAAAACCGCTGCCATAAACAGACAAAGGAGATAAATGAGGTAAATAAATGTTCTTGTCTCTCATGTCGTTTGAATCAAATTGTTAAAATAGTCTTAAATAAATAGCGTTTGCTCTTCTGGGATCCCAGGTGATCCAGCGGGTGTTCTACGTGGTGAACCGTTCGTGGACGGGCCGCATCACCATGATGGAGCTGCGCCGGAGCAACTTCCTGCAGACCCTGGCCCTGCTGGAGGAGGAGGACGACATCAACCAGATCACGGACTATTTCTCCTACGAGCACTTCTACGTGATCTACTGCAAGTTCTGGGAGCTGGACACCGACCACGACCTCTACATCGACCCCAAAGACCTGGCGAGATACAACGACCACGGTAAGACGAGTCAGTCGATCAGGCTTTCAGGCAGGTGGCAGGGTGGCGCAGTGGTTAGAGGAGACCATCCATCAACTGTACAGCTCAGGTTCAATCCCCTGTGGTAGCAAGTATTTGACCTGCTGAACAAGACACTGGGGTGCTGGTGTGTAGCTGACCCTGACCTCTGACCTCTGACAAATTAAAAGTTAGTCTTCTTTCACAGTTTTTATTGCTTTAACATGTTTTAAAGCCAGTAAAGACACAGTTTATTTGGACCCCCACTAGCTACTACTATTCTTTCTAGGCTCCACACATTCATCTTGTCTAATGTGAAATGTGAGATTCATTACACTGTTTCTATAAAGGGGTCAAAGTTGTTACTGATTCACTACGTAAGCTAGTTACCGTGTTTGTTATTGTTTTCAGACGTATCCGGTTTGTCTCTGTGTATTTTAACAAAGTCACGTTTGCTTGTTTTTCCCTTCCTCTCCTCCGACAGCATCCTCCAACAGAATCATAGAGAGAATGTTCTCAGGAGCCGTCACACGGTGAGCACACACACACACACACACACACACACACACACACACACACACACATTATTTCACCATAATAGGTATGCTGAATATGAGTCTTGTTTCCAGGGGTAACTCGGTGCAGAGGGAAGGCAGGATGAGCTACGCTGAGTTTGTCTGGTTCCTCATCTCTGAGGAAGACAAGAAAAACCCCACCAGGTAATCCAGCTGGGTGTGAGTCCACCTGCTGCTAGTCTACTGTATCTCAGTATGTAACTCTCCAGCCTGACCCCCCCTCATTATAAATGCACTAGTACTACTGGTTCAGGAGTGTTAGTGTCTGAGCCCAGTGTCTGCCCTCTCTCTCTCTCCAGTATAGAATACTGGTTCCGGTGTATGGACGTGGATGGCGACGGCGTCCTGTCCATGTTTGAGCTGGAGTATTTCTACGAGGAGCAGTGTGAGAGGATGGAGGGGATGGGCATCGAACCCCTGCCCTTCCAGGACCTGCTCTGCCAAATGCTTGACCTGGTCAAGCCTGACAGCCAAGGTCAGTGGCAATCCCAACTCCTCGCTCTCTTACATTCATGTCTTTATCTGTTCTCTCGCCACTGCCTGCTGTCTTCCTCTTTTCCCTCTCTCTCTTTTAACTGTGTGTGTGTGTGTGTGCGTGACTCTCCAGGTAAGATGACCCTGGGCGATCTGAAGCGCTGCCGGATGGCCCACATATTCTTTGACACCTTCTTCAACCTGGAGAAATACCTGGACCACGAGCAGAGAGACCCCTTTGCTGTGCAAAAGGTTTGGATCTGCGTGTCACATTAGAAATAACGTGCTTTAAGTGTCACACAAGCGCACAGTTAAAAAGGACACATGATCAAATCTCTGTCGTACAGTTTATGAATTATTATTATTATTATTATGAAATATCAGGGCTTTAAATGCCAGCATTGTCAGAAGTCTAAAGAAATGACAGAAAGTTTGGACAATTTCCTCCATACAAAAACAAAACCCCTGTTAGGTTTGATAACATTCAGTCTATATGGTTGCAGCATCCAAAGCTTTGTTGTGTTGTAAAGAAGAACTTCTCCTACTGCTGTGTCTCTGTGTCAATACTTGTACAACATTGATGTTTGTGGTGTGTGTGTGTGTGTGTGTGTGTGTGTGTGTGTGTGTGTGTGTGTTGTGTTCCAGGATATTGATAGTGAAGGTCCAGAGCCGTCTGATTGGGATAAATACGCCTCAGAGGAGTACGAGATACTGGTGGCGGAGGAAACCGCTAATGAACAGCTACACGAAGGGTACGACACACACACACACACACACACACACACACACACACACACACACACACACACACACACACACACACACACACACACACACACACACACAGCATAGACACATACCTGTTCTCTGAATAAGCTATTTTCCCCATAGACTGTTTTTCATGGAATAAAGTAGCTGAAGGACCAACAAAGACGCTCCTGTTAGTAACTCTTCGTCAGTAAACTAGCATGAACACTCCTCTGCTGTATGCAGCGACCAATAACCCACTCTGTGTGTGTGTCCCAGGTCGTTCGATGATGACTATGAGTCTGATGAGCTTCAACTCCCCGGAGAGATCGGGAATAAGATGGAAAAACTGGTCATCTCCGACCTTTCGGCATGAAGCTCCGAGGACAGAGGGATCGTAAATAATCCGATGGATGAGTCACAAAACGGATGGATGTAGAGAAAACGAGGGAAAGGGATTCTGGCAGCTGTCTTACGACAACTATGGAGTTTAAAGACTCAGTTTCTCCTCAGAACGGACTTATTAGTGTTTGTGTGAGTGTGACCGTAAACCAATACTGTACTGTATCTGGTGCAATAATACATCTGTACTCCTACAGAACGAGAGATCTCTGCCTCTAGCTCCTCGTCCCGGATCGGATAAGCTCTGGAAGGAACGATCCTTTACTGTAAAATAATGTAGCTGCCATTGTGATTTCTCTACTGACAATCCTGCCAGAAGACAATCATCTGTCCTATAGTTTCAAGTGTTACTGTGTTAATCAAAAGATAGACAGACAGGTAGACTGTCAAATATACTGCTAGATGGAGGGACAGACAGAGAGAACGACAGGGAGACAGGCACTGCCATTGGAAACCCACAGTCTACTGCCCAATAATAAGACAGACAGACAGACAGACAGACAGACACTGCCATCGGAAACCAACAATCTACTACTCTAACAGCACGCCACTGTGTTTCTTGTAGAGGAAGTCGTTAAACCTCTAGTCCCTTTCCCTGAGGGGGGGATCACATAACAGTGAGGATGGTTTTTAGCGGCCCCCTTGTGGCCGGTCTGTGCTACTGCGTGCCGTGCAGCAGAGCCACAGTGCATAATCGCTGGCTAACCTTTCCATGAGGGAGTTCAGTTCACAGCATGGCCTGAGCCGCTCTATTGTTAGAACGGCATTATCGGCGCTCCACCTCTGGAGTCCCTTTGTGATCCTTTCTTTCTTTTTTTTTTGTTTTAAACCTGGGAGAACGTTTTAGACCACGAGGACCCGCAATGTTCCAGCCATCCGCTTCAGTGAGTTCATTCTCAAATCGGTTCACAGTGAGAGATCTGTATATAGAGTGATGCACATATCAAACTCTCTGGCAGAGTTGCCCACACATTTCCATCTGATTTTCACACCAAACGTTTGTTATAATGCAATAGATGCACGTAAGAGCTGTGAGTTGTTGCCGTCCATCTCATGCAGTGAATCCTCACCCAGTAGTTTCCTCACGTCCTTGTTGATTGTGGATAGTAACAAACTAGTGAACTAGTCATTGAAAATGCTAGCAGTTTGCTGAGTGTCCTCGTCCATATTTATATTTATATTTCCAAAAATAACGCGTCTTCAGGGGTTCAAGAGGGAAACTGTTTGAACTATCTTGTCTTTCTTTTGTTCATGTCAACTCGTTCTGTCGTTTCTACTCAGAAACCTCATCGTTGTATTCCACGGTCATTCTGTACAAAAAAGGTCTTTTTGGATGTCCGGTCTCCGCGTACCACACATACAAAACACACTGTACCGTGGACATCTCTTAACTCCATATTTACTGTGCTGCACTCACAGGGACAGGTGCGTTTTGGTGTACACTGCCCGTACTGTAATAGCTAGGAGCGTGTGTGTGTGTTTGCTTGTAAAACACTGATAGAGGAGTGTGTCTAGGAGTGTGTGATGTGTAGCTCTCAGACTTCAAGCTAGTTGTATGACGTAGCTGTTGCCACGGGGACGGAGTTTCCGGGCTTGGTGTGTGTGCTTGTATAACTCTTTAATTAGGACTGGGGTGACTCTTGTCCTCAACGGCTTCAAGTTCACTGGCGTATACCTCTCTCACTGGCACTTACTGCACACACACACACACACACACACACACATGCACACACACACACACTCAATTGAAAGGGAGAAAGAGAGCTAGTGGACACTGTAAGGACCACGAGTTTCTCCTACTGCTCTACAGCCATTGTAAATGTGCCTGTGTATTTAACTGTGTAATAATAATGACAACATTAATAAGCCATTGTAGTTGTAACAGCTCTGTTTTGATGTACTTTGATGGTTTGTATTGCTGTGCCACTGTGTGGCGTGTGTGTGTGTGTGTGTGTGTGTGTGTAGGGGGGGGTTGGGGGGGTTAAATTATGGTAGCGTGTGCATATGTGTGTTTGTGTGTCAGACGCACGGTGATGATGTCATCAGCAGAACAGGGTGGAATCCTCTGGAGGACTGTGATCTGAGGCTCCGCCCACCTGACAATCACAAAATGATGAGACTTAAGACTGGTGCTTCACTGCTGCAGTCACACACACTCGCGCACACACTCACACACACTCTCAAGGAGACGAGTCCATCCAGACAACGCTAAAGAGGAACGTTTGAAGACTGTGACGTCTTTCTGGCTCTATGCAAAGTGTCCTTGTGCTCGCTCACTCGGCACCAGGCGAGGAGAGAAGCCATGGGAGAGCTCTGACCGGAGGCACTCCGGACAGCTAGAGGACTTTTACTTTGAAATTATGTCTCTACTGAGAGGTAGAGAGAGGACTTTTACTTTGATGTACTTCCTCCTTGCAGGGGAGGTTGTGTTCAAATCCTGATGGTTATTGTATTGGCATGGTGTTTGTTTCTGTCTATTGTTTATTTTCTTTCTTTCTTTCTTTCTTTCTATTTTCTCTCTATTTTCTCTATTTTTCCTCTCTTCCTCTCCTGTTCTTTTTTGCTTTCTTCTGATACTGAGTTAAAATAAAGATGTTTTAAGAAAATTCATTCTCAGTGGGAGTACTTGATCTTATGATTTCCCACACACATGCGCGCACACACACACACACACACACACACACATTCGTCACATCATTCATTCCTTGTGTACACACACCTGTACGCAGGTGTGTTTGTCTGCAGTTGCCCAGGTTCCTTCACCTCCTTCTCAGGCCTCGCCTCTGTCCTTTAGCATTCTAGATGCTGTGAGCAGCTCCTGCATGCCCCACCTCATACAGCTGACTTCAACTTTAACTTGTTTATTTATAACAAAGTGATTAAGTAAAGTGAGTTGTCATGGCACGTTGGTGTTCAGTAGGGTGTAGTTTACTGTCTGTGGGACTTCTGAGCGTCCTGTCGGGGGTCCTGACCTTTTTCCCTGGTGGCTCTTACAAGCCCTGGTTCATAAGCTGGGACACCAAGATAGCTGCACCGCTGTGGACCGGGACACTGGTAGGTAACCTGCTGCAAGTACAGGTGCACACGCATTGGCTGCACATACACGTGGACATTGGATGAATATTGTTTTATCTACACTTCTGCAAACAGATGTTTTCTTTTTTGCTTAAGTGCAATCTGGATATGCCATTTTGTCTCCACTTCAAACTATTATTAAAACCTTGACACTAGGAGGTAACAATGTTCTTTGGCTCACTCATTTGTTGTGCAATCCCATGAAATAGTTGCCATCACCCATCCTGACACACACACACACACACACACACACCAGGTCATTTGTAAGGAAATCACAGAGTGCGGGGAAATGACTGTGCTGGAATTGTGACCTCTCGGTTCCCACATGGTTTGGACTGTGACTGGCACACCTGACGTCAGCAGCTCCACACTGACTCAACACAAATACTTTATGTCTTCGCTATTTGCCCCTAGGCGAGTGTGGTCGGCGTCACCGTCGTCATGGCGAACAGGGACCAAAACAGGAAGTCTCTGGTGAGTGTGGTGCGGTGTTGATTGACTGGAAAAGTACTTGGGACATTCCCGAGCCAATCGCCGCAGCCAATGATCCCTGGCAGACTAAACCGGCACGCTGTTAACCATTAATTTGTCTGGTCCTGCTTAGGTACACTGTTGTACAATTCAGAGGTGAGAGGTTTCCACACAGTCGCTCTAGTGCCCCCCCTTGGATGACACTGGTAATTACATCAGTCAGTTCTCCTGTGTCCTTCTGTCTCAGTGGGAGATCGCCTACACCTTCTCCATCCTGACTGCAGTGACGTCGCCGCTGATGTTTGCCGTCGCCATGGCAGCAGTGTTGACCGGGCCTCTGTGTTACTACTCCTACCTGGGAGCGGTTGCCGTCGGATACCTCTCCCACGCCGCCGGCTTCCCGTACCCTTACCGGGCCGGGCAGGGTCCGTGCCTGGACCCGGCGGGGGCCGAGTGGTACCACCTGGCTCTGGGCACCGTCCACCTCTTCGCCAGCCTCGTCATCTTCATCCTCTCGCTCACCGTCGCCGCCGCCCTCACCGCGCGGCTGGTGAAGAGAGGGCATGTCGGTGCCAGGGCCTGAGAGGACAGATGAGTTTTTTTTTACTTGATTGCTGCAGGACCGTTGCCCACTGCTCCACCCCACAGAAGGAACTGAAGTATAGATCCAAAGACTTCCAGTGAACTCGCTCCTCTTAGAAAATTAAAAAAGCCTTCATTATTTTAGTCATAGCTAAAAATACTAAAATAACACACCAACACATCACGTTGCTATGCATTAGCCAGACTAAAAAAAAGCTATTTCATTTTCTAGAGAGAAAGTGCCATGAAGTCTACTATCATGGAAACTGCCTCGCTTCCCAAAGAACACCTCAAGCCTCTACACAGACTGAAACTGAAATCTATCTGAAATAACAGATGCCCTCTCTGACACGTAAACCAGTTATGATGATGTAATCATCTGTGTTTTTGAAATATTGATTGATGCATTTCTGGTGGCAAAGTTTATCCAAATAGTTGTGGAGTGTTTTGGAATAAAGACCCTGAATTCTTTGGTTGCTGCAAGTGTGGATTCACTTTTCTTCCGATATAAAGATCCGTTCCTTTTCTCAGGAATGTAATTCACAGCAAAGCACTGGTAACTGTAGACGAGGGATTCTGCTGGGGGTTTTATGTCCTGAATGCAAGGATTGTGCTAAGAATGGTGTAATGGTTGGCATGTCACCATGTTGTGACTAGAACATGAGCAATTTGCCTCCCATCAAAGGTCAGAGTTGACTGGTCTTTGTTTGAAATGGCACGCCGCTTGTTTTCCCACAAATGTCAGGGACAAAGCAATTAGCCAACCAGATTGCAGTCCCGCCTCCTTAAATCACGGACATTCCACTGCCATGATTGCCCGACACCCACCCCGCGGTGGTGTCACCTGCTGTGATGTCATGACTGGAAGTTGTTCTTTGAGTAGAAACACATGACATGATTGGCGGTTCTGGAAGAAGCACAGATCCCCCTTGAACACACAGGGCTTCGGATAAAGCTGCCTGGAAAAGCCCTGAGAAGATCAGGGAAAGGAGTGGAACCAATACAGCTTATCAGAGAGAGAGAGAGAGAGAGAGAATTGCCCATAGTATGATGTCCTTGGGCATGGCAAAATCTGGAATAAGGGTGAGTGTCCTCTTTGTTCCAGACATACCAGAGAGAGCAGTAATCTCATGAAGTCTGTCAGCTCAGCTCAGCTCAGTTTAGAATCAGAAAGAAATCAGTTTTATTGCCAAATGTTTTCATATACAAAGAATTTGACTTGGTGTTCAGTGCATAAAAATAAACACAGCAAGACAAGAATAAAAACAAAACAAGAATAAAAGCAAGTACTGTAAAAGGCAAAGGTCAAGAATACAATAGAAAATAGAAGAATTCACACTAAAATCACATAAATATAGAATAATGTTATAGAGCAATAGGGAAAAAAATACTATAATAAGAACATGAGGCTATTTGATTGATGGACGGCGTTGTCAAGAGGTATTGTAACTATTAGTCAGATGTGGATGTTACGTTAAGTACTAACGTATCAGCTACAGGGGGGGGGCATTGTCTCCACATGGGTTGCGTTTAAGCGTATTGCAGGAGGTTTTGGACATATTGCAATGCAGCCTACATTTCCACAATCGGAATCATAAAAGTCTGCAAGTTTGCAGATTAAGTAATAATCGATGACATTTTACATTTGCCTCCATTGTTCTTTCACCGTTCATTAATTAACTACAACGTATTCAAGCTCAGCCATTTCACAAAGCTTAATCAAATCACATGTCCTCAATCTTCAGTTAAAGTTGACTTGTTTTGCAATTGCTACAACATAAACTGCAGTTGACAGACACGGACTAGCCACCGTGCCGAGTACAGCAAAGAAATAGCGCTCCCTACAAACCTCAAACCCATGCAAGGTGAATGACTAAAGAGAAAAGAGTTGCACGAGCAGCGACAGCACCGGCCAAGTATGAATTGAAAAGCCTGACTACTACTGATATGCGTGCGAAATGCCAAACAAAGAACGTAAAGACAGAGTGATCATCCTCAACCTCAGGTTTTGGCTGTCTCTGGGTAGTGCGGTGCGGAAATGCCACAGCAATGAGTTAAAGCAGGAGTGGACACAAATGAGCTCTTTTGTCGTGTGCTCACCTGGGTTTAGTCCATTGAAGTGTAGTGACAATATAATGCACTCTTGTAATGGAGTGTATTGGTGCTGCTGGGACACAATGGGGCTTCAGTGTGTATGAATCAAAACAGATCAAATGATTCACTTTCTGCTGCTAGCTTTCTTCTTACACACTGTACACACATGCAAGCACCCACCTATAAGATGCAAAACCGCAAGCCGCCCGCACACACACACACACACACACACACACTACAGAAATATGTGTGTGAAAGGTGTTTGATAGTCCAACCAGCTGTCCTGCAGCACTCAGAGAAAAAGGAGGTGAGAGAGAGACATAGAGAGAGACAGGGAGAGAGAGAGGCATGTCTGTTCTTGCTGGTGTGCAGAGGGCTTTGGGTTGACTCCTTTGAACTCATGATGAGCTAAATTCCATCCTCCATCTACGGGAGGAAGTAACACACACACACACATGCACACACACACACACACACACACACACACACACTCTTCTCTGATGCTAAATGCCCGTTATCAGCTGTCACCTGGCGTCTCAGACGTCGCATTTTCACTCATTCGACCACAGTGCAAATACATACATGCACGCACACACACACACACACACGCCACTTTAGCGTGTAGGAGTGGAGAGAGGGCGTAATTACCATCCAGAGAACCACATTGAGGAGCTGGCAGAAATCCAGCAATCTCGTCCCCACTTTCTCTCTCTCTCTCTCTCTCTCTCTCTCTCTCTCTCTCTCTCTGCCATAAGAACATACATAGTGCATCATATAGTTGGACGCATTCCACTCACTTCAAAGCCCTCTGGTGAGCGGAGTGCGCATGATTACAGGGAGGGCTTGCTTTAAAGAGCCTCACAGAGAGAAACTGACAGAGCGAGAGAGAGACTGAGAGAGAGAGAGAGAGAGAGAGAGAGAGAGCAGCTGGGTTGGTGGTAAACATCTGGTGGTTGTGGAAGTCTGGCTCTTGCATACAGGGGAAATAGCTGCAGCACTGTTCCAAGATCTGCTCCCTCCAGTGTTCCCTCATCCACTCTCCCTCGCAGGTCTGATCGAATACGACCGGCCCGCCTTTAAAAGGCCCCGCTACGTCACTCGGTGTTGCCCCACTGTGGCTTTGCTAACAGAGTGATTTATAGGAATTAATACTTTTTTTTTTTTTTCCACACACTGGAATTTATTGGCTGAGGTTTTGATACAGAGATTGACAGTATGTGACCGCTAAACATGGTTTTACAACGTTTTGGGGGCTTGTAAACACTGCAGGTCTTTATTTTGCGTTGTGATGGATTAGAAAATGTTCCAGAAAGCTTATTTTCCACATAAAAGTCAAACTCTCTCCACGAGCACATGTGAATGTACCCGGCATTAAGATGAAATTCCTGATTGTGGCTTTAAGCAGTGAGTTGGGAAACGAGGGAGATGATGATGTCCGTGCAACTCAACTCTGATCTGTGAAGGAGAGGTGCCATGTTCATGTAATGAAATGTAATAAACTGGACGCCCACGCTACTCTGCTCTAGGTATTCAAATTTCTGCCGGGAACCTCCTCGTGTGAGACACTAAGTGCACTTGACTTCCTCAGTTAGTGGCGCTCCACAGTCTGTCTACTCCTATTGTATTTATGTTATGTTGTATTTTTTGCTGCGGTCTATTTTGTGTATGAACATGGTTTTTATGTCTGCCATATCATTTGCCCCTTGGGGATGATTAGCGTTTATTGAATTGATCTGAATTGAATTAAATTCCAGACAGGCACACTGTCCTGGTCCAGGGCCATTTTTGCTAGTGTGTACTAAAGGCTTGGAATTACACCAGTGGCTGTTTTCTTAGTGCAGTTGCTGGAATGTGTTTGTGCGCGTGTGTGTGTGTGTGTGCGTGCGTGGGTGTGCGTGCAAGCGTGCATTTGTGTGCGTGTGTGTGTGTGTGTGTGCCAGCAATGAGAAATGTAGAACTCAAGGGCAATGAGTGTATTTGGCTGCGCCTGCTTGCTCGAAAAATGTGGCAAGCAGAGAGGCCGATTACTGCTGGAGACAAAAACATACATTACTAAGGGATTACCCGTTGTTATTTCAATAGCCTGGTTTATTTGTCTTGTATCTGGTGTATTTCATGGCAGTGTAACATTTTTAAAAAATAAAGCAACAGCAAAAGGAGTCAATCTTTTGTCAGGCCTGTTGAGGGTTTCTTACACTTTTTCAGCCTGGGACCCAAATTTGAGAAATTCAGCTCTGGGACCCGGGCTGTTGGGACATATATTGCTATACCTGTGATGCAGGGGCCCATCAGAGGAAGCCCTCACACCCATTTTGGATCCTGAAACCATCATTTAAGTAAGTAGGGGGCTATTGTGTAGCAAATGATTTGTTTTTCTGCTACTATAGCAGGCTGGATGGGCATCCTTTTAACAACATCCCTCTGAGAACAGCTTCTCATCATTGCAGCATCAAAACATAATAATAAAAAATGATTACCTGAAGTTGATCATTCAATATTTATAAAATGTAGAGCATTCAATCTGTATTTTGTTTTCTTTATTTTGTCAACAAAGGACTATCCTTAAAAAAAATGACCATACGCTTATTTAAAATGCACTTGCACTCATTTTGGAAGAGTAGGTGTTACTTTAATGACATGGTGGATCATGAACCCATCCAAATGTACAAGGATGATTTAAAGCTTTGATCCTGACATGTGCTTCTGTACATCACTGCGCTTGAATGCACACAGATGAAGAATGTTGGAAGCTGATATATTATATAACGTTATAGATACTGTCTGCTGCCTATGGCATGTCTAGCACTCTGCCTTTGCACTGTATGTGAGGTCCTGCCGTCCTTTTGTCTCTGCCCCAAGGTCGCCAAAACAAATTCCTCTACATCTGTTGTAGCCTACTTGGTGATTAAAGTGAGTTTGATCCTGATTCTCTTTTTTGGCATCATTAGGCCAATATTCTCTTCTTTTGAACCCCAGTGGGTCTATGACCCTTTGACCAGTCACCAGAGGGATGCAGGGTTTTGACGCAATGACCAGAGACGTGCTCGGAAGACTTTGGCCTGTTGTTGGAGGTTGTTTTGAAGGTGTTAGGGCACATTCAGTATCTGCTATGGGTACTTATGATGTCTCTGTGCTACTCAGCAGTAAATATAGAATGACTTTATCATCACTTATGGTATTTTATCTACTAATGGCATCACTATAATATGCCTTCAATATTCCTATAGTATATTACATGTTATTATTATTATTATTTTCCACTACGTCATTGGCCATCACCAATTAATTAAAATGTTAACGTTAAACACAACATTGCTACACAGTTAATGCGTTATAAAACGGATTGAACGGTCCTCAGTTCTGATTGGCTAAGTCAAATGACCAGATAAACGAACACCTGTGACCCATCACAATTCATTTAATTATCGATGCGCCAAATGAAGATGAACATTTCATTATTATTGATCGAAGATACAATTTTTTTATAATTATTTTTTTTGTACCTTTTTTTTATTTTTTTAATAATGTTAGACCTATGTCACGTGTCAATGCAATAAGCCAGTTGCGTACCGTAAAACAGCCTCTCGTGCTCGTGGTTTACTGGTTATTTTTTTCCCACAAAGGTGAGAGACCAGCTCTGCTCACTGTTTTGGCTTTTGTAATGCGCCGTGTATTACGGTAAAATGGGGGCGGGCTCTGACCCTCCATGTGCGTCGCGTTTTGATTGACATGGCGGAGTCTCCCAGTACGCGTCGCGCCGCGCCAGCAGACAGGCAAGACCCGACCCTGGGAATAAAAAACGCGCAGCCACGTCTGTTTGAAGATTATTTTATTGCAGCGAGGTGAGTTTTGGTACACTTTCTCTGTACAGCGATATTACTCCGAAACGACGGGAATGGATGTCGTTAGAGTCGATGTTAGAAAAGTTTTAGAAGAGTGTGTGTGAGTTTGGAGAGCTCAGCGCTGACGCCGGCAGTCTGGGCCACTTGGCCAGCGCAAAGGAAAAAGGAAAACTGCTCCACTCTTGCGGAGGGGGGTGAAACGAAACTTTTGGGTATTTTTTATTTTGAAACAACAAGGAAAAGGCAAAAAAGATGCGGATAATCGCATCGGTTGTTACAGTTAGTCGAAAGTGAATGTGTCGGGTTGTGCGTTTAGACTCGGGTCTTTGTGGTCCCGTTTTCTCTGCGTTTATGAAAGAATGTGTTTTTGTCTCCGAGGACTTCAGATGGAGTGCGCAACAGGAGAAAACCTTTTCCCTTCAGCTTATTTGTGCAACAAATCACGGTTGTTGCATCGCGACTTGAATGCTGTAAATGCTCCGTTGTGCTGTAGCTTCTCAAAATCAGGAAATTGATGTTTTTATGGCTGAAAAATAACTTGGAATGGAAGATGCTGAGACAGTCAGATTTGACAGGGGGGTTACGAAATCATTGAATTGACACGATTGTTTTTTTGTTTTTTTTATTGCTTTGGGTCACTGTTGAGAAATTGTTATTGCATCTGGGCTATGGTGACTTTTCCCAGAGTTTGAAAAAGAGTGCATAAAAAGGCGTTTGGAGAAGAAAAGGTCTCAACTCCAGCATATCCTAGCATTCCTTCCAGCCAGTCTGTCTGTCTGCCCCTCTCTCCCTCTCTCTCCCTCTCTCCCTACCTCTCCCCCTCTCTCTCTCTCTGCGAAAGCTCAGAAACGACTACGTGTCTGTTTGTGCAGGAAAGACAAATTTCTCTCTCTCTCTCTCTCTCTCTCTCTCTCTCTCTCTCTCTCTCTCTCTCTCTCTCTCTCTCTCTCTCTCTCTCTCTCTCTCTCTCTCTCCCTCCCTCTCCCTCTCTCCCTCTCCCCCTCTCTCTGATGCAGACGTGGAAATCAAACATTGGGCTCGTGGCTGTAGCGATCGATTATCCGACTTCCACGTAGCTAAATAAAATAAAAAAGCCCTTTGAACGCATCAATGGAGAGAAAGGAGGAAATGTGGCGCAAAGTGGACGGAAAATAGAAGATACAGATTGTGAGATTGTGCGTCAGGGTTTTTTTTATTTTTTATTAGCCCGGGTGGTTGATTATCATCCTGTCATGATGGGGGTGGGGGGTGGGGTGGGGGTGGGGGGGGTGATTTGGGAATCCCATATCCCCTACTGTGGTTCTCTGGATCCAATGGGCACGTTGGAGAAATATAAGGGGAAAAAATAACCTAACCTCATCTCACACGCACGCACGCACACACATTTTATTCAGAGGAGCGAGAGAGAGAGCGAGAGGGGGGAGAAATCCGATCCCAAATACATGACGTCAGATGACATTCCTTTGGTGAAAGGCTGATGTGGCCAAGCAGGGCTTTTTTTTTTCTGTGAAAAACTTGATATCCGACTTTTTTTTGGGGGGCCATCTCGCCGGGACCAGCTGAAAAAGGTGTGCTTAGGTTTAGGTGATAGGGCAAAGGAATGCGCTCTAGTGCATGAATGGGCGATTTATTTCCCTTCCACAAGTCATAGGGGAGAAAATAAGCATCAAGAATGGAGGCCCTAACGCAGTCAGCCTGCAGGCTAAGGAAAACTGTAGAGACAAGGATTTAGGCAGGAGAACTTCAACAGGTTTCACCACCAAACTTTTCATTTTGTTTCTTTGGCTTCAATCTCAAATCCTCCAGGCGTCCCTCAGCAAAAAACGGGATCCATTCAGGGATCCTTGGCATGAAAAATGGTTCGGAAAATCAGTGTGTGAGGTGCAGGTCTGAATACCTGGCTGCCCTAGATGCTGAGCTGATAACCAATTTGTAAAGGTGCAATTCACATTTTGTGAAGCGTGGTTGTTGTTTCATCCCCATTAACAGAACTTGGATGTGGCTTATATCTCCATACACTGTTATCTGAAAGTTAAGCTTCTTTGGCTTCAGTATGTACAGTAAGAATGTAAACAAAGCTGTTAAGATGGTCCTCATGTGCTGTCGTGTCCAGAGCTCGTTCTAGGAACATGAAAAGTCACATTTTCTTTTTAAACGAGGATCTCCAGTCCAACATTATTGCTCATTTTATTTCTTTTTCAATTTTTTATTCCTTGGTTTCGTCGGCCGTGTGGAGAAACAGGAATGTGGTGCTAGAGAGGAGGATGTACGACAGCTGGGATTTGAACCCACGCTGATGCACTCGCAAGCAATGTGATTTTTTTTTTCCCCCCAGCTTTCGACCGCTGAGCCACCTGGGTAATTCCTCCGCAGCTTGTTTTCGATAGAATAGACCGCAATTGTATAACAAAGAACAATGTTTAGGCTGGAGTCAGGTAGAAGGAGGGTAGCCTCGTCTCACCGTCTCTTTCTCCCTTCTGTCTCTCACTTGAATGGGCAAGGGGTTGGATAACACTTTATATAAGCCTGTGTACTGTAACCACCGCGGGTACATTCAGCTCGTTTGTGTCCGTCTGCGTCATTGACTTGAGTAAAAATATTATTTTGCCACTACTTTTGTAGTTTATCCCACACAAGCACCATTTACCCACGACTAGCACCGGGCAGTTCAGCCTCTGTGATTGACAGCTCGCCAGATTCCCTCAGCGCTGACCCCGGCGCAGTAGCCCCTCCCACCCCGTGCGGCACGCCAAGCGAGTGAAACGAAACGATTAAAAGAATTATTTGCCGATACTCTCCGACCCTGCTCCGATTGACTGGGTGTGTTCTCGTGACAGTGTGAGATTGTCCTCAATATTCTCAGACAGGTTATTCTAAGCTGCAATGAGGAAGTTGTTCCCATGTTTCATGAGGACTCGTGATGCCAAGCGTCCGTCTAACTATCTTATCTAACCTCATAATCTGGGCTCTCTCCTTTCCACCGGGTACTGGCTCGTGGCTCGCCGTCGGCCCGATACAGCTCACAGGTACGCTCGGGCGAAAAAAAAAGGGGGTCAGCGAAGGGGCAGTACACGTGTCGTTGTGTATGTGCGGGTGTGTTTTGCGTGCGTGTGTGTGTCTGTGAGTGTGAGTTACCTGTTTGGTAACCTAGAACATGTTATCCTGGGGCTAGTGTTACTGATCAGCGCTTGTGTATCAGAAACAGAAGCTGTAACGGCTCTAGAGTTACACAGACGGGACAATGCAGCCCTGGAAAGTGTGTGCGTGTGTGTGTGTGTGTGTGTGTGTGTGTGTGTGTGTGTGTGAGAATGTGAGAAGGAAGCGGCAGAGAAAAAGAAAAAGAAGAGAAGAAGAGATGAAACTCCTTACTGTGTTGCCTGTGGTGTTTGTGGACTAATTGAACGTGATGTGTTCAGGGGTGTCGAGGTGATGGAGGTGTTGCTTCAGGGGCGACTGATGGAGTTCGGCTTTGACCAATGGCGGCCGCTGATCGCGATTAACTGGCGCATTTTCTATCAATCAAAAGTCAACACCATATATAACCTCTTGAAAATGCTTGTTTCATCTCAGTGTAGGACAGTGGGGATTCAGATTACATGAGACTTGTGACACTTCATACCTTGGCAGTTTTCCCAATAAGATGGAAATTCCCTCGTTTCGATGGAAATCTTCCCATGTGCAACCTTGTTTTTTTTTTACATTTCTGCAAATAATCATCCAGAACTGACACTTCTGATGTTTGTAAATGCTTCAGTAGGCCCCGATCAGTTGGCCATGTTGGAAATGTTCCCCCTCTGCATCAGGTCTGCAGGGCTGCTATTAAGACAACTCATCAGTCAGTGCCATCTGTTTCTCCGAACGCAACAGGTGTGCTTCCCCCGAGAGGTTTCTTCCTCTACTGTTACTGTCGCTGAAGTTTTGGGGGGTCGGTCCAGCCGCTCGGACCGGGGGAACCAGCTCCGCTTCCTGCTTCCTGTGAAGGGAGGGTTCTTATTGGCCGGTGGGTCGGACGTGCAGCGGGCGTTCCCCGGTCTGTGAGGTTCATAGGGTCAACACCTGGAATGCAGGAGGAGAGCGTCTCCGTTCTCTCTTCCTCTTTCTTGGCCTCTTGTCTTTTACGACGCCCGGTGAAACGCTTTGGTTCCCCCTGTGGTGGAGCGGGCCCAAACCACCCCTGCACTCTGGCTGATGGGAAACCCGACTAAACTCATTTTACCTTTTTCATTTGTAAAATAAAGCTTGGCCACTTTTTCAAGCGGACATAAATATTCATGATATCATTTCTTAATGTGTATTATTAGTGTAATACATGAAAATAAGATCTTCTCTCATTCGGTGGTCGTTCGCATTAAAGTGGAGTCGGACTTCATAGTTTATTCACCTTTTTGTTCATCGCTTCATCACGTTGACATAATGATCTGGCTCATCGTTCCCGACTCCGCTGTGCTTATGGAAAACCTGTAACTCAGTGAGAGGATTGACTGCCCGTTCACACGCAGGGTGGTAGGGAACTTTCCCAAACCTCCCTCAGAAAGTAACATAATCTTGCAGTTGAGGTAGCAGCCAGTCAACCCTGTGTTATGACTGTGTGGTTAATATGTTGTAGAGGAGGGTGTGTTTATCCGCGTAGCAGCATCATCATCAGGTACAGTGAAGGTTTCGTTTCAGCTCACTTTGAAATGACTCCCTCTCCGGACACAGACTGGCCCTGTCCTGCTGTCTGTTTGTTTATGATGTTATGCGTTTTATTTTTCGACCCTGTGTCCAAACCAAAAGTTAATCTTGCAGGTCGACATGAAGTCAAAAGCATTCAAGTTCAAAGAGGGAGTCAGTAGGGAGTCAGTAGGGAGTCAGTAGGGAGTCAGTAGGGAGTCAGTAGGGAGTCAGTAGGGAGTCAGTAGGGAGTCAGTAGGGAGTCAGTAGGGAGTCAGTAGGTCACTATAGTGCAACAAAACCTGTTCTGTTCCTCTCAGTGTACTTTACAGTTACTGGTTATTTACTGCTTCATGCTTTCAGTTTCCATTTCTCCTTAGTTGTCTGTTGGTCTGGCAGCCTCTCCCTTTTTATCTCTCTCTCTCTCTCTCTCTCTCTCTTGCTCTCTCTCTCTCTCTCCCTCTCTCTCTCTCTCCCTATGAACGGTGGCTCTTTGTTGAAGTATCCCAGCATCTCATGTTTGCTTGGCACAGAGCTGTAATGTTTACCCTCCTCCTCTCTTTCTCTTTGCCTCCCCCCCTCTCCCTCCCTCGCTCCACCCCCCCCCCCTCTTTCCCTGCCTCTCTTTCTCCAGAGCCCCGTCTCCCTTTTTTTTTTGCCCCCCCCCCTTGATAATTTCCTGCATTGTTGACAGTTGATTTAGAAGAAGATAAAAGAAGCCTTTCAACTTCTCTACTCCCCTCCTCCTCCTCCTCCCTCCTCCTCCTCCTCTTCTCTCCCACCTCCACCACCCTCCCTCTTGTCTCCTCTCCTCTCTCCTTTTTAGCCTTTTACTTACAGAATAGTTCTTTGTGACATCATAATGGGTCCGTCCGATGCAGCATGCGGTCGTTATCAGTATCAGACACACTTGCACGTATCGGGAACCGGTGCGTTTCAATGCGCACCGCCGGTGACACATGATGCACCACGTGACCGATGCGACGCTTTCACTTCTCCAGCCGACGGATCTATCTCACTTCATCATCTCCGGTCATGTAAAAGGTCCTGACAGCTTCTGCATGGCTGCGGGAGAGAGAGAGAGAGAGAGAGGGAGAGAGAGAGAGAGATCAACAATCAAGACATTCGATTTTTATCATCCGCTTTCATATTTTTCATTAAAGTTTTTGTCAGACGGTGAACTTTTGTGGTTGCAGTTATGAAGAAAAGTTGATGTGAAAGTGTTTCGGTGGCGCTCCGCTCCCCTGTCCTGCTCCTGACCTCGCGCCATTCCCAGGGATAGCAACCATACAAATAGCTAGCTGAAGAGTTGCCGTGTGCGTGTGTGTGTGTGTGTGGTGTCAGCTGGCCTAAGGGATCAAGCGTGCACCTGTACACACACACACACACACACACACACACACACACACACACACACACACACACACACAGAGAGAGCTGACCAACACACACACACATCCGTCTCACACACACACACACACACACTCTTTACGTGCCTACATTAGCATGCCGGGCGTGCTGGTGCTGCTAGTTGGCAGGCCCGTGGAAAGTTCCGCCAGTCATTAATGGCTGTTTTTATGCCTGACTGTGAGTGTTTGGAGTGTGTATCTCAAGTGTCCAGAGCCTGCTTTGGTCTGGTGTGTGTGTGTGTGTGTGTGTGTGTGGTTGTGTGTGTGTGGTTGTGTGTGTGTGTGTGTGTGTGTGTGTTTTGAATCTGTAACTCTGGCTTCATTTCTGATGGTTAGACTAGAGTGGCACTAGTGCATACATACACATATTTGCAGACATGCTAGCGTGTGTGTGTGTGTGTGTGTGTGTCTGTGAGTGTGTGTCTGTGTGTGTGTGTGTGTGTGTGTGTGTGTGTGTGTATGTGCATGGCCAGAACTGAGGTTTCTACCCAAGGAGGAAGTAGGTGTTTTTTATGCAAAGCCACATGTTTTATTGCTTTCCCTTGTTAAACGACCCCCCAGCCTCCTCCTCCTCATCCCCCCCTCCCCTCCCCAGGGCATGCAGACACACTTCAGCCCCCTGTCTCCCCCCCCGTCTCCCCCTTCCCCTGCCCAGCGCTACATACCTGTCATTTCTCCTTCTTCTGCTGCCACTCTCTATCTCCCATTATCCCCCTCTGCTCCCCTCCTTGCCCCCAAGCCGGACCCCCCACAAATCACTGAAACATCCCAAACACACACACAGGGACACACACACACACACACACACACACACACACACACACACACACACACACACACACCCCTGGCCCAGTGTGTGAAATCCTGAGGCTGATTGAGGAGGAGGAATGTGACCTTATGACCCCAGGCTGTGGGGGTGTTGGAAGTGTGTGTGTGTGAGAGAGAGAGAGAGAGAGGGAGAGAGAGAGAGGGAGTGAATGTATGTACACCTTCCATTGGTTTTCCATTCCCAGTTTGCTCTCCTCTGATTTTTGGGGCTAATTCCATATTATTCCAATGGATTAAGACCCTGCTTTTGTCTCTAGACACCCCCCCCCCCCCCCCCACACACACACACACACACACTGATGGACCATGGGAATAGGCCATAGAGGACCTAAGAGAGGCCAGGCATTTGCCAGACTGAACGATCTGTTCAGGATTACACTGCTCTGTTGTGCATTCAGATAGTGTGTGTGTGTGTGTATGCATGTGTGTGTGCGTGTGTGTGTGTGTGTGTGTGCGTGTGTGTGTGCTTGTGAAGCTCCTGAGGGATAGTTGTTGTCTTGTCTGTGAGAGAGGAGACAGGTTTCCCATGTAGGTGTGACTAAATAGTCTCTCTTTCTCTCAGACACACACACACACACACACACACACACACACACACACACACACACACACACACACACACACACACACACACACACACACACACACCACCCACTGAGCAGGCTCTTTCATGGCCCATAAAACTGGTGATCTGAAAGTCCCTTGGTGTGTCTGTGTGTGCGGGTTCGTCCGTCCGTGAGTGTGTGTGTTTCGTCAATCTGTCCTGTGTGTGTGTGTGTGTGTGTGTGTGTGTGTGTGTGTGTGTGTGTGTGTGTGTGTGTGTGTGTGTGTGTGTGTGTGTGTGTGTGTGTGTGTGTGTGTGTGTGTGTGTGTGTGTGTGTGTGTGTGTGTGTGTGTGTGTGTGTGTGTGTGTGTGTGTGTGTGTGTGTGTGTGTGGAGGGGGAGTAGAGCGAACTTCTTGACTTGGCATAGCTGTCTTAATTAAGACTCATGGCATGTAGTCCTGACAGAGCTCAGCGTTCGTGGCAGAGACGTGCTGTGTGTGCAGAGCTGAGCAGCAGCAGGTCGGCTGGCAGCCTTACTGCTGGTTCTGGTGATGTTGGTGACGACGTTCGTACCAACGTTTCTACGAAAACAGAGTCGGAGTCATCATTTTGTTCGTATCTGAATTTGTTCGTTTGGTACGATCAAATTCTGGGGGAACATGTGGGAATCAACCTCAACAACAACAAGATGTTTCAGTGGTCTTGTAGCCTAACAGGCTGAAATGGTGTATTTGCCGAACTCTCCTCATTCATAACAACACAAGATGATCCAACTTGTAACGGGTTGATCACATGGACTGGACGCCTTATAAATATAATATCAGTCCTACCATCTGATGAAGATGCAGCCTGGATCTGATCTGAGTCCAACTCCAATGCCGACTGGACCCCCGACAGTGAGATCTCTCCTATTATTGATTGATCCTCTGATCATGTCGGATAGCGGCTCAGTGCTGCCGTCCTCCTGTGGCTGATAATACACGTCTACTTCCTATAGTTTTTTGCAATCTAGTTTCATGTCAAACTGTTATTTATTTTTTTATTTTTTTTACCATATCAACGCTGTGTGTTTCTGCTGAAACAGCATTGACAGCGTGAATAATTTCTTCCCATATTTAACTTTTATCAGTTCTTGTGACTCCTCTGCTGATGAAGTTCCTGTTTTCCCTCGGTTCCCCTGGTTTACTTGCACCTTCAGTCTGCAGCCTTTTACAGTGTTGAACAGCGTTTACCTGCAAACCAGCTTCAACAGGCACGTGCATCCAATTTACGAGCGATTAGCATTCATCAAACATACACCTGCACAAACAAATGGAGGTTTCTCGCACGTTTCATGAATCCCACGTTGGTATTTTCTGACGCGCATAAATACGACAAATTTACTAATAATTTCCGAAAACATTTGTGAACGAAGGCCCAATGTACTTTTGCAATCTTATATTGTTCTGTCTGGATAAGAGCTTCCTCTAAGTGCCTCTAAGTGACTCTAATTGGATGGATGAGGAGGGAAATGTGTGTTGTAGTGAAGAGAAAGTAAAAGTTGCACCATGCATCTATCCTGCATTAACTCCTTCGTGGGGTGGAGCATCAGTCAGGGGTGAGATTTGACCGACACACTCATTTGTAATGGGTGATTACTGCCTTGGAAAGCGGGGCAGCACCACTGTGACAACCATGTAAACAGCAACGATATCAAGATGCTGGTTCATGCAGGAAAGAGCGACATCCATGAAAACTGAATTTACATCAAAATGACCATACTCACCACCTCCTCTCTATTTCCATCTGTCTCTTACACACACACTAACACACACACACACACACACATACAGTGTCCAGTGTCCCAGGCCTGTGGTTTGAGTCTGGTTTTTGGGGTTGGACTCCAGAGACTTATTAGCTCAAATGTTTATTGTGGATCGTACAGTGAAAACCCCATAAACTCGGCGCGACCAGAAGCCGAGTGGCCCGCTGAACACGCACGCCATGTGGGAAAACAAGAAAACGGGAACTATTTCTGCATTTCTGTATTTGATAGATGGAGCAGGCTGGTGCCCTGTTGTGTTTTAGTAGTCTGGTGCTCAGCTGTGACTTCGCTGGCCGGGGTGCAAGAGTGAAAAGTACGGTGCCCTGCCTGCCAAGGTATACAGGGCACTAAATGAACTTTTTTTTTAACTTAGTAGCGCTGGTGCTGCTAGCCTCCAAACCTCGAGGCACACCCCTGAACATTTAAGGAGCGCCATTTAAATCAAACGGGCCCAGTAGGGTGATGCTGCCCTCATGCTCACTGTATATCTGAGACGATTTGACACATCTCTGACCGGTACCAGTACCGTTTGGAGTATAGGCACATACGTTTCACTTTTGTTTTCATTTTCGCTGTGGCTAGTAGCTGGTAGTCAGGAGCCGGTGCTTCTTGGAGGAAGAGGAAGCCTCAGGAAGGGGATTTGACTTCAGCCAATTCAAAGAAAACAAACAGCTTTGAGGTAAACGAGGTAAATAAAATGAGGTTTGAACAGCAGATAATGGGAGGAGCGTTGCCATGCTCTGTAGAACGTATTGTGTGCGTGTGTGTGTTTATATACGTGCTGGCACGCTGTGTATTGGTGTGCACGTATGTCTGCACGTCCAAGTGTGTGTATGTGCGCCTGTGTGTGTGTGTGTGTGTTTGTGTGTGTGTGCGCCTGTGTGTGCAGTGAGGAGGAAGTGGCTGTGTTTGTTTAAACTAAGCACGCTCAGCCATGTGGGACAATTTAGCGGGAATGAGAACCCTGCACCCCCCCCAAGCCTGCATCCCCCCTTCTCCTCCCCCCTCTCCCCCACCACCCACCCACCACCCTACCCCAAACCCTTCTGAATGGGCGGCTGTCTTTTGAAGGCTGTTGAGGGTTGTTTGGGAAATAGGGCCAACGGGGGGAGTCGAAAGGGGGAGACGGGTTAGAGCTGGAAGTGGGACAGATGAGGAGCAGGGATGGAGGTGGGGGGGGGGTGGAGTTAAGAGGAGGTAAGGAGGGGAGGCACCGTGCAACCGCGAAGGTTTAGTATCTGAGCCGCCACAAAAAGGATCCGATGCAACAGGCGAAGCGGCGGTATTTACACACCGAGGGGTTTGTGTTACGTGGCGTCAACCACATCAATACAGAGATGGAGGGAAGAGAAGAGAGAGAGAGAGAGAGGGGGGGGAGGAGATAGATAGGTGGGTGAGGAGAAACGGTGAGCAGAGGTCGGAGAGTGCATGCAGCGTCTCTGGAGGATAATATCACCGTGTCTGGGATATAAATGAACGTCTTAATAGGTGCATGTGTAATGCCGACGAGCAAGAGAGACAGAGAGAGAGAGAGACAGAGAGAGAGACAGAGAGAGAGACAGAGAGAGAGAGAGAGTGAGAGAGAGAGAGAGACAGAGAGAAAGAGACGGAGAGAGAGTGAGGGAGTGTTTGAACCTGACTTGAGTTCACCAGTCTACTTCAGTCACTCCTGTTATCTCCATGGTGACGGGAGCGATGAACCGACTGATGTGTTGCTGCAGCCGAAACAATTATATTAAAAGAAGAAATCCTTGATTCTGTAACTGTTGCTGGCCTGTCTGCCTGTCTGTCTGTCTGTCTGTCTGTCTGCCTGTCTGCCTGTCTGCCTGTCTGCCTGTCTGTCTGTCTGTCTGTCTGTCTGTCTGCATTACGTCTGTCTGTCTCACTGACCGCTTGCTTGTGTGTCTGTCTGACGTTCTGATTGTCTGTCTACCATTCTTTCTGTTTTTCCTGCCTCGCTACTTTCCAAAACTGTAGTTTGGGAGCCAAAATGGGCTCTGGGTTTGTTTCTGTTAGGTCACCGTGTGATAAGAGCACTTTAATTCTGTGTTAATGGGCCAATCATTTTATATATATATATATATATATATTATATATATAACTTAAGCTGAAAAAACTAGGAAAAAATAGAGTAGGTGGACCGGACACTTCAACCTGACCTGCAGCTCCAGGGGTGCTGCTCTGTAGCTGGACCCTGACCTCTGACCTCCCTGGAGGGGGGAAGGTGAAAAATGTATTTTTATCACATTATTACTTTATTAAAACAAAATATTTTATCAGGGTGTTAGACAAGTTTATATAGTTACCTGTTACCTGGTGACATTGCTAGTTAGTTAGCTGTACCCAGATGGCCTGTGTGTATCTGCGCGGCCCCTCATACTACTTGCCCAGCTGATGTGTGTGTTGTGTGTGTTGTGTGTGTTGAGTGTATGTGTGGCCCAACTGAGCCCTTGAGATCCAGGGTGTTAGGGAAGGGGTTTGCTGTGAGCTCTCCCCAGGCTCAGTGCTCCTCTCTGGGCCACAGAGTGCTCAAGCCCCAGCCTCTCTGGATATGGTTGAGAAAAGTCTGTAGTGGGGCAGGAGGAGAAGGAGAGAGAGAGAGAGAGAGAGAGAGAGAGAGAGAGAGAGAGAGAGAGACAGAGAGAGAGAGAAGGGAGGAGGGGGGAAAAAGGAGAAGAAAAAATCTGGAAGCGCTGCCATGAAGAAGAGTGAGTCATGTTCATGTGCCTGTGGGAGAATCGCCACTTCCTCTCTATTAAACACGAACAAACGGCAACAAATCTGCCGTCTCCTTAAAGATATTTAGCAACAGTGGTGGTGTTAGAAATAGCAGTCAGACAGCGATGATGAAGACACTGATGATGATGATGTCACGGTGAAGACAGCGGCGTCGGCACCGATGATGATGATGATGATGCTTGGGGAGTCGGTCTCTATGACTCTACTTTAAGTCACGGTCCTTCCGCCCTGTCATGGTGTGTGTTTGTGTGTGTTTGTGACTGTCAGCCTTTTGTGTGTGTGTGTGTGTGTGTGTGTGTGTGTGTGTGTGTGTGTGTGTGGTCAGCAATTCGCGGGCCCCGACCACAAACCATCTGTAAATCAAAGGGGCCCTCAGTCGGAGAGAGAGAGAGAGTCTGGCCGTCCGGGCTGATGTAGCTGGGCTATACGCTAACACAGTCACTTTGTGTTTGACTGTTTATACTCTCACTCCCACACAATGACCCACATTATTTCACTCCAAAACTTTCTCTCGTCTGTTTGCCTCTCCCTCATACACCCTAGTTTTCTGTAGCGTTTCCTCCTCTCCTCTCCTCTCTCCTCTCCTCTCCTCTCCTCTCCTCTCCTCTGGAGTTAGCCGCTACGTGGCTACGTGGCAGGGATTGGACATCTACTGTGGGTTTACTGCCTGCTGGCCCCCTGCCCAACCACACACACACACACGTACACACACACACACACACACACACACACACACACACACACACACACACACACACACACACACACACACACACACACACACACACGGCCAGCCCACAGCTGTACAGCTGCAGGAGGGAGGGCTTGTTGGCAGATGTACACATCTGCTGGAGCTCGCCATGCTAACGGGAAGCTAACGGCTAGCGCTACGTGTTCTGCAGGGCTGGTGGAAGTGCTCTGCTCACACCAAGAAAGATGGCGAGTATGCTTCAAGCTTTGCTTTACTCCGAATGTCTCTCTCTCTCTCTCTCTCTCTCTCTCTCTCTCTCTCTCTCTCTCTCTCTCTCTCTCTCTCTCTCTCTCTCTCTCTCTCTCTCTCTCTATACCCCCTTCCTGTCTGTCTGTCTCTCTCTCTCACAATCACACACACTGTCTGTGGTATGAGAGGCAAGACTAATGTTTGTTCTGGAGCAATAACACAATTAGAATTCCACACGTTTCTGTCCACACACACTCAACCCCCCCCCGCCCCTTGGCCTCCTCTCCCCTTTCCTCTCTCCCCCCTCTCCTCACCCTTCTCTCCTCTCCTCCTCCTCCTCCTCGTTGCCTTCCTGTCGGATCAGACCCCAGGCTGCACAGACAGACGACAGACAGATAATATTGATTTAATAACACCAGTGTGTGTGTGTGTGTGTGTGCGTGCGCACTCTTGGCAGAGTACTTCTATCCGGTCCGCTGCATTTCCGCTAAGGGTTTGATACAGGTGATCCTCCACCGCACACCAATTAACCTTTCTCTCTCTCTCTCTCACACACACGCACACACACACACACACACACACACACACACACACACACTGGAAGTGCTCTCCCACAGCTCCTGACCTGAGTGTAAAATAGCTGTTTCCTCTTCATTTTGTTCACAGAGAAAACTGATGCCTTACTCTCCTCTTACTCTCTCTTTCTTTCTCTTCACTCCCTCTACTGTCTCTTCACCTTTTTTTCTTCTCTGACCCTGTTTTGTGTTCTGCTGTGTGTTGAGGGAGTTGTCCTGTGTGTGTGTGTGTGTGTGTGTGCGCGCGCGCGCACCGTTATGTAACTCGTTGCTCTCTGGGAAAGAGCCGCTGCTCCTTTTGAGTTCTCCTTCAACTTCCTCCCTGCCCACTGCCACGGCGACGGCCAATGAGGCAGCCGGTGGCCTCCCCACCGGCCAATGGGAGAGGGGAGCTGTGTTTTGACAGGGCAGTGGAATGCGAGGAGGGGGGCGGGGTCTTTCCAGGAAGTGGATGGCAATGGAGTCAGATCCTGGACTCCTTTTGGCTGGCTACTTTATTTGGTCCCCTGGAAAAGTTTGAACGCTGTAAATGTGGATAGACTTTCCTGACGGCTCTTCCTCATC
>JAXDDW010000007.1:10085000-10087500 GCA_034670385.1 Hoplostethus mediterraneus
ACACACCAAAACGGCCAAACGGACACACACAGTAGCACACATCAAAGAATTGCGCATGCAGTCTTTGTCGTCATTCGTCGCATGGCTCAGGGTTTGTTGCCACAGGTAATGAGCGGCTGCCAAGCTGTTACAGTAAAAGGCTTGTCATGTCCTTGTAAGGGGAACCCGCACAACCACACACACACACACACACACACACACACACGCGCTAACACACACACACACACACACACCCCATTCTACCCGGAGGAATTTTTTTTTTTTTTTTAAGTAACAAGTAACAGGGCTGATTTACAGACGGACCGAGTGGCTGACTGGCTCCATTGATAGATCGCAGGCCTCAAGTTGAATTACTGTTTGAAATGGATTCAACCGCTTCTCTGTGAGTGACTGATCTTATCTGGCGCTGCAGAGCCGACTGGATCACCTTCAAAGTGCAAAAAAGAAAAAACCCCACCCGTGCTCCCGCGCCGACGAAAAGGAAATGATCAAAGTGGTTTTTACAAAAAGCATCGCAGGTCTAATAAGCCGGAGATGAACCGCTACGCCGTGCGCTCCTGACGGATGAGTGACGGTGCTCGTTTATGTGTCGTCCCCCCCCCCCCCCAGCCTGTTCCCTTCCACAGCCCCAGAAAGGAAACGTGGTGGGAGTGTTTTGGCCGCGACACATAGCAGTTAGGGAGGATTTTGGCTGTAACACGCAGCAGTTAGGGAGCCCTTTTTACTGTAACACCCTGCAGTTTAAACTTGGTTCCCAGTGTGGAGTCGGAGATCTAGACCGATGATTATATAGATCCGACGGTGTGTGTGTGTGTGTGTGTGTGTGCGCATGTTCGTGTGTGTGTGTGTGTGTGTGTATTGTTTCTTGGTCTGTCTTACCCTTCGTGTGTGTTGAGTCTGCGTGTCTGTCCACTTGCTCGTCTGTTAGCCTTCCTGTCTATCTGCCTGCCTGTGTGTGTGTGTGTGTGTGTGTGTGTGTGTGTGTGTGTGTGTGTGTGTGTGTGTGTGTGTGTGTGTGTGTGTGACCATATAAACTACATTTTATCAAACCATAACAAATCTGACATTTCACTATTTGTCTGATACCATAAGTACAGCCGATGCAAGTTTACACTCCGACACACACACACACACACACACACACACACACGGTTTGTGATATGGGGGTTTTCTCAGTCCTTGGGAAACGTGGGTCACCCTGTACTATGCTGCGGTTCCCATAGCAACAGCAGCCGCTGCAGTAGACAGAGCAGGAAGTCTGCGAATGTGTGTGTGCGTGTGTGTGAGTGTGAGTGTGTGTGTCTGAGGGAGAAGAGCAGGTTAGCGCTGAGATGGGAGAGCACGCAGATGCTATAGGAGGAACGCGGGATGTGAGGATCTCACGGCGGCACACCTGTAGAGTGTAGGGAGGTGTGTGTGCATGTGTGTGTGTGCACGTGCGTGCGTGTGTGTGAGTGTGAGCGATGGAGGGTCACCTGTTTCATGTCTGCAGCCACGTGTACACTCTCAACAATCTGTACGCGGAGAATATGACGGTAAGGCGCACACACACACACACACACACACACACACACACACACACACACACACACACACACACACTCACTCGCGTCCGACACATCCAGCGGAAAAAACGGTGTCGTTTGTTTTGCGGACCGTTTGCAAACCTGTCAGTATCTGTGACATATGCTCCGTTGCATGTGTACGGAGTGTGTGTGTGTGTGTGTGTGTGTGTGTGTATGTGTGTGTGTGTGTGTGTGTGCATTCTGCGCTGGTTTCGTGCCGGTCGTTAGTGTTGAAACAGGCTTTTCTCATATCTTAGCGTGCGAGACAGCAGCTATGTCGCACCGTTCGCTTATCTAACACCTCGTTCGACTGTGTGAACTCGACCCATGTCCGCCCTACTCCGGGATCCGTCGGTTAGTGTGTGTGTGTGTGTGTGTGTGTGTGTGTGTGTGTGTGTGTTATGTCACCTCTGCAAGCTGATTGGCTGCTCGGCGGCAGAATATCTGTCCTGCTCTTTTTATCCTGTGATTGTGGCATTATGCCTGACAGATAGTTAATTTTCTAAATGTCATGTTATTTATTGTTGTTTTTTTTAATCTGATCTGTGGTTGGTGACTGATGTCTGATTTGTGTGTGTCTGTGTGTGTCTGTGTGTGTCTGTGTGTGTCTGTGTGTGTCTGTGTGTGTCTGTGTGTGTCTGTGCGTGTGTGTGTGTGTGTGTGTGTGTGTGCGCCCATGCAGGTGATCCTGGTGCAGGTGAACCCGGGGGAGACGTTTACCATCCGGGCAGAGGACGGCTCGCTGCAGTGCATCCAGGGTCAGTCCCACCATGTTATTATTATTATTATTATTATTATTATCATCATACTAACATGTGGCTTGGTGCTCTGGTAACCCATCACTAGGGTTTGCTATTGCAAGACAGTATTCCCTGTTCTTCTCTTGCTGCCTTCACTTCCATCGACCCTCGTGGGTTGAAATCCAAATCACTCAG
>JAXDDW010000007.1:10102500-10105000 GCA_034670385.1 Hoplostethus mediterraneus
CACACACACACACAGCGGCGGGATTTTCCTCTGTATTTCTAAATGGAATTGAGTCTACTATGTGACTTACAGCTGTGTGTGTGTGTGTGTGTGTGTGTGTGTGTGTGTGGATAGCAGGACAAAGAGTGTCTTGTATTTGGGGAGGGGAGAGGGTGCAGTTGGGCCTGTTGGGTCCAGTCCTGGGGGCTGGGGATGAGAGTGTTCAGAGTGTGTGTGAGTGTGTGTGAGTGTGTGTGAGTGTGTGTGAGTGTGTGTGAGTGTGTGTGAGTGTGTGTGTGTGTGTGTGTGTGTGTGTGTGTGTGTGTGTGTGTGTGTGTGTGTGTGTGAGAGCAGAGGAATGCTGCTGTTTGCTGAGCGAAGAGCACAGAGGCAGCAGAGACTGTCCAAACACACGTCTGTTTGCCAAGAGAGTGTGTGTCTGAGAGAGGGCGAGAGAGGGAGACAGTGTGTGAGCGAGAGTGAAAGTGTACGAGGCAGTGATGGAAAGAGGGGTAGAAAAATACTGTGTGTGTGTAGGTGTGTGTGTGTGTGTGTGTGTTCCCTATGCTGTGACCTTCTACTGAATGAAGACTTTCATATCCCTCTCAGTGCCCCATGGCAGGGGAGCAGACAGGACTGAAAGAGCTCTCTCTCTCCATACCTGTGACCTACTCACTACTCACACACACACACACACACACACACACACACGGCAGACTTTGCTCTGGTTGTGTTTGAGTGTGTGGTGTGAGTACTGTGTACTGTACTGTTACCTGTTTGTTTGGTCAGGAAGGTCAGGAGGGAGGGAGGGATGGAGGTGGGGGTGTATGGAAGGGGAGAGAGAGAGAGATCAAGGGAGTTAGTGATGAGGGTGAAAAGGAAAGGAGAGAAGGATGGAGGGAGGAATAATTGAAGTGAAGGAGGGTGGGAGGAAAGGATCAGGGGTTAGGGTTAGGGTGAGTAATAGTTGAAGGGAGGATGGAAGGAAAGATGGTGGGAGGAAGTAAGGGAAGGATGGAGAGCGGAAGGGAGGAAGAGAGGGAAAGAAAGAGGGAGGGTATAACGAGAACGAGCATGGACGGAGGAATATTTGAAGGGAAGGAGAGTATGAGGTAAGGAAGGATGGAGGGAGAGAAGGAAGGCGGGAAGGAAGGACGGGGAGAAGGACGGTGGGAGAAGGAAGGATGGAGGGAGGCGGTAAGGATGAAGAGGGGGGATGAAGTGAGTAATAGTTGAAGGAGGAGGGAGAAAGGGAGGGAAGGAAGGATGAAGTGAGTAATAGTTGAAGGACAGAGGGAAGGATGGAGGGAGGGAACGAGGAAGGGAAAGAAAGAGAGAGAGGAAGGGAGGGAGTAATGAAAGAGGGAAGGATCACGTGAGTAATAGTTGGAGGGAAGGAGAGAGGGAGTAAGGTAGGGATGAAAAGAGGAAGGGCAGAGAGGACGGAAGGAATGAAGGAAGGAGGGAGGGAGGGAAGGAGGGAAGGAAGGAGACCAGATGTAGAGAGTTGAGTGACAGGGAGATGATGTGGCCTCCTGACTGACGGGTGTCAACATGGTGTGTGTGTGTGCGTGTGTGCGTGTGTGTGTGTGTGTGTGTGTGTGTGTGTGTGTGTGTGTGTGTGTGTGTGTGTGTGTGTGTGTGTGTGTGTGTGTGTGTGTGTGTGTGTGGTGTGATTTATTCTGAGGCCATGTCTGTCTCCAGTTGTCTCAATGGGGTCCCAATGACTTTACCAGCCATAGACCTCCACTACAGAGCGGGGGGGAGGGAGGGGGGAGGGGGGGGGAGGAACAGAGGGGAGATGTGCACAGTGGAAAAGTCAACATCTTCTTCTTCTGTGAATTCTATTAGTGTGTGTTCAGGAAGTGGCCGTGTGCCCTCGCTGCACATACATTCATCATGATGCTTCTGTTGTTGCAAACATGTCCAACCGCTTTCCAGCCGCTTCCCGGGAATTATGGGAAAAAAAACCTTCTGTTTAGATTTACGACCATACGGCTGATGCATACGTCTGAATGGGTTCCACAGCTACGACGGGTTGGAAAGATGATCACAACTCCATCTTTCAATTCAAGTGATCGGTTATTAATTGAATTTATTCAGTAAGAAGTAAAAGAAAAGAAAAGAAAAGATCCAGAATGAAATGAGGAAGTTTGAAAGCTTATTTCTCATCATGGAGTGATGAAGTATTCCAGTGTATTAACCTGCGTATTAACCCATGGAAAAGTACCAAGTATCCCATTTCTGTTTCCCAAGTACTCACAGTGTTATCGTGTACTTGCAGTACTTTTCCACAGGTTAATACCCAGGTCAGTACAGTGGAATAAGGCCACTCTAAAGTGTTACACATCTGTTTTGTCCCACTGACCTGCTGTCACATGACCTGCTGTCACATGACCTGCTGTGTGTGTGTTGGTGTCCCTGCATGTGTCCTGCTAATTGACGAGTGAGAATGAGAACTTGCTTTGAGTTGAGCTGGTTAAATAAATAAACCTCCTCCCCCCCTGCAGGTCCTGCTGAA
>JAXDDW010000007.1:10110000-10232500 GCA_034670385.1 Hoplostethus mediterraneus
TGGATGTGCGCATGACATTCCTGCTGGACCAATGGGGCGAGGGGGCGGGATGTAGCTTTTGGATAAAACAGCTTAGCCACTGTAACATCAGTTTTGTTACTGAAATCGAAGTAGTTTGTTCCGCTACTTGTCGGGGATCATCAGTGTAAGGTGATACCACTTTTGTGAGAGCAGACGTCACTTCTCCAAGCGGCGGGTATCGAAACTCGTCATATCTCTTTTCAGGAGAAGAACTTTCATCTCCTCTTTCTCTCCCTCCGCCCGGCTATCTTTGTCCCGTTCAACCTCAATGGCCCTCTGCAGTCACCCAGGTCTCTCTCTCTTTCTCTCTCACCCTCTCGCTCTCTCTTTTCTCTACAGAATTGCCCCCCCCCCCCCCCAAAAAAAAACATGAATGGATGAATGCTGCCTCACTGAGGTGAAGGGACAGGGAGGTGGGGGAGGAGGGGGGTAAGAGGGGTTGTCTGGGTAACCACATAGCTGAACCCGTCCCCGAGCGCTATCGTTTTACCCTCCCTACAATACAGGCCTTGTTGGTGAAGGCTGAGCCATGGGGGGGAGGAGGGGGGGGAGAGAGAGAGGGGAGAAGGGGGAGGAGGGAGACGCATACCTGTAGAGTCCTGCTTGCGATGAAGGAAACCTTTGAGCTCCGAGATTGAGACACCGCACAGCCTTATCTCGCACACACACACACACACACACACACACACACACACACACACACACACACACACATACACACACACACTCTTCATGACATGTCAGTTATTAAAGAGAGGCTGTCTGTGCAGGCGATGACTAACAGAACCTCACCAGGGACATACGAGGTTCTTCCACCCATCATCTAACTGTCAAAGTTATCCTCCCTTTACGTTTTTGGTTCAGTCCCTCCCTGCAGGGTGTCGGGTCAGGGGGATAGTCCATCTGGGCCAGGTGTAGGGGGGGGGGGAGGGGGGCATTTAGCTGAGCTCAACGTTATGGTGTTGAGTGATTTGATGCGTTGAGTCTCAACACTCAAACACACTCCAACCCCAGTTCAACCTGCACACATGCACTCATAGGACTGTGTGGATGCAAGTCTGGACATCTGCAAACACAAGACACACACTCAGAGAGGAGGCGATATTTTCACACACACACACACACACACACACACACACACACACACACACACAGCAGACAGTGAGGCTGATGTTGAGCGCATAACAAACACAGAATTGTCTTAGACGAGTTCAGACGGAGGAAAAAGGAGACACAGCTTAGTCTATGGGTGTCGCGGTTTCATTTGGCGCATGCAGCACTCCTACGGCACACGCACACACACACACACACACACACACGCACGCACGCACACGTATGACAGACAGGAGCATGTCAGCATGTTGTCCGTCTGTTTTGGTCTACAAGGGTCTCAGTACTGGGCTGGAGATCAGGCTGACTCAGCTAGATCTAACACACAACACACACACACACACCGCGTGACTGGGCTTCCTGTAAAACAATCAGAGCATGAGGGGTGTGAGGTGTGGGGGTGAAGGGTGGGGGGGGGGACGGGGCGAGGGTGAAGGGAGGGAAGGGAGGAGAGTAGGAATTGAAAGAAAGAAAGAAGCGAGGAGAGAGATTAAAGTTTTGTAAAGAGTTGAACGAGAGCTGTGAGTCCAAGATCACAGAGGAGAGAGAGAGAGAGAGAGAGAGAGAGAGAGGGGGAGAGAGAGAGAGACTGAGAGAGAGAGACTGAGAGAGAGAGGGAGAGAGAGAGAGAGAGAGAGAGAGAGAGAACAAACATTCCGACTAAGTTACGGCTTGGCCCAACACATCGAAGCATGGTCCAACCCAGAGTACTACACACACACACACACACACACACACACACACCCGCCCACACTTTGCCCTTGATGCCCTCGCCCCGTGTGTGTGTGTGTGTGTGTGTGTGTGCGGCTAATGCCCCAGTGCCAGTAAGGCAGCAGGCTGACTTGGCTAGCCCGCCGTCTGTTCCCCCAGTAAAAGCCGGGGCGAGCTGCAGGCCTCTCTTCCTCAGAACTCGGCCGCCCCGCTGAGCAGAACCAGATGTGGGCCCCCCCCCCGTCTCCCCCCCCCGTCCCCCCCGTCCCCCCCCCCCCCTCGCTCCTCCATCTTGGCTCTGCACCACCACCACCACCACCCACCGCCGCAGATCCTGTCTCTGCACTTAGAGAGAGAGAGAGAGAAACTGGGATCTCAGCAGAAACAGATGGAGCCGGCCTCCCTTACATCCCTCCTCCATCTTTTGGGTTTTTCTACGTCACTGCTGAGTCCTGGTGAATTTCAGGAGGAACCAGATGTTGCACCTCCTTTAGCTGTTGTGTCCACCATGTTGACTCGGGGGAGTCGTGGGAGGTCTGCTGTAGAGAGGCACATTTTATCCATGTTCATCCATGTATAGGCTTTTCACACTTGTATATGTTAGCCCAGGGTTAACTCTAACCCTGGGTTATAATAGCCCTGGGTTAACTTATCTAACGTTTCACACTAGTTTTCTTTAACCCTGGGCTAACAATTGACCCCGGGTATATAGTGTTCAGGATTTCACACTGTAAGCTTGTAGACCCCGGGTTAACGTTTAATGCTAATGTTTAACTCGCTGTTACATTCTAACCCTGTTACATTCTAACCCCTGTTACATTCTACCCCGGTTACATTCTACCCCGGTTACATTCTACCCCGGTTACATTCTACCCCGGTTACATTCTAACCCCTGTTACATTCTACCCCTGTTACATTCTACCCCTGTTACATTCTACCCCTGTTACATTCTACCCCTGTTACATTCTACCCCTGTTACATTCTACCCCTGTTACATTCTACCCCTGTTACATTCTAACCCCTGTTACATTCTACCCCTGTTACATTCTAACCCTGTTACATTCTAACCCTGTTACATTCTAAACCCTGTTACATTCTAACCCTGTTACATTCTAAACCCTGTTACATTCTAACCCGTTACATTCTAACCCTGTTACATTCTAAACCCTGTTACATTCTAACCCGTTACATTCTAACCCTGTTACATTCTAACCCCTGTTACATTCTACCCGTTACATTCTACCCCTGTTACATTCTACCCCTGTTAGATTCTACCCCTGTTACATTCTAACCCCCGTTACATTCTAACCCCCGTTACATTCTAACCCCTGTTACATTCTAACCCCTGTTACATTCTAACCTTGTTACATTCTACCCCTGTTACATTCTACCCGTTACATTCTACCCCTGTTACATTCTAAACCCTGTTACATTCTAACCCCTGTTACTAGGGATGCACCGAATGTTCGGCAACCGAAGTTATTCGGCCGAATATCGCCAAAAAACACATATTCGGTATTCGGCCGAATAAATGAAAAGGCCGGATTTTTTTTACCGAATAATGACGGTTTTGATGGCGTGATCAAATAGCACCCATGCAGGAGCCAGGCGCGCGTAGCGTAAAACGCAGCAAACATGTCAGCGGTATGGAGGCATTTCAAAATCTCCCGAAAGACCCGAAATTAGCGACATGCATGTATTGTTCAGCTCAGCTTTCTAGAGGGGGTACTTCGGCTAAGAGCGATAGCACTATAAGTCTGATCAATCATTTGAAATCAAAACACATCGAAAAGCACGCCGAGTATGAGAAAGAGACCGCAGGGAAGAGGAAACTTGAGTCTCACAGTCCCGGGCTCAGCGCGAGCACATCCACTCCTGTGGCTGCCGTTTTAGAAAAGGCAAAAAAGTTTGACAGTGCCAAAGCAAAAGGCATTACTACAAAGGTAATGGAATTCATCACGTTGGATGATCAACCATTCTCCGTAGTAGAGGACGTTGGATTTCGCAGGCTTATGGAGCATATTGAGCCCCGTTACACTATACGGGGCGGGGTTGTCAAAGATAGCCAGATAAAATATTTTATTTTACTAATTTATTATTTTAAGTTATAGGCTATTGTGCTGTGTTATGCAATGTTGGAAAAAATGGAAAAATAAATGAAAATTTCAAAACATATTCGGTATTCGGTATTATTCGGCCTTCGGCCGAAGTGTTCCATTATGCTTCGGCTTCGGCTTCGGCCAAGAATTTTCACTTCGGTGCATCCCTACCTGTTACATTCTAACCCTGTTACATTCTACCCCTGTTACCTTCTAACCCTGTTACATTCTAACCCCCATTACATTCTAACCCCTGTTACATTCTAACCCCCATTACATTCTAAACCCTGTTACATTCTAACCCTGTTACATTCTACCCCTATTACATTCTACCCCTGTTACATTCTAACCCCCATTACATTCTAACCCCTGTTATATTCTAACCCTGTTACATTCTAACCCCTGTTACATTCTAACCCGTTACATTCTAACCCCTGTTACATTCTAACCCGTTACATTCTAACCCCTGTTACATTCTAACCCCTGTTACATTCTAACGCCACAACGTTTCACACTATTGTTAGTAGCACCGCATTTCGGGGATAGCACCACAAAAGCGGTGCTAACCCTGCTTCATAGCAGGGTTTGTTAACCCAGGGTTAAAAGCGGTGTTAACCCTCTTTCAAAAATGCAAGTGTGAAATGCTGCTTAACCCGGGGTTAAATGCGTCCTTAACCCAGAGTTAAGAAAGACTTTAGCCCGGGGTTAAGTGTAGTGTGAAAAGCATAATAGAGTGGATAAACTCACTGTCAAAGCATCATAGATCATATAATCATCATGTAAGAGAAATAAATGAAATAAATGAAATAAAAGGAGGAATATTTTTCAGGTGAACGTGATATTGACTTACACTCATTGACTCCTACTGGTACTGACGTGGGTTTTGTCCTCCCCCGTCTCCGTCTGGGGCGTGGAGCAGCAGCAGTAGTACAGTTTATGTCATTTCTTCGAACCCGCTAGAAAACAAGAGTTTCCTACTAATAAAGTCTCTGTTCCAGTGAAGTGACGGCGGTAAGACGATACTTTGAAAAACACAAAACTCTGTCATGTGTTGGGGATGTCATTACCGTGTTGTGACTCAGCCCCCGTTTTAACTTTAAACCCCAACCTCCTCCCACCCCTGCTTCCGCCTCCTCCCGTAACCGTAGTAACAGGCCTGGAAGTGTGAACACGCTCCCGCCCCCCCTTCCCCTTCTGGACTGTTTTGGCTCGGAAGTCCACAGAGATAATCCTGAACCCTTCCACCCCTTCCCACAAACCCAAATACGGCCATGATTGTGGGGCAAGATGGGGGTGGTGGGGGGGTGCTATAAGAGGAAAAGGTGGAGAGGAGAAGGAAGTGAGAGACAAAACAGACGAGGAGATGAAACGAATGAAAAATAATAACAATAAAAGAGGCAGAAAGACAGAAAAGTGAGGGGGGAGACTAATGAAGAGGGGGAGACAGAAAGACTGAATGGAGAGAGAGAGAAGAGAGAGAGAGAAAACAAGGGATGGCTTTACCAGCAGAGGAATGTCTTTCCCGCTGATATCCTGTAACAGAACGAGCGGGATTAGCGGGGGAGGTTGTCCTCGCCAATCACAATGACTGCAGCAGACATTCCCCGTCCAGTCGAACGACCCCGCTGATAAACTCACCGCACTATCGGGCTACAGTAGCCGCTAGTAACCAGAGACGGCTTACATAACGCCTTCAGTCTGTTCAACTGATACAGACGAAGAAGGAAAAAGCACAAACCCCGACCGGCCGATGCTCAGGCTGTTTGCGTAGACGCTGAATGGATGCAGCATGCAGCATTTTAACACCAAGACATCACCAGTAGAATTACTGTAAACAAACGAGAGCAGATTTAGTGGGAAACGTCCTGGATCCTCCTCCATCCTGACTGCAATCTAATCTAATGTCATGTAAAAAAAAGCAACATCCCCTTCGTGACAGGAAGCAGTGGGTCTTCATTTTGGTCTTGGTCTCAGTTGTACTTGATATATTGATTATATGTTGTATTGATGTATTGATGTTTAAAAATGCAACAAGCAGGACATTAAATTCTCCATGACTTTACTATTAATTGATAGTACTTGTAGAAGATTGCCCATCCGTCTGAGAAAGACTCTGTCTGTCTGTCTGACGGTTTGTCAATATATCTGCCTCCCTGCTGGTCTGTCTTTCTCTCTGTCCCCATCAATCTGTCTGTCTCCCTCCTGTTCCTTTGTCTGTCTGACTCTCTTTCTGTCCTGTCTGTCTGTCTGCCTGCCTGCATGTGTCTTATCTCCGTGTCTGCAGTCTGTCAGGACGTTTTGGGCTGAGCTGGGTCAGATGGGGTCAGGGTTCTGGGCGACTCATCTCCCAGAATCCCTCACTCTCTGGCCAGGTCACTGTATTTTCACACACACAAACAAACACACCAGTGTACGTGCACACGCATGCACTTCCTGGAAGTGGAGAGAGTTCATGTGTCACTTGGCAGCCGAGACGCTCATCTCTCCTTAGTGAGAGAGCTGCAGTGTCTCTCTCTCTCTCTCTCTCTCGCCTCGCTCTCTCTCTCTATCGCTCTGTCTCTCTCTCTCTCTCTCTCTCTCTCGCTCTCTCTCTCTCGCTCTGTCTCTTCACTCTTTTTCTCTGCATCTGTTGATTTGACACTCAATCAGTTTCTCTCTGTCCTGCTGTCTTTTGCTCTTTCTATGTCTCTCTCTCTCTCTCTCTCTCTCTCTCTCTCTCTCTCTCTGCCCCTCTCTCTCTCTTCTAATCCCCTCTATAAACGAACAGGCCTCTGACCATGAGAACCAAACCTTCACCATGACAACCACAATTTCAGGCAGGTCCCAACAACCCCTGTGTGTGTGTGTGCGTGTGTGCGTGCGTGTGTGTGCGTGTGTGCGCACGTGTGTGTGTGTGTCGCCCAGCTGTTGAACAGATGGAATGTTCGCTATGCAGCAGGAGATAATGCTGAGGAATCCAAGGTCTGTGCCCTCTCTCTCTCTCCTTTCCCTCCTTTCCTCTTTCCTCCCTCTTTCACTTCTCTGCCCCCGTCCCTCCTCTCTTCTTTCTGTCATCCCCTCCCTCTCTCCCTCCCTTTTATTCTCCCCCCTCCGCCCCCTCCAGCTGAGTGTCCCTCACTTTACTTTGTTCTCTTTGATTAGAGGCTTTCGGAGATGGATATCCTTTCTCACTTTGTTCCTCCAGAGCGACACACACACACACACACACACACACACACACACCCTGTGATCCTGTGTGGCGTGGGGGGCTGGGTGGGCAGTCGTTGCCACATTTTTCACATTTTTTTTCCTCCCGTCTTTAAAAGTATTTTTTTGTCCCAGCAGCACAGACAGACAGACAGACAGACAGACAGACAGACAGACAGACAGACAGACAGACAGACAGACAGACAGACAGACAGACAGACAGACAGACAGACAGACAGACAGACAGACAGACAGACAGACAGACAGACAGACAGACAGACAGACAGACAGACAGACAGACAGACAGACAGACAGACAGACAGACAGACTCAGAGCCTCGGGCCGTCATGCTGGAGGAATGCAGTCTCCTCAGCCGACGCAGCGTCGTCAGAGACGTTCATTTTTAACCACGGCTCTATTTGCAAGTGACAGCATTCATTGGAAGTGTGTAGGTGTGAAAACCATCATCATAAACATGCTCATGTATTGGTGTGGCAGAAGAGGACGGAGGGAGGGAGCGACGAGGGAGGAACAGAGTGGGGAGGAAGGAATGGGATGGATGGAGAAACAGCTGGGGTGGTGGGATGAAGCACGTTTGCAAATGCACTTAGTGTGTGTGTGTTTGCTTGTCTGTAGTTTTGCAGGCCTTCTTGCATGTACACTACATGGCCAAAAGTCAGTGGACACCTGATCATCACACCTATATGAGCTTGCTGGACATCCCATTCTAAAACCATAGGCATTAATATGGAGTTGGACCCCCCCACTCTTCTGGAAGGCTTTCCACAAGCTGTTGGAGTGTCTGTGGGAATTTGTGCCCATTCAGCCAAAACAGCATTAGTGATGTTAGGTAGTGATATTGGACGAGAAGACCTGGCTCGCCATCGCCGTTCTGATTCCTCCCAAAGGTTCAGTGGGGTTGAGGTCAGGACTCTGTGCAGGCCAGTCCAGTTCCTCCACACCAAACTGGTCTAACATGTCTTTATGGACCTGGCTTTGTGCACAGGGGCTCAGTCATGCTGGAACAGCAGAGGGCCTTCCCAAAACTGTTGCCACAAAGTTGGAAGCGCCCGATTGGCTAAAATGTCTTGGTATCCTGTAGCATTGAGATTACCCTTCACTGGAACTAAGGAGGCCAAGCCCAAACCCTGAGGAACCCCTGAACTCAGTAACTAGTCGGGGGGGCGTTCATATAGTGCATGTGTGTTTCTGCAGATGATCTGTGGAGGTTTTGCGGCTCCGTTGTCTCCCGATGTGTGAACGCCGTCCTGTATCTATGTAACCTGTACTCTAACTACGATGGCGTTCAGATCCGCCGTGCTCATCTGCTCTGCACCTCCTGATGATGTCACACCAGGTTGTGTAATGATTGCCTCATATCCTCCTAAGCCCTCCTTTGCTCCCTCTCTCCTTTCATCCCTCCCTCTCTCCTCCTCCTCTGTTGATCCTTGGCTCGCTTTCTGTCTCTCAATTTCCTTTTTGTTTTTGTACTTAATCTCTTACCCAGACTCCCCTCTGTCTCTCTCTCTCTCTCTCTTTCTTGCCTCTCCTTTCCTCTCTCTCCAATCTGTCCTTCAGTGTCTCTCTTTCTTCCTCTAAATCCCCCTCTCGCCTGGTTTTGGCTCGGCCCGCTGTCTCCTTTCAGTCCCCCCCCCACCCCCCATTCCTCATTCCTCTCTTTTTCCTGCTGTCCGTTGCGCTCCCTCGCTCCGTCTGGCTGTCCTCAATAATCAAACACAGACAGTCAGACACAGACAGGATGTGAGGTCAGACGGGGAGAGGAAGTGAGGGTGCGTGGGCAGCACATAAACACAGACAACAGAAGAAGAAAAAGAGATGAGGGACAGTGAGGACAGAGGTGTGTGTGTGTGTGTGTGTGTATGTGTGTGTGTGTGTGTGTGTGTGTGTGGGAGCTAAATTGGGACGTGATTCAGTGATTCTTTGCGGTCGTTCTTTGTGTTAAACACTTGAAGAACTGGACTCAACCACCACAACTACTTCTAGCAGTGGGAAGAAACCATTGTGTTCTCCAAACTTTATTACTAACAGACAGAAATGTCTTTTGACCCAAACGTATTTTGTGGGTTATTGTCTTTTTCATGGCACTAACCTCCTAGCCTCTAAGTTTACATTTTGGGGTCTTGAAATACTTATATAATATATCCATTAGATTTGGGAAAATGATTTCCACAGTGTTATTTGGGGGAAGTCGTAACCTCGTAACCTCCCCACGACCCACCTTCGGGTCCCAGGCCAGTCCTTGAAAAGCAGTGAGCTGCAGGACAACAGAATGAAATCCTAACTATGTCTGATAAATTCATATTTTTTTTTAATGTATCTATTAAGGGTATAAACACTTTGACTCTCCCCATGCAAAATCTAATATGATCATATTTGCAGCTTCATCTGCTTAACAAAAGTCGAGGTCAGTGCAATCATAACCAACAGAGATAGTGACTCTGATTCCTGGATCTTAAACAGTGGAAAGGCCAGTGGGCTAGCAGGTCTAAGAGACCCAAGACCAGACAGCTGGTAATAAATACAGTTAGAAGTACTACTTCCTCTGGTGATGTACGCACCAGCAGCAGTGTTGCATCACAACAACAGAGAGTGTGTTGTGTTTGTTACCCCTGCCTTGCGTAAATGTCTCCTGTCATCCGTGCTTATTGTTTGACTCCTAACATGTGTTGGTTTGCTGGATGTGACTGTGACTGTAATGGGATTCCTGCTCTGTTAGCAGCAGCAGTCCTGGAGCCACGGGTCTGACTGCATTTGTTCCACCAAGGAGAAACGTTGTGTCTCAAGAAGTGTGTGTGTGTTTGAATGTGTGTGTGTGTGTGTGTGTGTGTCCCTGTATGTGTGTGTCTGTGACAGTGTGTTGCTGTAATGAGCCAATGTGTCTAGCAGTGATGGAGGATGTCACCTGTTGAACTCTACATACACCGCACCAGCACACATGCACACGCACACGCACATGCACACGCACACACGCACACAGTAGCTTAACTCCCCTCCTCACGTCACCCGTCACCAACCCCACTGTAACCTGACACACAGACACACACACACACACACACACACACACACACACACACACACACACACATGCTCATTCCCTCTCTCACTCCCTCTTTTTTATTTTGTCTCACACACACACGCACGCACACACACACACACACACACACACACACACACACTGAGGTCAAGTTGAGGTTGTGCTTCCATGACATCACTGTTGCCATGACTCATAAGTGTACCCCCAGGCACAGTAAGGCCCTCTCCTCCACAGAACCTGTCAGAGGGACTTAGCGACACACACACACACACACACACACACACACACACACACACACAATCTCTCATTCATCACTTGCTGTAAGCATACAGTGTAGACTTAGAGACATAAGACTGCTTTATACACAAGTATATTGTGTGAGTGCGTGTGCGTGTGCGTGTGCGTGTGCGCGTGCGTGTGCTTGTGCATGTGTGTGTGAATACCTATTTGATGCCGGTGTATGAGAGTGTTCTGTTACTGACTTCAGTCTTGGGCCCAAGTAACGCACTCATCAAACAGACTGGGTTTCATAGAGGTCCTATATGACTGACCCTTCTACAGTCACACACACTCACACACACTCACACACTCACACACTCACACACACACACACACACACTCACACACGCACCCACATACACACATGCATCCTGTGTGATTTACAGTAGTCAGACTCAGATGGGGAAACCAGGCCTCCTCTGGTCGGAAAAACCTCTGCTTTGGGGATCACACACGAGGGGAAGACTTCCATTACCCACCCACCCCTACACACACACACACACACACACACACACACACACACACACACACACACTTTCCTAACAACCCCAAGTCTCTACCCCCCAACCAAGCCACCACTAAATCAACCTTAGACACGCCATACCACTGGACCAGACCTGCATGCGTCTTACATATGTGTGTGTGTGTGTGTGTGTGTGTGTGTGTACCCACACAATGGAACAGCGCACCTCCATCTCATGCTCTGACGGGCTGTCCTGGGCCTCAGCACCTCATAACACCGTGAGCTGGTAGATTAGAGAGCAGAGCCCAGGTCACATTACACGGCAATACATTCACACGACAAGTCAGCTCGCCATGACGCGGTACGATCACCAGCGACACGGGAAACTCCAGGTTATGACTCGATTATATCTCCAATATCCAATTATATAATTCAAAGTCGTAATTTGAATTATAGTCGTAAATAAATCTTGTATTTACGACTTCCTTTACACAATGAAAGCTTTTATTTTGGTAAATTGGTGAAGGTTTTCAAAATACGAGCCCAACTAGCCGTACTGTCGGGGCACAACGAGGCCACTGACCTCAGACCTGTGGATGCTTCCAATGAGTTTCACGTGTAGGAACATGGATGAGGCTAATGGTTTCTATGAATGATGACTCGGCTGATTGTCGATAGTTTCTATAAACAGAACAGAAGAGTCACCGTGGATATATGAGTCATCATTTTGGCGATCCGTGGTTTATTTGCTCTAAATCAGGAATTCATGACTAATCCTTTTCTGTGGAAAACTGGATAATTTATGGTGCTTTTTTTTTCCAAGGACTGAACGCTGAGTGTTCATCATCATTTGAGATGAGATGGGACTATTATTTCAGATTGATGAAAGATGGAAAGTTTTGGTGCAGAAGGTTGTGTTGCATCACACACCAGGAGAAAGCACAGCTGAAGCAGTGTTTCAGCACGGTTCAGGCTGCTTTCACTCTATTTCTGCCTATTGCGTGTTTTTATTTTCACAGATGACAGTTTATTTTTTAGGAATTATTAGTAGGAAAGCAAGCAAGAAGAATTGGGGTCACAACTAGCGACAGGGTCACACTAACAGGGCCAACTAATCTTTCCGGTAAGGGGGTCAAAACGCATCATAGTCGTGACTCTTTCACTCCACAATGTGCAAATCTGAATGCAAACCTTGGCTGACCCAGATTTTAGATATCACAATAACAACGCTTTCGGGGAATTGAAACCCCTCTCCTTGTCAATCACCAGCCCAGTTCTCAGCCGTGCTGCCAAAGTTTCATCTGTTTCGAAAGTTGGGGTTGATGACTCGAGTTCTCTCGGGTCAAAAGCGAGAATCAGGAGTCGCAGTCGATGCCAGAAATCCAGGAATTGTGCCCACAGTATGAAAATGACGTTTTACTGTGCAAGTTTGCAATGTCTCACCCTGGAGATGCTCCAATATAACACAGTTAACCCCTTCCTGCTCGTCCTCCTCGTTCTTTCCTAGTTATTTGCAAAAAGAATCTGCCTCCTGTTGGTCGTTTTTGATAATGACACACTCTCTGTCTCTCTCTCACTGTCTGTCTGTCTGTCTGCCTGTCTCTCCTCAGATCATGACTCAGAGGGAAAGAGGGTTCAAGACATGCTGTCTACGATTGACAAACCACAGGTTGGTATGCACACCTCTACCCTCAATCTCTCTCTCGCTCATCCACACACACACACACACACACACACACACAAACCACCTCCTGGCTCCAGGCTTAGTTGGCATATGAGAATTAGATTTTTTTCTTCCCGTATTTCCATCTCATGAAGAATACAAAATGTGATGCTTTCACTGACGAGCCTGTGTTTGGGTAAATCATAATGCTGGCAGTGCTCGCCTCGGCCACACGAGGGCAGCATCTGCTCATGCACACCACATCAAACATGACAGCTTCCCACTTTGCCACTATAAGCGCAAACAATGTACAAGGTACCAGCTTTTTTTTATTTCCAAGGGGAGGAAGGTGTGGATGTACTGAGCCGGGGCTTTGCAGGCATGGAGAGGAATGGCTCAGTCGTGGTTGAAGTGTGATCGGACCATTTGACGTCTGTCGGGTTATAGCGAGGGCTTGAGACAGACAGAGAGAAACGAGACACAGGGAGGAAGGGAGGTAGGAAGGAAAGGAGGTTAGTTGAGTTTGAAGCCACCCAGGTGCTGGTGACTGAGCTGATAAGGAGACCGGAGGTGGGCGTAGCCATTGACCTCCACTCTCCGCACACAGGGTGGGGCGAGGGTGCAGAGAGATAGAGGGAGGGAGGAGAAGGGTGAGTAAATTCTCCCTGTCCCAGCGACTGTAGACGGATGTAGCTATCTACCATACAGATACAGGAGGTGGAGCAACAGAGGGAGGGAGAAAGAGAGAGAGAGGGGGAGAAGCTGGGAGAGAGAGAGAGAGAGAGAGAGCTTTTCATGTAGAAATATTTTACCTCAATCTTTTTTCGCAAATACAGACGGAGCGGACTGATTCACTCCCCGCACCAGTTTTGACTATTTATTTGATAGAGACTGCAGAGACGTGTAGCTGTCCCCCTTCACCTCAGATGGCCTGTAGAAAGTAGCTCTGGGTGTATGAGAGGGGGAGGATGATGGGGGAGAGAGAGAGAGAGAAAGGTTAAATTAGACAGTTATGAATTCTCCCAGGGCCAGTGAATGTATTTAGACGAGCCAGACTGGAGATGGATGCAGCTCCTCGCCTCCTTCATCCTCACCTGCAGTGAGTTGAACCCGACAGGCATACCAAGTCAAGTCAGCCTAGTCGCTTGTAGGTGACAGTACTCGGGGTCACGGGGTCACTGTCTGTCTTGTCACCAGGTCACATCGGGTCTCATTGGGTGAGGACTGCTGTCCAGCCTTCAGCAGTAGATGTGGAAGTTGTCAATTCTATACAGTGTTGGCGTGTAGTGGAGTGAAAAGTGATAGAGAGGAAGAGTGTGAAAGCGTATAAATGGAGTTATTAAGCGACATTCACTGGAGAGTCATAACAGGCTTTTTCAGGCGTGTGCACGTAGAGATTGATCCCATTAAACAAAAAAGAAAAAAATCATTATCGGAATTCTCATTGAAGTGAAAAGTGTCTCTCTGTCTGCGTCTCCGTCTTCCCCTTCCTTCCTGACAGACAGTGGAGGCATGCTTGTGGTTAGCGGCGCCCTCAGGGCACATCCATCGCCTGTTGGGTGGATGTGGTGTCTGGAACGGTGGCACGCTGGTCTAAATCATGCTAAATCGTCTCACGCACACACACCCACGTGCTGCAAACTAAAACTCCCATCGACGTGCACGCAGTCAAACAAACACACACACGCACACGCACACACACACTTTCCGTGTTTCTAGCAGCCCATTTATTTCCTCATTCATTCCCGGTATGGATGCGCCTGACCCTGGAAAGAGCGTCTGAATCTGGAGTGATGGTGGAGAGAACACGTTACCTTACCGTGATGCATGTGCCTGCACATAGACGCGCACGTGCACGTGCACAAAGTCAAAAACGCACACGTGCACGCGTGAAGTCGTACGAGTCAAACAGAGACACGTACTCCATATGGGGGCAACCAATGGGAGGTCATGCACAGGGGACCATACTTGGTGTCACCGTATCTAACATATCGTGTGTGTGTGTGTGTGTGTGTGTGTGTGTGTGTGTGTGTGTCTCTCACAGGTGTCCAATGTGCAGGCGCGGGCTGCACGGCTGTCCTGGGCCCCCCCGGCAGGGCTGGTGAACAGGCATAGTAACGGCATGCCTGTCTCCTGCTCCTACGAGGTCTCTCTCTCAGACAAGGGACGGGACGGAAAGTACCGCCTCATATACAGGTAGCAGGAAGAGTACGCCATCAAGGTACTGTAGACATGGTACTACTCTCGTCACGTGGCCTGACTTTTGTGTTTTGTGTGTGTGTGTGTGTTTCAGTGGAGATGAATTGGAGTACAATCTGAAAGACCTAAGGCCAGCAACAGACTACCACGTACGGTAAGAACTCCCTTTTTTCACGTCGTCTGCTGTTTTATGTCAAATGAACGTGTGTGTGTGTGTAATGTCTCATTTCTAGGTTTATTCATTCATGTGTGTGTTTGTTGTGTTCCAGGGTGTCGGCGCTGTACAACTCAGTGCGGGGCTCGAGTTCGGAGGCCGGCTCGTTCACCACACACAGCAGCGTGTCCGACGTCCCCTTCCCCCCGAAACTCTCCCACCGCACCAAGAGCACCCTCACCCTACAGTGGAAGGTACCGGCACAGACACACACTCTCTCCATCTGCGAGATAATACATTTTCATTTTAGTGTTTGACGATGTTTCAGTTTTGACGACACCTTTGGATGATGAGACCATCTAACGCTAGCTAGACGAGAGGATCCCTCACCCAACGTCTTGATGTGGCTGCAGGCGTAGCACTGCTGATTGCTATCTCAATTTAGTGAAATAGTTGGCAGAAATCCTAAATTTGATGGAAGTAAACAGAATAACACAACTTTATCAGTACCAATCACAGAGCCTCAGGAGCCTCAGGGAGTCTCAGGGAGTCTCAGGGAGTTTCAGGGAGTCTCAGGGAGCCCCAGGAGCCTCAGGGAGCCTCAGGGAGCCTCAGGGAGCCCCAGGGAGCCTCAGAGAGCCTCAGGAAGTCTCGGGGAGCCTCAGGAGTCTCGGGGAGTCTCAGGGAGCCTCAGGAGTCTCGGGGAGTCTCAGGGAGCCTCGGGAGTCTCGGGGAGTCTCGGGGAGCCTCAGGAGTCTCGGGGAGCCTCATGAGCCTCATGAGCCTCAGGGGTCTCGGGGAGTCTTGGGGAGTCTCAGGGAGCCTCAGGAGTCTCGGGGAGTCTTGGGGAGTCTCAGGGAGCCTCAGGAGTCTCGGGGAGTCTTGGGGAGTCTTGGGGAGTCTCAGGGAGCCTCAGGAGCCTCAGGAGCCTCAGGAGCCTCAGGAGTCTCGGGGAGTCTCAGGGAGTCTCGGGGAGCCTCACGAGCCTCAGGATCCTCAGGGATCATCGCTGCGTCTCCTCTGACCTTTTCTGCACAAGTCATTTTTCCTGCGCTGACACCGCCGCTGATAACGAGTGACATCAGTCACCCAGACAGGATGTGAGGCGGCTTGTAAAAGCACAGCAGGTATTTTCTCCTGCTCAGTGTCACACTCATTTATCTGTGGCTAATCTCTCCATCCCTCTCCCTCTGCTGTCTCTCCCCCCTCCCTCCCTCCCTCCCAGCCCCCGGGGGACAACGGATCCAAAATCACAAACTACCTGCTTGAGTGGGATGAGGTAGGTTCCTCGCTCTCTCTCTCTCTCTCTCTCTCTCTCTCTCTCTCTCTCTCTCTCTCTCTCTCTCTCTCTCTCTCTCTCTCTCTCTCTCTCTCCCCATTTCTTTCTTTTTCATCATCTGTCATGCCATCCATTTGTTTTCATTAGCTCTTTTACCTTCACTAAAAGGTTGTTAACATTCGACTTGTCAAACTACACGAGATCTCTCGCTCTCTCTCTCTCTCCATTCCTCCCTTTTCCATTCTGTCATGCTATTCTTCCTCCATCCATTTTTATTAATTTCTCCTTTCTCCCAATGTTTCTCTCCAATCGATCTTATCCCCCCATCTCATCCCCACTTTTCTTTTCTATCTCTGCATCCGTCTTTTGCCTCCTCCCTCTCTTCCTTGTGTCTAAACATCATCTCTTCTCCTCTCCCTCTTCCTCTTCCTCTCCAGGGAAAGAAGAACAGTGTTTTCAGAGAATGTTACTTTGGGAGCCAGAGACACTGTAAGCTGACACGACTTTTCCCCGCCAGCGGTTACACCTTCAGAGTGGCTGCACACAACGACATAGGCACCAGGTAGGTGACAACACACACACACACACACACACACACACACTTCATTCATTTTCACATCATCAAAAAATACAGTCCAGGACAGAAATGCCATCACCTGTCAGTCAGGGCCCCACATGAGAAATTGATTGCTTCGTCTCGGGGCAGGGTTCAATAAAACTATATCACGAGGACCCAGCAGGTCTTGGGCTCTGGGACGTGCACAGAAATGTGTTTTCATGACAGAAAATTGTACGCAAACACACACAAATACAGAAAAATGCACGCAAACACACACAGGACACACTCTGTGGCCATTAGACCGAATGTGACATGACTCCCCCTCCCCCCCTCCGCCCGCTCCCCCCTTTCTCATTTTCTCTCCATTTCCGCTCTCCCCTCGTCTCCTCTTGGTCATTACCGCGGGGAAGCATCTCCCCTGCTGTCTTTTAGGGTGACAGGAAGAGGACGGAGGGTGATGGAGAGAGGGAGGGAGGGAGGGAGGGAGGGGGAGAGAGGGAGGAGATATTAGCTGTCTGGCTGAACCTAAGGCAGTCGCTCGGCTTGACTCCCCCTTTGACGTCACACACACACACATTTTCTGTCTTACCCTCAGTGTTTTGCAGCCTCTCAGACCTCTCCTGCTCATCATACCTTCACATTTCCTTCCTGCAATTTCTTGCAAATTATCCTCTTCCCCTCTCTGCTCTCTCTTCTGACTCCTGACACGGGTATATATCCTATTTTCCTCCTGCTCTCATCCATTTACCTTCGTCCACCCCCCGCCCCCCCAACGGCCCTCTACACATTTGCCTCTCTAACTCATAAAACACACCCCCTCTTCCCTCTTTCACCACTCACTCTTCTGTCTCCCCCTCGCGCCCTAAAAAGCAATCATCCGAACAATATTGAGTCAATAAATTGCATCAGCGTAAAAACTAAGATTTGACGTAAGTAGATTTATTGTGTTTACAACTATGTGTGTGTGTGTGTGTGTGTGTGTGTGTGTGTGTGTGTGTGTGCAGTGGCTTCAGCACAGAGGTGGTGTTCTATACCATGGGCACCCTGCCCGCCCTGCCGCTGGCGCCGCGGCTGGTGAGGGCGGGGGTGTCCTGGGTGACCCTGGAGTGGGGGCGTCCCGAGGGCAGCCCCAGCGAGGAGCAGCTCAAATACACACTCGAGATCCAGGAGGACAACAGCGTGAGTGAACACACACACACACACAAACACACACACTTAGACATAATACATACACACACAGGCATGGATGAGATGATATTCATACGCTCGATCATGCACGTGTATCACCACACGCACTCTCTCGCTGTCCCTCACACACACATTTCATGTTAAACCAAGCCCATACTACACGATCAAACCTGCACACTGATGCAAACACATCAGGATGATTCCGGTTATTTTCAAAACGTATTTTTGATCGATTTTGGTCCAAATTTTGCTCACACACTTGGAGAGAAGCTCCCTGCTGCTGAGTGGTACATTCAGCTCTACAATGAAGTAATTGAAGAAAGTTCGATCAGAATCAATGGGCACGATGGCAACTCTGAAAACAAGACCCAGGTTGAAAATAACTGGAATCCTTTCAACAAACAAACAAACACACACACACACACACACACACACACACACACACACACACACACACACACACTCTCTCTCCTAGTGCAGTCAGCCTGACGGTGTGTCTCCCACAGGGAACGGACTTTCATCCAAAGTACACTGGAGAAAACTTGACCTGTACTGTACAAGGCCTGAAGAGGAGCACGCAGTATAAATTCAGGGTAAAAGAGGGCTGTGTATATCTACGTGCATGTCTGTGTGTGCGTGTGTGCGTGTGCGTGTGTGTGTGTGTGTGTGTGTGTGTGTGTGTGTGTGTGTGTCAGAAGGAATTTTCTATGGAAAAGATTAATGATGAATCATACATTACTGTGGTTTTCCCCACTATTGTGTGGTCCAAAATATTTTCAAGGTGTGTCTGTGTCTGTGTCTATGTCTGTGTGTGTGTGTGTCTCTGTGTGTGTGTGTGTGTGTGTGTCTCTGTGTGTGTGTGTGTGTGTGTGTGTGTCATACAGTGTTTGACTCAGGTTTATTTGATGTTCTTTTTTAACTTTGTCCAGTACCTGCCAGCCCTGCTCTTTTCTGCTGTCCTTTATTTTTCATTTCCAAGGCTACCCTCCTATTAAGGTGTCTTTCAGTGTCAATGCAACCTCCATCAATCTAGCGGGCAATACAGCAATTTACTAGCAGAGAAAAGGCTGCAATTTAACCACTAGTGAAACACGGGCAGTTCAGTCATTTAGCGGCTAGGGAACACTGTCCGGCCCGGCGGAGAGCTGAGAGCTGTTCAGAGTGTTCAGAGTGTTCAGAGTGTTCAGAGTGTTCAGAGTGTTCAGAGTGTTCAGAGTGTTCAGAGTGTTCAGAGTGTTCAGAGTGTTCAGAGTGTTCAGAGTGTTCAGCGTGTTCAGCGTGTTCAGCGTGTTCAGCGTGTTCAGCGTGTTCAGCGTGTTCAGCGTGTTCAGAGTGTGAGAGGATGCTGCGAACAAAATGTACGGACAAGAAAAGGATGTTTGCCTCTTTGTATGTTTGTGTGTGTGTGAGTGCGGCGTGCACGTGCGCACGTGTTTTTGTGAGTGCGTGCGAGCGTTATCAACAGTGCGTTAGGGAGTAATCATCGCTAACCATGCTAAATCATCCCTACCTCGCATGCACCCTCCCCGCACACACACACACACACACACACACACACATGTGCACACTCGCTCACACTGTCAAGAGTTAATGGGGAAGTGAGATGCTGCTATGTTTTTGAGACGCGCGCGCACACACACACACACACTGGTCCTTTGGTTGTAAACATCCGAGAACAAAGCAGATTGATTGTCCGTGAGATGGGTTGTTGCAGGGAGAGATGTGAACACAAAGGAAGGCAGAGAGGAGAGAGGAGAGGAATCAGGGAGGACAGGGATGTTGAGGGATGAGATGATAACAGAGGAAGGAAGGAGGCGACTGCCAGAGGTGAAGGAGAGGAGAGTAATGAGGTTGGAACGGAGCATATAGATGGTTTCTATTCATCAGGACGGACTGAAAGGCTGCACATTCACTGCTGATGGACTAATCATTTCTCTCACTCTCACTTTGTCCCTTCTTTCTCTTCCCCCTTTTGTCTTACCCCATCCTTCCCTGTATTTCTCTCCCCCCTGGTCATTCCCCTGTCTCCTCCTCTCTTACCCTGTCCCCCCATATCTCTTCCTTTCCTTTCCTCTCATGTCACCTTCCCTACTCTCTCTCCCTCTGTTTCCTTACCTCCCATCCTCTTTACCTTCCTGTCCCTCTCTGTCTCTTGATCTCTCTTACCTTCTCCTTAACTATTTTATTTTTTTAACTCTCCATCCTCCCTCCCTCCCTCCCCCTCTGCCTCCCTCCTCCCTCTGCCTCCCTCCCTGCAGCTGATCGCGTCGAACATGGAGGGGAAGAGCAGTCCCAGTGAAGTGTTGGTATGCACCACCAGTCCAGACAAACCAGGCCCCCCATCTACACCCTGTGTGACCGCAGACACCCCCTACGGATTCACCGTCACCTGGGGTACGCACACTCACACGCACACTCACACGCACACTCACACGCACACTCACTCTCAGCCCGCCAAAAGGTGCACCTTTAATGTTTATACTTACACAGTTTAGCAGTGAATCAACTCACGAAACCCATTAAACCCTAAAGGTGTTCAGTTGTGGAGCATCTGCTGCAGAACAACACTGACGGGAGTTTCAGTATCTGTACGTTTTTTTCTTCATTGATATAAATACTCAGTGCGGCCTAGCGACGTGTTAACTGGGCCATCAGTTTCCTCTCGTGAACCGAGCCGCTCCGGGTTTGTTCTCTTTGCATCACCAAATTGTCAAAGCGTGGCGGCGCGTGGAGACTCATAACGTATTCCTCCGGTTTTTTTTCCCAACTGCCGGCGCACATCTGCTGCACGCCGCCGGCCAGGAAATGACCGAGGATCAGTCACCGACGCTACGCTCCGGCTGCTCTTTGTGTCGGGGTGGGGGGGGGGGGGATCGAGCCCCGAGTCTCCTCTCTCATCCGTCTAGCCTGCATTAGTATCGCAAGGAGTCAGTGTAGCTTGTCCTCCTCGAACGTTGGGAAGTAAAACCGACGAGGCACGCAGACCTGGCGTCTCTCCATTAGCTGTCAGAACATTGAGTCTTCTGATGGCTGAAGAAGTGGCAAAAATATTTGACATTGTGTGCAGCAAACGCAGTAGAGGGTGTGATTGTGAGCTACCGTACATCTTGTGCTGTCTTGCTGCAGATACTTATTATAACAGTGATACCCAAGGGTGTTCTTAACTGTGGTAATGGGGTACAACAATGATGCAAGTGCCTATAATATCAGAAAAGAAATCCTCGATGGTATTACGGCATTTACACAACAGTCTGAAAGGGTTTCTTCGAAGCTCCGTGCACACCGAGGAGTAAAACACGGCACAAGACGATCAACATCAACACAAGATCGAGACCCTTCGCTAACTAGCGCCCAGCTGACCGCAGCAGTTGGCGGCGGTTTTGCTAGCCGTGCTTCCTGGGAATCATCAGCATGATCGGAATGCCTCTCTGCCCGGTCGGATCGCTTCGGCTCAAAACGACCCCGCTAGATAAACGGCCACGCCCCCTGGTGGTTGAAGGATTTATGGCGCAGCGGCTGCAAGATCGGTGCGATGACAAATGTGTCTTTTACTCATGACAGATGATGTGCCGTGTGAATATCGGGCTGATGTTGTGGCTTGTTTTTTTTTATCACGTGACATCATGAAGACCATGTTGGAAATAAGTAATAAGAAATAAGCTGGAAATGAGTTGATGTGTGATGTTAACCCAAACTAAAGTCGACCCATCCACTCCTCCCCCAGATCCTCCCCAGGACAACGGGGGCTCAGAGGCTCTCACCTACCTGCTAGAGATCTCAGAGGGATGCTCTGAAGGTAACGCCGCTCTCTCTCTCTCTCTCTCTCTCTCTCTCTCTCTCTCTCTTTCTCTCCATCTGTACATTTCCTTCACCCTTTTGAATACGACTCAAATTCAATCTCTCGTAGCATCAATTGAACTCAAAGCGCTGAAAGAACATCATCAGAGAGAAATTTACACAGGCGTTTCTTTCATTCCGTGCGGTACGAACCGACATCTGTAGCTCCGGCATCCATTCAGTCACATCAAAGCAACACGGGGAGGTAGTCGTTTATTGAGAGAGCGGTCTTGTTCGTCTAACATCAAAAGCCCATGTTCCTCTGTCATTGCAGCGACTCCATATTCGATACCAGAGATTCAATTTACAATCTTGATTCTAGATCAGAGCGTCTGCAGGTCCTGAAAGAGTCTTAAACTAAATGATCTAAAAAAAAGTATTAAAATGTCTGAATCTGCAATCGTAGCAATAAAAGACCTCAAATGACTATTTCAAAGAAAGACGGGGCTTTAATTATTAGCAACGATCTTGCGTCTTCATTGTGAAACATCAAAGCTCAATAATTCCCGACGATCAAAAGTTCCTTGCTCATCGTTCTCCTCTTCTCTCCCTCATCCATATTCTCTCCATCCCCTCCACCTCTGAGCAGTGCTAGTGGGCTCTCTGGTGAAGTGTCGCTACGGCCCTGACTCACCTCATTAGCTGTGATTCATCATGTTACTAATGGCTAATGGCGCGCGTGCGTGTGTGTGTGTGCGTGTGTGCACGGCCTGACGACTCTGAAACCGATTTTTTTTTTTTTAAAGAAAGTTTAAGAAAGAAAAACATCTTCCATCTGTTTTCTGAGGGCTGTTGATGATGCAGGGCAACCTCACCGCTGCTACACCCGACTTCCTCCCGCAGGTCGACTTGGTGGATGATGTGATTATACGCGTTACGTAATCTGATCATTTTTTGAGTGGCGGTGAAAACGGGACCGGTGTTGAAATAACAGCTGAGTGCTGCTTCACAGGCGGAGTGATGCGTTCGTAAACCTACACGATCCGTCAGCAGGATAAAAAAAAGCAACACAAAGTGGTGTACAGGCATCGATCGGGTGAACAGGAGTACATTTCTGGGAAAATAGTTGCAGCATGCGATAACAACCAGTGTGTGTGTGTGTGTGTGTGTGTGTGTGTGTGTGTGTGTGTGTGCAGCGAGCCAGTGGGAGGTGGCATATAGTGGCCCAGCAACAGAATGTGTGTGTGAGCGCCTGACGCCCGGGACCTCCTACCGCCTACGGGTGTGTAGCATCAGCACCGGAGGACACAGCCCGGTAAGACACACACACACACACACACACACACACAACAGCACAATGTACACACACACACACCACACACACACACACTGATATACAATCCATAACCATTCTGTGATGATTTACTCCTCATCGTCGCTCCTCTCTGCTCCTCTAGTGTACTGTTAGTGTCCCGGTCCGTACGTTAAGCGTCCCACCCGGGCCCTGCCAGCCACCGAGGATTGTGGGTAAAGCCAAACACAAGGAGGTGCAGTTAGAATGGGGTGAGTGCACACACACACACACACACACACACACACACACACACACACACACACACAGTATTATTTGGTTTGCTGGCTAAATCAACTCCTGGCTGCTCATGGTGTTCCCCAGGCCAGCTGTAATGCACCCGGTGTCACCGTACCTCCACCTAATGCAGCCCTAATGTAGCCCATTAGATGCCTAACCCAGCCTAACTACTGACCTAACCCGTCCTAACGTCGGCCCATTATTGCCGGTTAGCTGCTGTTACGTGTTGGCAGGCAGAAGTCTCCCGGCCTGAAAAGTTCTGAGAGCACCGCTGCCGTCACCGGGCTGAGCGCAGGGTCGTCCTCAAAGTGTAATAGCAAATGTTCTCCTTGCTCTCTCTCTCTCTCTCCTTCATCCATTACCTTCATCATCCTTCACCGCAACCGCAACCGGAATGAGTCAGTGGATTGAAGATGAAGGAGGAATTTAGCTGACTGACAACATGCATGCACTCATCTACAACTACACGGGATCAAAGTGTAATAGCAAATGTTCTCCTTCCCCTCTCTCTCTCTCTCTCTCTCTCTCTCTCTCTCTCTCTCTCTCTCTCTCTCTCTCTCGACCCCCCCCCCAGACTCCCCTCTTGCTGAGAGAGTGGTGTGTGAGGAGTGTGTGTTCAGTCTGGAGATGAGCGAGGGTGACACCGAGCCGGCAGAGGTTTACCATGGGACGGAGCTGCAGTGCACTGTGGGTAGTCTGCTACCCGGTGCCACATACAGCTTCCGGCTGCGGGCCGCCAACGAGGCTGGGGTGAGACGCACGCACACGCACACGCACACGCACACGCACACGCACGCACGCACGCACGCACGCACACACACACACACACACACACACACACACACACACACACACTCACACACCAAGGATATGAACAACAACCACAGAAACCTTCTTCTCCTTCTTCTTCTTCTCTTCCTTCTTCTTATCTTCCTCCTTTCTTCTTCTCCTTCTTCTTCTTCTTCTCCTTCTTTAAAAAAAAAGAGAACTATCACATTGCTGATACACACACACACACACACATCACCACCGTCAAGAGAGAATCAGCTTTTCAAGAGTTATGAAACGAGTTCTTATTTTCCACTTGACAACCATGTGATTTTGTGTGTTATGGATGTTATGGCCATGAGATCCAGTCAGCACATACAGTACTGAGACTGTGGAAACTTCCAGTACAAGCCACAAATGGGAAAAACATCAAAACCAAAGTTAGAAGATCATACACACACACACACACACACACACACACACACACACACACACACACACTGGGCTGACTGCTATGAGGGCAGATTGTCCCAGACAGACTAACAGCAACTGAAATCTGATTGGTTCGACTAGCCAGACACTCAGAGCTGGTTAGCACTCAGACTGGCTGATCAGAAACAGAACACACACACACACACACACACACACACACACACACAAAACACACACACAGACCACACAGACAGAGCAGAGCAGACGCACACCCAGAGCACAGCACTCACACAGGATTTCGAACACACACATGCACAGAACACACCGATGCATGTCACACACACACACACACACACACACACACAGTGCAAGCACCGTAATCACACTCATACGAGACAGTCTGAACACACCCGACCACACACTCAGAGGACTTGAATCTGCATGCACGGTCACACACACTCTTACTCACACACACACACACACACACAGGAGTAAGTAGATCTTCCCGACAACAGACAAACAATAACAAGCAGAGAGCAGTTCTCCAAGGAGCCTCTCATCCAGGCTAACACACACACACACACACACACACACACACACACACACACACCTGTACGCCTCCTCTAACGTACACGTCTATGTGTTTCCAGTTCGGCGTGTACTCTGAGCCAACCGAGGTGACGACTGCAGCGGGTCCTCCTGGCCAGTGTGGGGCGCCGCTCATCACTCTGACCAGCAACACCTGCCTAACGCTCAGCTGGGAGGTGAGACACACACACACACACACACACACACACACACATATTTCAGCGAGTAGCTCCAACCAATTTCTTGGAGAGGGACAATATGCACTCCAGCTGGGAGAGGAAGGAGCTAGCGGAGCTGCAGTTCTTAACGTGCTCAGCAGCAGCAGTGGTGTTCCTCAAACCTCTTAACCCCTCAAAGGGTTTCAAAACAAGCTCAGCCTCCCTTTTTCTATTCCCACCCACTCAAAACTCGCCTCGTTCAAGTTCCCCGGCCGTTGACGAGGAGACTCAGGAGGCCGTTGATAATATTGAAAGCAAATGAAAGTCGGTATCTTTCGTACCGTTTTTTTTTTCTTTTTCTTGAAGTGTCTCATCAGCAAGTCTCGTACTGGTTGCAAACGGGTGTGTTGAGGAGTTTACCCTGAACTTAACATTGTCCAGACGTGACATTCATTAATACACAGGACGAGATGTTACTCTCCCTTGTGCCGTAATCCAAGATAAACACTCGTAGAAGACCAATTCAGATTTTTAAAAAACTACGACTGATTCAGATGCAACACCATAGCAGACATCAGGCTACACCGTGCAGTTACCTACCCTAGCCACCAGGGGTATGCGTCACTTCATATCAGTCGCTCTACCAAGAGGTTAGGTTGCTTACTTGTTACATACGTTTGTCTCGATGACATGCAAGACATTTAACACAATTTATTATATGAACCGGTTTCATTTTAGAGGGGTGTATTATTACGTTTTAATCCAGTTATCACATTATCCAAGCCCCCCAGATGTTTCCCTTGAAGTTGAGTTTGTCTAAACCGTGTGTGTGTGTGTGTGTGTGTGTGTGTGTGTTGCGCCGCAGAGCCCCGAGGGTTCGGGCGCCGACATCTCCGAGTACCGCCTGGAGTGGGCGAGGGAAGACGAGCCCATGGAGCTGATCTACTGCGGAGCCGCCACGCAGTGTGAACTGTCGGACCTGACGCCCGCCACCCTCTACTGCTGCAGGCTACAGGTACAACATTTATCTCCATCAATAAAACATGTTCGTCTAGACTGAGATCATAAAAAAAAGAGGATTTTACTCCTTTAATCTCAGTTTTTCCTTCTGTTACAGTGAAAATATGTAAAAATGTGTTGACTGTTCCTAGTAGATTTGTGTATTTTAGAGTTGGACTAACACATACATGCTTTAGTACAAATACGCCCCCCCCCCCCCCCGAGTTTGAACCGTCTCTGTAGCATCAGCCACATACAGATGCTAAGGGAAGCATCAACAGGAACACAAACACAGAGGCCAGTGAGAGGTTGAGGGTAATTCATTCTGTTTGTGCTCTGCCTCTTAATCTGGAGGATAAATAGGTGCTCTCTCTCTTGTTCTCTCTCTCTCCGTCTGTCAAACACACACACACACACACACACACACACACACACACACACACACACTGCCCTGCTGTACCCTATGAATCCAGTAACAGCATGTTTTATGGTTCCAGTCTTTACGGGCTCATTTATAAGGTTTATATAAGGACCGATTTAGAGGACAGCGAAAGGTCATCTCATCTGCCCTAATCAATGCTTGAGTGCATGCATGTGTGGGCACATTCGTACTGTGTGTACACATGCACTTATACATGTTAGCATCTCGCTCAAAGGATGTACCTCTTAGACGGACTGCATTTGGTTGAACTCCCTGTGACTTCCGTGAGTCACACATTTTTACACATTTTCACTGTAAAATATCTGTGACTCCGCCCTCCCGTCTTGATCCCGCCCTTCAAAACACGCAAACGCCTATTTAAACCTGATTAGATGTGCTTGATTTATGAGGACACTTAAACACTGAGACACTTTAACTACGAGACCAGATAAATCAAGGGTTCTTTCAGTTCTCTTCAAAATATATTTGACAGCTGCAGATGAATCAAGCATGCTACTGTTGAAGTGTGATTTTATTTTTTTTTCTCGCCAGACTCTCCAAAGTGTACGCGTACGAGAGAATATAATACATCAAGGGCTCTTCTGTGTGTTGACAGGCATTCAAAACGCTTATTTTTTTTTTTGTATAGATGTGTAAATCGTGCCTTCTACTTCTTGAGGCGCGCTCAGTTAATCTCGCCGGACACTTCACCGTCCCGGGAAGGGCACGAGTCCTCCGCTAGACGAGGGAAAATCAAGCACTTTTATCTTTCCTGAAGCGTTTCAACGGCCTCAACGTGGACACGCTACTCGCACGCTGAGATAAATCAAGTGTTCCTTGTGTTTCAAAGCGCGTTCGGTGTGTATTCAAACTGCGTGTCACATGTCGGATCATTTAGCAGATCGTTATGACGGGGAAAGCGGTTGAAGGCCACTTGGAGATGAATGCGTTGTCACACAGGAAGCAGACTAATGTTCCTTCACATTTCCATTCTCTCCCTCTGCTGATTTCCTTCTTACTTACTTTTTGCCTCTTGCTTCGTCCCGCTGCCTCATTTCGCTTCCATCTCTCTTCCTCTCATTCTTTTCTCCTCTTTCCCTCTCGGTCGCTCTCTTCCTCTTCTTTCTCTCCCCCTATCCCTTCGTCCCATCACTCTCCTTCACCTCCCTCCATCTCTCTCTCTCTCTCTCTCTCTCTCTCTCACTCAGGCGGTGAACCAGGCGGGCGTCGGTCCTTACAGCGAGCAGGTGAGCTTCCAGACCCCGGCGACCATTCCCGACCCGGTCTCGTCCCTCACCCTCCTGGACCTCCTGGCCCCCTCCGAGTTGGACCACTCCCCCTCCACCTGCCTCTTCCTGAAGTGGGAGGAGCCAAACAGCAACGGGGCGGAGATCACCTCTTACGTCATCGCCCTGGATGACCAGACCATCACTGTGGAGACGGGGACGAGTCACCTCGTCACTGGCCTGCAGCCCGACAGCGAGTACAGGTATACACTCTTTCTCTCTTACACGTGCACACACACACACACACACACACACACACACTGCTTGCCCAGTTTACCCACCCATAAATCATTGCAGGCTAAACTGATGTAAGATATAAGAATAGGTTGATATGCACTGGGGTCCAAAAAGTCTGAGTCCAATACCAAGAACTGTTTTTATCATTTATCAAAAACTACTAAAATGTTTTTACTCAGTTGATTCTTCTTATTCAAGAAAACATTATTTAGAACTGATACAAATAAAAATGTGAAATGCGCGTATGAAATATCTTGTTCACGCTATTTGGTAGGTTTTCTCAAATTGTTGTAACACTATTATTATTATTATTATTATTATTATTATTATTATTATTATTACACAGTGGGAATTGTTTTGGTCTTTTAACAACTAATAACAGATATTTACTAAATTAATATGGTACTCTTATGTGTTTCTGCTGCTACTCGTGCTGAAAAAAAAACAACAACTATATATATATATAATTATGAATTAAATGATTTTTCAAACAAGATTTTTAATCTTGTTTGAAAAAATATAATTTGACTAAAAATGTAGTTTTTTGACAAATAATGAAACGAGTTCTTGGTACTGGAGTCCACTGCAGGTGTTGTTTGCTTTAGGATGATCACCAGCTGGTCTTGGTTCACCCACCACTGGATTTAGCACCACACCACTGCATGAACATGTAGTCCTAGACCTCAGCCCAAATAAACACACAGGGCTGAAAGGACACCCCTACCCCCCTGTTATGCTAGCTGGTCATGGTGTTGACCTGCTCAACGTTCATTGGGTTGTCTCTGCTGGCTAGCAGGCGTTAAGACAGACGGGTCCCTGTAACCCACGAGGACCTGGCTGTCCCGTGTGTTTCCATACGTCAGACCCTCATACATCCACACAGCAGTAAACAACTACTTGGTAGTCTGAATCACCAGCAACCTTTGTTTTGTCTGTGTGTGTGGTTCTCTGATGTGCGTGTGTGTGTGTGTTTGAGTGATTTCTTGGAACTGGAGAAAAAGAGGAGGGGGGTGTGTGTGTGTGTGTGTGTATGTGGGTGCACGGTGGGGATATGTGTGAAGTGGTAGGGTGATTACACACCATTGTTTTCATTCTGGGGTTGTTTTTGTTGCTATGTCACTCTGCTCTCTTGCATAATAGCTACTGAGACAGAACACTGTGCGTGTGTGTGTGTGTGTGTGCGTGTGTGTGTGTGTGTGCGTGTGTGCCTGACTGCCTGCAGTGTGTGTGTGCCAATGGCGGTAATTCTAGTTGTTATTTACAGGGGTGGGGTACTTCAAATAGTACTATTCATATTTTATTTGCCTGCGTTGTTTGGTTAAGGACTTTAGTAATTGTTGTTTGCTCTGTCAGCGGTAGAGGTGTGTGTGTGTGTGTGTGTTTGTGTGTGTGTGTGTGTGTGTATGTGTGTGTGTGTGTGTGTAGACTTACAATATCTAGATTCTTTCAGTTAAGACTATTTTCTGTCTGCTCTTCTCTGACGATGGTGGAGGGAGAGGTAGAGAATATAAATGGTGCAACAAATGACCTCATGCCTTAAAAGATAACAATTTTTTAACATTTTTTTTTTGAAATCGATTTTCTAATTGAATGTTTCAGGTCTCCAAAACTCACGTAGAAACGTTTCATGATTTAAAAATGTGTTGGCAGCAGAGTGGGCTGTGTGATTGTGACCCTCAGGCTGCGTCCACACTAAGTCAATTTGAAAACACATACTTATCTTTCTGTTTTGGCCTCCCGTCCACACTAGGGCGGCGTTTTTACCTCCCCCAAAATTGAGCTTTTCGAAAACGCTCTCCCAAGTGGATGAATTTGAAAACGATGATGTTTCACTGCTTGACTGTCACTTGATCCAGCTGTGAGCGAGGCGGCCGAGTGGCCTGCATGTGCCCAAGGAAGCTTTTCGAAAACGCTACACCTGAAAACGCCGTGTTCAGATTTAAGCGGCTCAGTGTGGTCGTACTCTAAAGGTTTTTTTTGTGGACCTTTTTTGAGACAAAGGGTTTTACAACCGTCTCAGTCCATCACAGATGTTCATCAGAGCCGAAGCCCCCGGAGACACCGTGATCACCCTGAATGCAACACATACTGACACACCGCTGATCCGCTAACGTCTGTAGTGCCTGAGTGCACACCGCACCCTCATCTCCGTTAGGATCCAGGAGCAGGGAGAGGAGCCGGTACATTAAACGTTACGTGCATGTGCACCGTGCACGGATAATCCTGTGCAGATCAGGCTCCGGCACTAATATGATTGAACGGTTTCTTCATCGCAACGTCTCATCAGTTCAGTTGTCAGAACATAAACAAGTAAATATCCCAACTCTTTTTACATTTTAGGCGTTTAGCTGACACTCTTCACTCTAAATTAGTGACCAGGCGGAGGGGTGTGTGTGTGCGTGTGTGGATTAAGTGTGTGTGTGTGTGTTTTAAGTTTTGTGGACATCGAGAGACTATCCATATAACAGCCTTTTGTTCAGAAAGTTCATCTTCTCTTCAGCTCGTTTCAGAGCTTATAAAGACTGATCTCATTATTTGATACATAAATTCCTAAATGTATAACACCCAACGCTGAATTCACCTCCAGTGTCTCTCGCTCCCTCTCCCTCTCTCTCTCTCTCTCTCTCTCTCTCTCTCTCATCTATATAATTCATTAGCCAGTGTATGGATGGATGCTGCCCTTTGTCCTGTGTGTTCACTCAGCTGCAGGAGCTGTAATGAAAGGTTACAGTTGGAGTATCAGCTTGTAAATGTCAGACAGTAGATGCTCACTAGACGAGGGCCTCTGATGTGGATGCTAATCAGATGTTGACAGAAATGAGGTGTGTGTGTGTGTGTGTGTGTGTGGGTGTGGGGTCGGGGGGCGCGAGTAGGGCAGCTGGGGAGTTTGAAAAACAAAATCCTGTTTCCTTGATTGGGAGGTGTGTCTGTGTGTGTGTGTGTGTGTGTGTGTGTGTGTGGCATCACTTCTGACTATAACGAAAGACTATGAAGTACATGTTCCTTTATTGTTTGTACTTCTTGGTAAACGTATGTATGTAATGTGAGTGAACCTTTGTGTAATATTGTATTTTTTTATTTTTTTTTTAATCAGTGGGAGTATGATATGGTGTATATAATTTTATACACACACATGTGTACAGATATACACATATATAAGGTTGTTTTTGGAAAGAGTTTCAGTGATCGTGGAAGTCTCCCGCCATTATAATGTCACACACCTTTCCTGCGTCGTTGCATCTTGGAAAGAGGAAAAAAAAGGATGGTCCTAAAAAGTGTTCATGTTTGCGTGCAATGTAAGAAAGTGTGGACTTGTGCCGTGGTCACAACTGCACCTGTGGGCCTGACATATGGAAGTATTACTGCGTCTGTTCCCGGAGAGTACGTGGAACTGTAATGGCGATGCGACCAGGGAACACAGGAGCATCCGAGGTCACCGCTAAAACACCCGATCAGCCTCTTCACTGAAAATTACCCCCCCGCCATTAGACCATTAGGTGCACCAGCACACGCGTCAGGCTGCACGGCGGCACGTATTCCCCGCTAGTTTTATGCGTTACATGCAGTATTTCCTCCTGAACTAAACCCTCTTCGTACTCCCTTTTTTTCTCTCCCTCTCGCCACCTTGCAGCGTTCAGATCCAGGCGGTGAATGTCATTGGCTCCAGTCCCTTGAGTCCACCCCTGCTGGCGAGGACACGCCCCCTCCCTCCAGCCCCGCCCCCTCTGGAGTGCTCGGCGGCCGGGCCCCAGAGCCTGAAGCTGAAGTGGGGCGAGAACGCCAGCAACACGCACACCCGCGCCCTGCTGGCCGACGACATGGTGTACACACTACAGATGGAGGACAAGAACCACAGGTACACTACACGCTCTCACTTCATATACTACTGTAATATAATACTGCTACATACTATACTACTGACAAGTGGATACGACACGGTAGAGTCACTTCAGAGGGAGCGCGAGGACCACAGTGTAGTTTACTTCTTAGTTTTTAAGTCATTAACAAGAAGTACTCCATCTATACTTTATGTGTACTTCATAGACACAACCAACTAAAAGTTTAGTACACGCTCTCTGCTGCACCCCTGCATACTTTTTAGTTTACTTCATAGTTTTTAAGTGATTATCGAGAAGCACTCATGTGTACTTCATGTGTACTTCATGTGTACTTCATGTGTACTTCATAGACACAACAGAGACAGAAAACTCATATGACATTTATACATTTATACACTGCAGATGGAGAACCAAAAGTGTAGTACACACTGTCTGCTGCACCCTGCATACTTTGTAGTTTACTTCATAGTATACACTAAGAAGTGGGCAACAGGAGTACCCGTTCATCATATATCGTATACAGCATGGACTAGTATTTTTTTTTAACTTAAGACGGCTGTTATACATGTTTTTTAATTCTAGTTTTGGATTATTTTGGGGCACAAAATGACAGCAGAGGTGTTGAGCTGGAGCAGAGGTGTTGAGTTGGAGCAGAGGTGTTGAGTTGTCACCGCTGGTTGGATCTGTGATGTTCCAGCCGGAGGATGTGCTCTCTGCTCGCTACATCTCCAGGCCACCCTGTGACCACTTTTTTTTAAGACCCCTCAACCCTCTGCTGGTCAATACAGCTAATTAGGACCCAGAAAGTCAATACTACACACACACACACACACACACACACACACACACACACACACACACACACAGAGGAAGCGCAGAGCATGAGCAGTGCATGTGGGTTTTTTTTTGTGTGCGTTAATCAGATGTACCAGGGAGTAGTCACGTCGGGGGCATCTGGAGCAGGCCTGGATCGAGCCTCCAACCAATCAACCCTCTGTAACTGACTGGTCAGACAGGAATGAGAGAGAGAGAGAACGAGTGGGGGAGGGAGGGGGGAGGGAGGGGGGAGGGAGGCATTAATGCACTGAAACAGAAATAGCTGGGAGTTAGGGATGGAGAGAGAGAGAGATGGGAAGATAAATACAATGCAAGAGAAGCATCTGAATCTGTGAAGAGCCACTCTTTATCTGCCTGGCTGCCCACCTGTCAGATTGCCTCCCCCCCTCCTCCCTCCTCCCCCCCTCCCTCCCTCCATCACCCTGGTTGGCTGGCCCTCAGTTTCTGCGTTAAGGCTTGGCTGGCACCAAGCTGGCAGCCAGGTTCCTTGGCACCCCTGGAATGGTCCAGAGTGCAGCAGGCAACAGATGGGGCCCTAACCAGCAGGCTGTGATCCGTTAACCTCCCCGACACACACACACACACATGCACACACATGCACACACACACACACACACACACACACACACACACACACACACACACACACAGCATGCATGCACACACACTCACTGCCAGCTGAATGAAAACAGCTTTCACAGATTTGCGAGATGTGCTTACCCGTTCCTAAATGGCACAGACAGTCATTAATACGGCAGTATGCTGGTGTGTGTGTGTGTGTTTGTGTTTGTGTGTGTGTGTGTGTGTGTGTGTGTGTGTGTGTGTGTGTGTGTGTGTAAATGATTCAGGAGCTAGTTTCAACCTACTTGCATTACCAGATGGATCCAGTTTCCTGTCACTCACAGAAAACTGCACCTACTTGATTTTCTCTTTCCTCCGATTATCTGAACTTCCTGGTTGTCTTGTCATATCTATTAAGCCCCGCCCCTTCCTGTCCTCCCAGCAGATTAAAACAACCTAACAATTTGCAAATACTGCTCGACATTGAAACGACACATAACTCTAGTAAATGTTGTTGTTGCCCAGCTGACTCCGTGCCTCCGTTTACTTCTCCAATCTCTGCAGTCTCCTCCAGGAGGACGACGCCCATCAGCCCTGTGATTGGCTGAATGGCTCCGTCATGGCGACGTGTGATTCTTGACTCATCTGATCTAATTGGCCGCTGCTTAATATTCTTAACTTGCAGCTAGCGGTGGTTATGACAGGATATTAAGGTGTATTAGCGAGGCATTAGCGTGTGTGTGTGTGTGTGTGTGGCTGGGCAGAACGGCGGCCAATCAGGACCCCCGGGGCTCCCGAGAGGTTTATCTACAGAGGAATGGGTTGAGGAGGATTGCCTTCCTCCTCCTCCTCCTCCTCCTCCTTTCCCTCTGACTCGCTCAATTAGAGGGAATTACCTGGAATTTTTATTAATGGCGAAATCCCCTTGGCAACCGCATACTCTTTGGCCAATAGGAGCGCGTTGAGGGAGGGCGCTTCGAAGGGAAGAGGAATTAGAGGAGGGCTGAAGATGTTCTGCCTCGTAAACAAACATATCAAATACCCAACTAGCAAATACGGTTTATTACTTCGTCTTTCCCAATAACCTCCTCGGTGTCGTTTACATCCGAATGGCGTTATCTGTGTCTGTTTGTGTTTGTTGACGTCCTTCCTTCGTCTCTCTCTCTTTGTTTCTCTCTCTTCATCCGTCTCTATCCATCTCTGCCTCATCGTGAGGAAGGTGACCTCCCTCTGAGGAACCCGGAGGAGGAAAATGAGTACCTCTTCCGCCCATTTTTCTCCCTCCTTCCTCATCCTTCATCCTCTCTTCGTTTGTCTCGTCTTCCTCCGACCCTCTTTGTCTGTGCGTTAGGCGATAAAGGAAGCCGTCGTCTCGGGTTCAGAATATTGAATCCCTTCCCGTTCCCTTCCTACCTTTCCTCCCGCTCCTCCTCTCTTTCTCCCGCAGCTTATTTTTTCATTTCTTATCTGGGTGTATGCAGACCTGTTGCTCTGCTCTCTGCCCGTCACTCCATTGCTGCCCTTTAAAGCAGACTGAGTTTGGGGTTTGTTTGGGTTTTTTTGGCGGTGCCCTGAAGAGAGGCATTTCATTTTTTTTTCCCCTCATTGACATTACCCAGAATTCCCTCTGGGCGCGGGGATTTTTGGAGTGTATGGGCGCCATGGCAACTCGGGCAGCACAGCCTTCTGACGCTGCGGGTGGATTTTGATGGTTGAATCCATCTGGATTTTAACCCGCAACCTTAATCCCATGAACTGCTTGCTGCTTTTGTTACAGACCGGGCAGATGCTAGGATCCATCCATCTCTACGTCTGTCCACCCTTCCTTCCTTCTATCCTTCCTTCCATCTGTTCATCCACTTGTTTACCCATCTATCCATCTATCCTCCATCCATATTCCTCATTCGTCCATCCCTTCATCTTTGCTCCCAACCCATTTTTACCTTCATCTGTCCCCCCCATCTGTTTTTCCAGCGTGCCATCCGCCTTGAAAATGGTACAACAACAACAACAACAACAACAACAAGACTCACACAACTCATCCTAGTGACCCTGTCTCCTTCTAGCCTCTCCTCCTCTGTCCTGCCTTGCTCCCTCTCTTTCATCGGTCCGGTATTTGGCCCTGGACCATCCCTCACAAACTGAGGCTGTTTGGTGTGTTTGTCCTTCCTGCTGCGTGGGGTGGTAATGGGTATGACCCGGTTCTGCTGCTCTGCTCTGTCCAAATGACAAGGGATCATAACTCATAATTAGGGAGCAGTTTATGTCTTTATGTATGTATATACACTACACACACACACACACACACACACACACACACACACACACACACACACTCGCCAGATTGCACCAGTTTCTGACCTTCTCTGTCTACATAGTGGTATATATATAACATTCACTTCTAATTTGCTAATCCTTCCCGGTGTGTGTGTGTGTGTGTGTGTGTGTGTGTGTGTGTGTGTGTGTGTGTGTGAGTGTGAGTGAGTGTGTGTGTGTGTGTGAGTGTGAGTGAGTGTGTGTGTGTGTGTGTGTGTGTGTTTACTGTAAGGCTCAGTGGTGAAGCAAAGGACTAACACCATATATCAGCCAGAGAAACGCATCACTTCTCTGTACTACAGCTACATAAAGAGCTCAGCTGGAGTTATGGCCCTCTACTAGACCCTCTCTCTCTCTTCCTCTCTCTCTCTATCTCTCTCTCTCTCTCACACCATCTTCTCATTGTCTCCCCTCTCGCTCCCTTTCTCCTCTATTGTAATTACCTGGCCACCTTTCTGTCATCCCCCTTTTTCTTTATTTCCCCTCTCTCTCTCTCTCTCTCCTCCCTCCATCGTCATCACCTCTGCTCGTGCTCGTTCTCTTCCCCTCCTCCCCTCCTCGCTTCCCCTCCTCGCTTCCCCTCCTCCCTTCCCCTCCTCTCTTCCACAACTTCCTTCCCAGTGCAAACAGACTGTCAACTTACGTCAAAAGTTGGTAGCGGAAATAAATCATCCCCGTTTTCATCTCAATTCCCCATTTCTCACTGACTCACTCACTTATCATCTTTCCTCCCATCCATCCATCCATCCATCCATCCATCCGTCCGTCCATCCATCCATCCATCCAGAAACTTTTTTCCGAGTTTTGTTTTATCAGATGGGATTTGTGACTATCTGTAATGGCCTGTCAGTATTTCTCCTGTGCTTTCATAAATCTCAACCGCTATCTCTTTCGCTGCACTCCCCCTTCTCCCCCTTCTCCCCCCTCTCCCCCCTCTCCCCCCTCTCTCCCCCCTCTCCCCCACTAGCCTCCCCGTCTCTTCTCAAGGTCTTCCCCTTGCTTACTTCTCACTTCCTTCCTGTCTTATTTTCAAAGTTTCTATATTGATAGGTGTTTTTGCTGCTTGATTTCATCGTGGTGCAGTAGAGGCAGGCCGTCTGCATGCTAAAGGCTTGTTGAAACTCCCTCTGTCTCTATTGGACCGCTGCAGTATCCAGACCGAACGATCAATCGGACGCTGATGATAATCGACAATAGAAGCTGTAAATGGATCGTTGCTGATCAGTTTCACCATTTAAAGGCCTACATGTATTATTCATGCTCATGCACCCTTTGACAGTAATTGAGTATGGCATTGGGCAATGGGCCCATCAGTTCTTTAAGTGGCCTTGCTGTTTTTAATTTAAGAATTGCCGGGAGCGCGGCGGAGACGGAGGGACCCGGTCACTTTCTGAGACTGTTTGATTATTCTATTAACTCGCTTTTTTTTCCAACATTGACTGCTCACACATGTTCATTTCTGGTGTTGGGTTAGCCTGTATGACTAGGAACAGAAGGCCAAGTCTATGCTGCCTCAATGGAAAACCTGTTACAGGTGTTACTAGCATGTAATGATGTATATTTGTATAAGGAATAGGATGGTTGGGCCAGCAACGTCCTACAGGCATGAGAACAAACCAAAAGTCCTTTCTTACTGTTCGTTGCTGTGCACTCTGATGCTGCCAGTCGGATCAGTGATCAGCCAATCACGGTTTTACAAAATCATCAGAATCGTCGTCCCAAAAAACCTGATCGGCGCATCTCCTTGTAGCCACACCTCTCCACTCCCTCACCCCTCTCTTTCCCTGTGAGTTTATCTTCCTCTCCGTCCCTCCTCATCGCTGTCTTCCCTCCCTCTCTCTCCGTCCAGATTCGTGACGATCTACCGCGGTCCCAGCCACACCTACAAGGTCCAGCGGTTGACCGAGTCCAGCATCTACAGTTTCAGAATACAGGCCATCAGCGACGCCGGGGAAGGACCCTTCTCCGACACACACACTTTCTGCACCACCAAGTCCGTACCCCCCGCCCTCAAAGGTAAACGAGCCCAGAAAGGAGTGTGTGTGTGTGTGTGTGTTTGTGTGTGTTTTGTGTTTGTTGTCCGTTGCAGGGCTATGGATCGGTGTCCTTCCATTTGTTTGTTCGACTGTCCGTCACGCACGATATCTCAAACACCGCTGATGAGATTTGGATCAAACCTGGGGGAATGATGCATCTCACCACTCTAGCATTTTCAAATTACACTGAATGGCCCAAAGCGGGGTGCTACAATTACAGGTCAAAACAAGTTGACATGGTGATATTTGTCTCTGATTGGCTGTGTGGGGGATCATTTGGTCAATATGATCTTAGTGTAGTGACCATGGGGCAGTGGGTTATTACAGCAATATTTTATTTTCTTAATGCCATGGATGGCCAAGAGTGAACATTGGCTGATTACACTGATTAGCTTCCAAGAGAAGGAGCAACTAATTAATTGTGAGTGAGGAAAACCTGCATGGGTACAATGATGTAAAAGAAAAGAAAAAAAGTGGAGCACTGAAGTACCCATTAGGTGAAGAAGGGTTTTAATGGCTTCTATAGAACTGTTATCAGGACATGTGTACTGTCTGAAATGTTTTCTACATGGTCATATTCATCAAGAAAGATCACTAACTAGCTCCTTGGTTACCGTCCGCATTGACATAGCAACCAATGAAGCACCATGGTAGGAATACATCTTTGACCAATCGGATTGCTTAGATAAAACGACCCGTTGTGTAATGTGCATTATTGTCACAAATGTTGTTAATCCTGAGGAAAAGCAGCAGGCCGTTGATAAACAGTGAAGCTAGTGTGCTGTTGCCCACTTCCCCAAGTCAACACCTGGTATCAACACCTGGTATCAACACCTGGTATCAACACCTGGTATCAACACCTGGTATCAACACCTGGTATCAACACCTGGTATCAACACCTGGTATCAACACCTGGTATCAACACCTGTCACGTTAGTTTGAAAGGTTTACCCAAACACATACTGAAGCTCAACATTAATTAGCACATGGTTAACTAGTCCCTTTGTTGTTACTAGCATCCAGGATGACATGCAGTCGCTCGCTAGTGAGTGTACACAACATCACATCAGTTAGCATGTCTGACATCGACAGGCCGCCAATTCATACATCGCTGGAACCATCAGTTAAATTGTTAGCGAGGAATCGGATGTCGTTATTTCTTTCTCTTGTTGGAGTCAATGTTTCCAAGTAACCCTGAGTGTAGTGGTTTGAGATGAGGTATGAAAATCACATGTCCCCGAAGTACCTGCAGAAGTACCTCTCGGCCAATCAGCAGGTGCGCTCAGAACAAGCCTGGTTGTTATTATCAGTATGTGATCGCATCATGTAATTGTATGTGGATGATTTTATTATCAATAGCTCCAAATAACTGAAATCCAAACATATGCTGCTTTTGTTAAATTATCTTTGTCAGAATGACCTTTTTTTAATGTATCGTGTCCTGATGCCGTTTTCCCACCAGCTCCCAGAGTGCAACAGCTGGAGGGGAACATGTGTGAGATCACCTGGGAGACCATCCCATCAATGAGAGGAGATCCTGTCAGCTACGTGCTTCAGGTGCTGGTGGGACGTGAGTCAGAGTACAAACAGGTTTGTCTCACACACACACACACACACACACACACACACACACACACACACACACACACACACACACAGGTCATGCGAGGACAGCTCTAGCGCTGGGCTCTGCTTTATTTAGCTGGTTCATTCTGATTTTCTGGAAGTGTGTTTGAGTGCCGGGAGGCATTTTGTCCTGATCAAGCAGCAAAGGACAAGAAGTATTGACTTTGAAGTAACACGAAATATATTATTCTTCACTTATCCTCCCCTCCCTCTCTCCCTATCCTCCCTTCTTCCAAGAAAGAACAAAACCGACAAGGCACGCACACACACACACACACACACACACACACACACAAACCACTCCTCCACACTGAGAGATACAAGACTCTGAAGCTGAAGGCATTGTGCAGCGCCAGCAGTATTTATTGAACGCTATTGAAGGATTTTTAATGAGAATTACTGCACAGACACGACTGACATTTAAAAAGTTTGAGGTTGTGTCTGGAGCGATGTGGAGGCCGATAGATGGCCTGCACATCGCATTTGTCTTGACGGCCGTTTCTCTCTTTTCTCTCTGTAATTGAATAACTGAGCAGCTAGAGGGAAGAACTGCAATACTCACCACGTGTGTGTGTGTGTGTGTGTGTGTGTGTGTGTGTGTGTGTGTGTGTGTGTGTGCATGTACGTGTGAGAGAGCACGTGTACCTGAAGGGGTGTGAGGTGTGCATTTACACATGAATCTGTGTGTACACAGGGCACATGAGCTATAACAATGCATACTATTCATCCTGCTTTTCAAATGCTGTACATGTAGCATGAATAGCTGATAGTGTGTGTGTGTGTGTGTGTGTGTGTGTGTGTGTGTGTGTAGTGTGTGTTTGTCTCCCCCTGTGTGTATGGATCCCTCAGGGAACACTTCACATAAGCGTCTGGATAAAAACATGAGAAAAACATGCAGATTGGGTCGATCAAAGGAAGCAAAGGGTTGTAGACCTGGTTCTCTCATCCTCACACACACACACACACACACACACACACACACACACACACACACACCTACATGTACTTTACCCCCCCCCCTTCCGTATCTGCAGTTTAATGTACCAATTTGATTTCATTAATGCACCAGAGAAGTCTTAAGAGCTAACATGAACACACATGGACATGTCTGCACACACACACACACACACACACACACACACACACACACACACACACACACACACACACACACACACACACACACACACACACACACTCCCTGCAGCTTTAAAATGCTGAGCAGAGCTTATGATGATGATGATGGTGAGGTTGCTGCTCTCTCCCCCATGGTGTGTGTGTGTGTGTGTGTGTGTGTGTGTGTGTGTGTGTGTGTGTGTGTGTGTGTGTGTGTGTGTGTGTGTGTGTGTGTGTGTGTGTGTGTGTGTGTGTGTGTGTGTGTGTGTGTGTGTGTGTGTGTGTGTGTGTGTGTGTGTGTGTGTGCGCGCATGTGGAGATGATCTCTAGAGGATATCAACACACACTTATATCAGCACCGGCTGACCCTCAGCGCAAACGAAAGAGGGAGGCTACATCTTAATTGCCACTGTGTGTGGTGTGTGTGTGTGATGTGTGTGTGTGTGTGTGTGTGGTGCAGTACCAGCAGGTGCTAACAGAAAAATAGAGGTACACTTGACTAAATTACATCACTGTTCAGGTGTGTTGTCTGTGTGTGTTGTCTCAATTTGAATGAAAACCTGTATAACCCCTCCCCCCTCACCCCCTATTCTCCCCCCCCCTCACCCCCTATCTCCCCCCCCTCACCCCTACCCCCCCCCCCCCAGGTTTTTAAGGGAGAGGAGGGCGTGTTCCAGATCTCCGGTCTCCAGGGCAACACAGACTATCGTTTCCGCGTGGGAGCCTGCCGGCGTTGCCAGGATACCTGCCAGGAACTGTGCGGCCCGCTGAGCCCCTCCTCCTTGTTCACGCTGCGTCGCCAGGAGACGGCGTCGCCAGGGGGAGCTGTGCGCCGTGGAGACGGGCAAGGGGTCGGGCCTGATCTCCAGCGACGAGCGCTTCGCCGCGCTGATCGTGTGCGTGTTCGCCGGCTTCTCCATCCTGATCGCCTGCTTACTACAGTACTTCTTCATGAAGTGAGGGAATTTTTACTATAGGATAGAAAGAGAAAAGCAAAATCAACACAGAAAAAAATAAAAAATTGTCTGCGAAAAGAACCGAATGAAATCAAAAACACTTGAGATGTACTTCTAACGCTACGTACGTTTTTGTAGTCCCGAGTATCGATTCAGGCTTTTTCCTCGCCCTCGTTCTTTCTTGTCCTTCCTCCTTCGCTCGGTCCTCGTCTCATTTCTCTACGTGTCTCTGTCGTCTCCGTGTTCGTCGTTCGTCTCGCTCGTTAAAGGATCTATGTCGAGGGAAGCCTTTTGTCTTAGCCGCACCTCCGGTTGGGAAAGAAAGCTGATAATCAAGCCTTAAAAAATAGCTGTGAGCAAAGCAGTTGCTCCTCAGACTGACTTGCATGTTTTTATTTTGTATCTTTTTAAAAACATATTCGATTTAGAGAAAGTGTATATTTCTTGACGGTCATTGCCTTACTTTCTTTTTTGTTTGTTTTTGTTTTTGTTTTCCGATGTTTCATTTTGCGTTGTTTTTTTTTTTTTTTGCTGCAGTCCTTTTATTCTCATTCAGCCATATTCTGATGTAGGCCTTCAAAGCTTTAGCCGTTCATACCTTGAATTCATATTGTTACTTCTGTACTGGCCGTAGGTCAGTTCATGCAATCTGCGCCTACGCTCACACGCAAACACAGACAGACCGAGACACAGTATATGTACACCTATACAGACTGATCACAGACACACACACACACACACACACACGCAATGACAATGAGAAACACACATCAAGTCAATCGCATATCTCCTCAGCCTTTCACATTCAATCCACTCACTCACTCAGCTACCAAAGTGATGCAATCCATGTGTGGTGTAAGATGCTGCTATCCTGTGATTTTATTATATCGAATTCTATAGAAAGAATGGAAAACCAGTAATCTAATATATATACACACAATATATATTAAAACAAATATATGATGCTATAGAGGCGATGTAATATAAGTGATAGAGGGTCTGAAGTGCAGCGCGAGAAAGGGGGGAGGAGGGGGAGGAGGAGTCGACTCTAGGTGCTCGCGTGGGGTTAGTTTACGGTAGAAGAAGCCCTTAAACGCTGGTCTCAGATCAGAATACAAACCCCTTAAAGGTATTCTAATATAAGGGCATGAATGGGTAAAACATTAGCAGCTTTTAGGGAAACAGGAAGCCGGGCTGGGTTTGTGATTTTTTGCCAAGAAAAAGGCGGGGCCGGGGCCGGGGCCGGGGGGGGGACAGCTTTTGATTGGCTCGTGGCGTCGGCCCTTCCATACTCCTCACCATCTCAAGTACCGTTGCTCCAGCCTATTTTTACCTGTAGATTTCTTTAGCGACATCCCTGTAGCAGAGGTGCTAACCGCCTACCCCGCTTAGCCGCTCCCCCTCTCACAGCTGTGTGTGTGTGTTAACCAGGAAAGCACTAGCCATTAGGAGTTAGCTCGAGCTTTTACCCCCCCCCGCTGAAATCCAGCCGGCTGCCAGAGTAGCGCTGCAGCTGTAGTTTCTCCTGCCAGCTCGTCTGTGAATCAATACCCTCAACTAAAGACTCTTCTTCTTCTTTTCTCCTCCCTTTGCCCGTGATTATCTGTAATTAACTTTTTTTGCTGTGGCCGCTTTACCAGCAGCTCCTGTCTTACTCTTGATCACCCCTGTTTTTCTGCTCATCCTCCCTCTCTCTCCCTCTCTCTCTCTCTCTCTCTCTCTCTCTCTCTCTCTCTCTCTCTCTCTCTCTCAAAAGGTGCTTTATTGACGTGTAATCAGAGCAGTAGCGAAGTCTGTGGTCTCTCCTCGGACGGACGTGTTCTCTGGGGACTTTCACTAATGTTCACTAACCAAACAAGCCTTTCGACCCAAAACCCCTTAACTTCCCCCCCCAGGCCCTGAAATAAAGCCAAGGTACAACCCAATAAACACAACCCTGATGATCCAAAGAAGTCACCCTGACCCGCTTGCTTACTGAGTGACATGTCCACTTTTATTGGAGGGGGGGCGGGGGGAGTTAAGCCCCGCCCCACAGCTCTGATTGGCAGCCTGTAACGTACCTCAGGGATAAGGCCTTACAGAGAGGAGATCTAATCCCATCATCCCCATCGCTATCATGGTAGCCTCTCTCTCTCGCTCTCTCTCTATCCCTCCCTCTCTTTCTCTTTTCTCTCTCTCTTTCATTTTGCTGTCTTTCTACGCTGTGCCTTGCTCCTGTATGTGTCAGTAAGCAAAGTGGTTTACTAGCTCAAAATATCTTTGCCAAAGTCGGTGGGAAAGTTACGGTAGAGTTCTTTTCTAGGTTTTATTTATACTATATATTTGCATACAGTACTTTACATGCCAATTACAGTGCAATCTTCATTTATTTATTGTTTAAAGATTAAGAGACAAGTGTAGTTATATACTAATTTTTTTTCCTTGTAGCATGTTATTTTTTTTCTTTTTCTTTTTCATTTTTTTTCTTTTCTTTTTTTTTCAAATGGATGTATGTTAGATTGTGTGATTAAGGCCAGCATTCCTAATCTCAGTAACCCTTTAAGTATTTCTCTTACAGCTGTTGGGAACCCGTAGCTCATCAGTCCGTGCGTTGCAGTTATCATTGCTGTTTTCAAACTTGTAACCAAATGCCTATAAATATATATATATATATATAATTATTTTTTTCCATCTCCTGTCCCGGCCATGCACAGCCGAGCAACTCTTGTAACGCTTAGACAGACATGTAGCAAGCCAAGCCTTAGGGTCCGTTCAAGTCATCTGTTATGGGATATATGTAGCTGCCTTTGGCTTTTTTCTAACTAGTGTTATAATGAAGCTGATATCTTTTACTGTTTTATTGCCAAAGTGCAGGCTTCTTGTGTCCACTCGATGTCGCTTTTTTTTTTGGTCGTCTAAAGGGTTCTGTGATGTTCTTCTGTAACGACACAACATTACGATTATTATTGTTATTATTATTCTTCTCGAAAAGGAAAACGCATTAACTTGATCTGTGATTATGCTTCTTTTCATATTATCTTTTTATTATTTTGATGTTTTTGGTTTTTTTTGTGAAACAAAAAATGTGCCATTTTGAAAGTGTAGCCCCTTTCTGAGGACAGTTTTAACACGACCTGATTTCACTCTGAAAGGTAAAAAGGCAAAACAATCAAACATTGATTTCAGGCAGATGATAATGATAATGATGATAATAATGATGAATCCTCTTCTGGTATAGTAGTAGTGAGTATTTTGTATCCAGTATTTTGCTAAGAGATGATATACAGAGATATCTATAGAGTTATAGTATGAGATGGTAATAAGAAAATACAATATGACTAACAGAGTTGAAGCACTTTTTTTATGCCGAGCATTAGTCTTGATGAGGTTAATACCAGCGAGAGGAGACATGAGGTTCCTCTCTATCTGTTCCAAACACTACTGCCAACGCCGTCTGTTACATTCATTGGCATTACTCTGCCGTTGGCATCACTGTGACGTTGGCATTACTGGGGCATCGTTCTGTGCTTCTCACATGGCACCCTGCTCCCTACAAAGTGCATACTACGGCAAAAAAACAAAGGAAAAAAAAAAAAAAAGAGTACAGTGCGGCGGGAGTACGGTGCCTTTTTTCAGACTTGCTCATGGTGTGTCTACCCAGCCTGTTGCATGGTAGTCGACAGGTGGGCGTGTGAGGTGTCCTGTCCTTTTGTCCCCTCTCCTTCAAGCCTTAATGCCCTAATGGGAGAGCAGACATTGGCCTTGTGTTTGGCCAAGATCAGGCCAGTGATATTATCCTTGATTAATCGACCCAGCGTTAGCCGCTAGGCTGTGTGTATGTGGGCAGGGTACTCCCTTTATGTGCTTTGTTGTTGTTTTAGTTTTCAAATGCTGGTGAGTTCATAGACCCGCCCGCCCTCCCCGCCCCGCCCTGCAGGTCCTGCACATTTGGCGGGTATGTCACCAATGATAGACAATTTTTTTGCCCAGCAATCCCCAGGTCTGTGCCTTCTGATTGGTTAATTTTTTTTTCCTTTTGATTTTTCTTTTAATTTCTTTTATTTTTTTTTTAATGTTTTGTACGTTTTACAGAAAGTAGAGATTTTGACTGAGAGATTGGCGATTGACAAACGTACAGAGACTCACAGGTATTTAACTATTTTTTAAGCGAAACAACAAAAAAATAAACATATTTTTACCTCACAATTTAAACACAAACATTCCAATGTTGTCATGGTCTACGAATTGAAAACAAATGAAATTCATGCATTTCTTCTTGTATTGTAAATGTTAGACAATTTCATATGCATTATATAAAAGAAAACTGCCATATCAATTTTAATGTATAGATTTTTGCAAATACTACCCTATGTATGTAAGACGTAACTGTATCGGTAGCGTATATATAATATATTTATGCCCAATAAATGTTTTAATTTTTTTCTGACGTTGACTGTAACGCTTATTTTGTGTGTCTTTACTTGTCAACACTTGCACACATTCTCAGTCCGTTACTGTGTTTTAATCCCAGGGTTCATTTTTGAAAGGAAACGCTGGACCTTTTCTTTTTTCTTTTTTTCTTGGCGGGGGAAAAAAGCAGCAATATAGATTTGATAATATCCTGCAGCGGCTCTGACATTCACTGATCTGCACCAGAACATTAAAATTGATTTAGTAACAATTAAAGAGTGAATGATGTCTATTCTCTCCATCCTGGCACCTCTGTAGTCTTACTTACCGGATGATCATCAATGTGCTGATTAATGATCAATACTCACAGGATTAGGGTCTATTAATAATCACAATTAATCATCAGTTATGGTTCAAAACAGTAGGAACCAGTCTCCGTAATGATATAGAAACTTGTTAGTTGTTCGGACACTCATTCATGTTAAGGGTATTCTGCTACCATTTACCTCCCCTGCTGTTCAGACGAGGTCTCAAGGACATAAAGCGTGTGTGTGTGTGTGTGTGTGTTAGATTTACTCTCCAGGGGCCGTGATAGTGTCTAGCCAGATCTCCGCGGAGAGTAAATCACAGGAAGACTATTTTTCCCCTGCTGTCCCTGAGGGCAGCCAGGGAGAACGCTGTACTTCACTGGACTGGGTTCATTCACCCTCAGTCACTTCCCCCCCCCCAAGGACCGCAGTAGAAAATAGGTCTTTGACGTTTTGTGTTATCCTTGATCGTTTTGAGGCACACGCAAGTTTATATTTAACAGGTTTTGGAAAGTGGCCAATGCACCAAAAGTCTGAAAAAAATCTAAAAAATAAATATAAGGACTTTAACTATTAAAATGTCTGTCTAGAATAATTAAAGGTCTTGTTTTTTTCCACCATGCACTTAATGCAGAGCAGGGTTAGTAGTGCAATACTTCACTATCTGTTTTACCAAACACAATTGAACATTTGTCTGTGTACAAACAGAAAAAAGCTTTTTACCAACTAAACATTTTTGGTTTTAAAGTGGTCTTAAATTAAATTCCAGGTTGCACTTAAAACTTTAAAACATGTTCAATTTGACCTTCTGAAACCTGCAGATCCTCTGTGAATAGAAAAGCGCAAAACAAAACCCTTTTCCCTCGTCCTCCATCCCTATTCAATCTAACAGCCACACAACAATGCTGAAACACACAATGATGTTAATAATGATGGTGTTGGGGGTTACCTGCAGACAGATGGATTCACACACACACACACACACACCAAGCCATCAACTCTTCCTCAGTCCCATAACTAAGAACTTCAGTATGTTCAACCGTCCTCCTCTTCTTTCTGTTAGTGGTTTCCCCGGTCTCTCCTGAACAGCCCACATAGGTAACCTCTCCTGTATGACTCACTCACTCTTCTCCCACTTGCTCTGTGCTTTATTGACCATTTTCATTATATGTCCAGGAAAAGACACCTGCCCCCCCCTTTCTCCCCGGATCGGTGTGGTTTTTAAACTCCTTCACTTCACTTGTCATCCAGCCTGCACTCCCCGACTTTTATTGAATACCATCCCATCTTTCAGCCCTGATTCACTTTCTTCTTTCCTTGCTTTTGCTGGTTATTGTCCTTTCAATATTGCCCCAGTTAACTGAGCAAGCACACACTCTCTCTCATACACACACACACACACACACACACACACACACACACACACACACACACACTCAAACGGTCTGTCAACACTCTGCCTGATGAGATGTTTTGATCAGACACCTTGGGTGACCTCGGAGATGACAGAGGGGTCCTTTGAGCCCGAGCCTGACACCTTTTGACGCCGTCTGAATGATGAGAGCAGCGCCGCCGTTTGCAGCCACAGCCAGACGGCGACCCGCTGAGATGACACAGGACACTGATGTGCTTTGGTGCCCGACTGGTGAAACACCCATTGAGACCAACACTATCTAATGAGGTACAGCGGGGTCACATGCAGAGAAGATTACAGGCCTGATGGGGACATGGCGTGTGTCTGTACGTGTGTGTGTGTGTGTGTGTTTCAACACTGGCAGCTTATAGGCTTTTCACACTTGAATAGGTTAACTTTAACCCTGGGTTAACTTATCTCACATTTCACACTAGTAGGCTTTTCACACTTGAATATGTTAGCCCAGGGTTAACTTTAACCCTGGGTTATAATAGCCCTGAGTTAACTTATCTCACGTTTCACACTAGTTTTCTTTAACCCTGGGCTAACAATTGACCCCGTTTAATGCTAATGTTTAACTCGCTGTTACATTCTAACCCCTGTTACATTCTAACTCTGTTACATTCTAACCCATTACATTCTAACCCGTTACATTCTAACCCCTGTTACATTCTAATCCTGTTACATTCTAACCCGTTACATTCTAACCCTGTTACATTCTAACCCCACAACGTTTCACACTATTGTTCTTAGCACCACAAAAGCGGTGCTAACCCTGTTTGTTAACCCAGGGTTAAAAGCGGTGTTAACCCTCTTTCAAAAATGCAAGTTTGAAACGCTGCTTAGCCCGGGGTTAAATGCGTCCTTAACCCAGGGTTAAGAAAGATGTTAGACCGGGGTTAAGTGTAGTGTGAAAAGCATGTTAGGGTTCAACATGTCAGGTGTGTGTTTGTTATTTTCACATCACCTTCTTGACCTCATCTATCGGCCTACCTGTACCTCTGGCAGGTGACTGTCAAGTGTGCGCTTGTTTGCAAGATGAGTGGAATAAAAAATGGAACAAAAAACAGGGAGTGGGATTTTCCTTTTTTTTTTACTCTTACAAGACTTCATCATTAACAAACAGATACATTGTCCAACAGCAGATATCCACAGACCTTCCAAAGAAGGACACGTGAACCCGTATCTACCCCGTCTCTTCCTTGGTATACACCCGGTAGATTAATAAATATGGCATGACATCAGTATGTACAGTCAGAAACATTCAATAACAGAGATACATTCTTCAGAGCTGGGAGGCCATGTTTGTAGTCCAAGTGCAGGTGGGTGGAGGCTGCTGTGATTTGGACTGACTGACGTAGTGTGTAGCGTTACAAAGCATCTATTTACAGGTTAAGGCAAGCATAACACCAACAGTAATCTGTTTGTCCAAAAGGGTGCACGTTACAAAATGTTACCGTCATGTTAAGCCTGTTTGGTTGTTTCATGCTTATTTAGAGGAACATCATTTGAAGATGCCGTCCTTAAGAACTGTAAGAACCTTATCATGAAGTTTTGGTTTCCTTCACTTTGAGAGAACGTTTCTATTTTAAGTGTATTTTTCTATATGTTTTCCATGGATAGTCACACACCCACCATGGCTGCTCTGGGCACCCATCGACAGCGCCACTTCCTGTCTTCCATTTAGACATTTTGGCCTAAATATGAAACTTCGACAAACATAAAGAAAAAATAAATGGTTGAATGGTTACATGGATGCAGACTGCTTCCACTGATGAGGACATGTTTCTCCAACACAACTTTAATAAATGCGTTATGGTGTTATGGCAATCACGTTTGATACACCGGAGATGGCTGCCATATATTGATAATGTTGTTGTTTCATACGTGGACAATTTATGAGACTCTGGAAGCTGTAACATCTATCACAATTGCTACTGGGGTGTTCAATCAAATGATGCCTTTTTTGTGAAAACACACCAGCTGTTGTTTTCTTGTGCACCACACCGATACTTCTTAGATGTACTGCTTCGTATTAATTGGTGGTTCTCAACCTTATTTGGAAGTGACTACTTTTTAGTAGTTTGCGACTCACAGCCTTGTGATGCGGCTGCACACGGAAACTGGTGAACTGGGACACCCAACTAATGATCAACCTATTTTTCTCTTTTTAGGCTATTTCACCTGATTAGAGAGGCCTAGATGTTGAATAATGTTCATCATTTCACAAGAAAAAAACCTTGCAAATATTAGAGATATAATGATTAGAAATGTTTCATCTCATGAGTCCCCCAAACCCCAACCTCCATGTTAACACCACTGCTGCAAATGACCAAATTAACGTTGATTTGATTCTATTCATTCCAGTTCTATGTTTTTTTTTTGTTAGGCAGCATACAATACAGCAGGGACATGCATGGCCAAGAAACAAGGCATTCAGCAGGAGAAGAGATCCTAGAATCAAAGTCTGTAAACTGTCGAAACTCTCGTTTCACACACACAACTTCAACAGAAACACTTAGTAGAGGTGCTCTCTCACAAATAAACACATTGCCAACAAATATGACACCAAAAAACATATAAATATACACACACACTCTCCATGCACACACACACACACACACACAGACACACACACACACACACACTCTCTCTCTCTCACACACACACACACACACACACACACACACACACACACACACACACACACACACACACACACACACACACACACACTCTGCACCTCTGCCCCCCTAATAGAGCACAGAGCAGTGCCACAAGTTCTACAGTGCTTTCTTTGTCATCCAGGATATTATTATACAATATAAGGCAATTGTAATCATAGCTATGTGTGTCTATATACTGTGTGTGTGTGTGTGTGTGTGTGTGTGTGTGGGTGCTGTGTATTCTGTATTATGTGTATGTTTGAATCAATGTATGCTCTTCAGGCTACAGTGAGATCAAAATCAGCACACTATTGATGCTGCGGAGTGTGTTGTATGAAGAGCTGATGGCACTTGCTGAAAAATGAACGGGTTGAAAGATCACAGTCAGAAGAATAAGTGTACAGTTTCAAGACTGAAAAGAGACTTGCAGGTTTTGTGGCTCACTTTTCTTATCCTCTGTCCCATACAGTCAAATGAAGGCATGAGCTCACATCTACACACCTGTTTACCACTGATACAGGTGGGGGTGGGGTCAATGTTCCCAATATCATAGCTTTCGCCTCAAATGGTCTTACAATGAACACCATCCAGACACGTAGACAGTCAGACGTTTAGAGGCTGACTGTGGACTCCGTCCAGCCGGGTGAGCCCTCTCCTTTCACGGAGCTGGCGGTGCGGCACCGCGGCGGCTGGCTGTCGGTCAGGCCGAAGAGACGCGCCGCTGCGCCCCGGTACTTCCAGGACATGGTGTTATAGAGGATGGGGTTGATGGCGGCACTCAGGTAGAAGAGAACCACGGACACCAAGCTGCAATACTCGGAGAGCACCGACAGCAACGGGGAAGGAGCGTCCAGAGAGCGGAACTGCAGGTAGCGACCCACGTGGAACGGCAGCCAGCACAGGACGAAGGCCAACACCACCACCACTGGGGAGGAGGGAGAGGAGAGGGAGGGGTTAAAGGATGAGAGTGATGCGAGTGTTACGAGGCAGGGAGCAACAGAGCGATGGAGCTGTAAATGAATTTGGGAATGTAACTGTCCCTGCTGAATGTCTTCGGTGTGTTCAACAACGTCTACATCCAAACCCTGCGCTGCTCCTGTTGATATCCACCCTTCTATATCTAAACCTCCCAGATGAGCAATCTACAAATGCCACAAAATTGTGAGAACATGTTTGAGAGAAAAGATTTGTTGATTTATTACCAATACCCAAGTTGTGCGTAACGTGAGAGTTTTGAATGAATATTACCATAAAACCATATAAACCTAGCCAGTGCAATCAGAATTGATGTCACACGTTAAATATTACATATTACATTACATTACATTACAGTCATTTATAAAACGCTTTTATCCAGACAAACAAACACATCCTGGACACCAGAACGTTTCAGGAGGAAATGGGAATACCTTACCCAACATCTTGATGGTCTGCCTGTTGCTCTTGTCCCGGTGCACCACGCGGGAGCCGATGTTTGTCTCCCTGTGTCGCTGCCACAGACGTCGGCCTATGAGGCTGTAGAGCACCGTCAGGCAAAATACCGGCATGAAGAAGAAAACGGAGCTCAACCACACCATGGCGCCCATCAGACCCGACTCAACGGCGTAGTGCGTCATCTTACACTCCCGGGTGTCCTCGGCCTCCATTGAGAGGCCAGACTCGTTCAGCCACCAACTAGAATTGTGTGGCGGCCCCATGTAGTCCCGCTCCACTCCCACCATGACAAACACGGGTCCGGCGCTCAGTAGAGACACTACCCAGAGTAGAAGGATGAGGGCGCGTACCCGCCTCTTGGTGACCAGGGCCTTGGCCCGCAGCGGGAAGCAGATGGCCAGGTAGCGCTCCACTGACAGAGCGGTGATGCTCAGGATGGTGGAGTACGTGCACGACTCGGACACGAACTGAAAGAGCTTGCAGAGCGCGTCCCCGAAGCGCCAGGGTCTGTACTTCCACATGCGGTAGAGGTCTGGCGGCATGCAGAGGAAAATGAGCAGGTCCGATACCGCCATGCTGCACAGGTACAGGTTGGTGGTGGTGCGCATGTCCCGGTACTTGCTGACCACCAAGATGGTCATGACGTTACCAACCACCCCAACCAGAAACAGCAGCGTGCAGGCGACGGTGATGGCCGTGAGGAGAGGGATGGAGTAGTAATTAAGAGGAGGCAGAACAAGGTCACCGTTCAATGAGGCGTTCTGGGTCTCCTCCCAGCTGCAGTTATGGGAGAGGCACTCCGAGCGGTTGGGCCAAGAGGGCATGCTGTCGCCGCACGGTCATCCACGGGGCCACGGCTGGCCCTGACCGTTAAAGGCACCCCTGGTTTGGGACTCCTCAAGCCAATTGACGCTGTCCTTTCCCCCCATCGCCAGTCCTTTGAATTGCGGAGCTAATAGTAGAGCTTAGTAAAGGTTGCCCAACCGTGCGTAAAAGTCGGAGCGTTGCGCGCGTTGTAGGCTAAACAATCGCGTGTAACCTCTGGTCACTGTGAAGGAGAAATAAGTGGAAATCACAGGTCCGAGTTTTTAAAGGACGTTTAAGATCCTCCACTGGAACAGAGACTCGTCTGCAGACTCTTAACTAAACACTGGGCTATTTTAACACACTGTCCAGATCCACTTCATCTGCCATACACATTCTCTGAAGTGGTTGGACGCTAAAAACGCTTGTTCAAAAGTAGAGTAGGCGTATATTACAAAACAAATGACATGCTGGATATCTTTAAACTGCACATCGGTCATCCGAAATTCATGCGGAGGTGTATTCCAATCAAAACAAATGCAGCAGGATAAACAAAGCAGAAACATCTATTATCTAAAAACACGTACAGTCCAAAAGAAAACTCAAAGATCATTTATTCCCCCACATCTTCTCTACTTGTGTGTGCGGGTAGCAGTTCAGTGTTTTTGGGGGAAAGATGAGACATTATAGGGTCCTCCATGCGCAGCGTCCCAAAGTGTTCCCGTCACCAGCGACGCGTCAGACAAAAACAAAAACGGCACAAAAATATAGTAACGGGAGAAGAGGCGCACCGGGCAGCATGTGACGGTGAGTCAGAGCCAGAGTCGTAGTGATGCGACAGTCGCGCGCTGGGCAGCTCAAACTCAGCCAAACACAAACGGATAAACAAACGGCGTGTGATGAAATGGAGACGGATTTTCTAAAGGTCACAAGCACCACGGAGGAGCGACGCAAGGTCAGAATAGTCACGCAATTGAGATTTCAGTGGGTGAAAGTAGAATCAAATGACTGAAAATGACACGCAAACTCGCTGTGGCACTTCCAGGTCCTCTCCCCCCAGGTGTGCGTCTTGCATCCAGTCAATTTTGATCCTTGCTTGTCATTTTCAAAACACATCCTCAGTCTCCCAGTGGGGGAAAACAGCGGAGACAGGTAAAGTGATGTGCTGGTGGTGGTGCTGGTAGGTGGGTGGTGTGGGGGGTCTACATTGAGACAAGTGCTGCAACGCCACCTACAGATGATGTTAGTGCAGTGAGGTTTGTGTGTGTGTGTGTGTGTGTGTGTGTGTGTGTGTGTGTGTGTGTGCGTGTGTGTGTGTGCGTTGGGGGCATCCGTCATTTCCAAGAATATACAGTACTGCCGAGAAAGCCATACGTTCAATTTAGCGCATATCGAGGCGCAGAGTGGTTTTACAGCGAAGCCCCCCCTTTGGCAAGCATCCAGTGCCCGAGTGTCCTTGAGCAAGATACTGAATCCCTACCAGCTACTGTGGCGCGGTTCTGTAGCTGATCTTGCAAGGGGGGGGTGAGTGATAAGAGAATTTCCCAACGGGGATCAATGAGGCATCAAATTACATTACAGCCAGTTTGAAGTGCAATCAAGATTTAATTGAAGGCTCCAGTTTGCCCTCTGCAGAAGAACTGGGGGCATGATGTAGCAGTTATGAGCACATTACACTGAATACAAAAATACAGCATATTTATAAAAATATCTGTTTGAGACTGACAGACATGCACTTTTGATTTTTTTGTATAGTTTTTGAATGAGTTTGGCTGTAGGGTTATGAAACCTGCTCAACCTCTATATGATTCAAATCACCAATTTAAGTAAAAACATGAAACTCATCAAAATTGGAGTTACAGGTTGTTTTTTTCCCCATAACAGGAGCCACGTGATCTTCAAATATTGTTTTTAGCTCTCTGCCATGTGCTTACCAGGAGATGGAGAGAGAGAGAGAGAGAGAGAGAGAGAGAGAGAGAGAGAGAGAGAGAGAGAGAGAGAGAGAGAGAGAGATTAGCTGAAAGAACAAAAGCAGAACACAAACTGACCATTCACAGCCTCTCTATCAGATATCACCTTTCACTACATCTGCCATGTGGCTGTGTTTGTTTGTCTGCTGTGTGTGTGTTTTTGTGTGTGTTTGTGTGTGTGTCTGTGTGTGTGTGGGTGGGGGTGGGGGGTGGGGGGTGGTGGTGTTCCTTTTTTGGTGTCCTGGAAACACCTCAAAACGTTTTTACCGTACGCTCTGAATGGATTTCATCCATCCTATGATCACAATTATCGCTTTATAAAAGTGTTATCTTAATAGTAGCCAATTTCAAACACTAGTCACACAGACAAAATGCCAGAATTGTATGAACAACAATGCCTCCGGGACACAACAACATGACAAAGCAACATGCAGTATCTGTTGTGAATGATGCTGTTTAAAGTCATCAGTGCTGTAATGAACCCGTCCTCCAGTTATTCTATAAAACTGTCATCAGTCAAGTGAAGAATTCCTTCAATGCTTCACCCCAAAAATCCCCAGAGAATATAAGCTGCTAATGTCACCTCCCAGGGGCCTATCTACCTATCATGAAAGCCCGCTCCGCTCCTACCTCCTCATCATTTCTGCAAGGAAGCTTTAGGTTATATCTGTCAGGTTACTCCGACAGCACGAGTCTCCCCGTGGGACGTGTCACCCTCATTATTTCAATATGCCAGCCATGATTGTCAGGCAGTTGTGATGACTGCATCAGCAGGGAGGGCCCGCCTGACTCAGCATCAACAAGTCATTCAATTAAGCATCTCTTCTCGCTTCACACTCAGAAAGAAGTCAGTTCTTGTTCTAGAATCTGCTTCTCATCGTGGGATATACTAACTCCCGCGTTGCTGGAAATACATATCTTGCCTATGTCCAAGTCACGACCTGGCAACTAGACTCCCACACAAGTCTCATGGATAGAGACCCCTTTAAACCCCCACCTTAAAAGATATTAAAATCAAACTAAAATAGGAGTTTTTATGATTTCATTCAGTGTTCACATGCAGTACAGGTACTCCTAAATCACTGCTATATCATGTTGCTCAGTGGGGTGTGGTGATAGTGGGAGAGTATGGGTGTGTGGATGAGGTTAGATGTCTTCATACTTCCAGGGTGTGGTGGATTAGAGGTCAAAGTCGCTGTCATAAATTTACACACACGCATTTGACAACTGCATGGATGTGTGTTGCGTGTGAGAAATGCAGTACATCCCCTCATCCACATGATGGAGCAAGAGCTCCCTTTATGGTTGAGCATTGTCTGAATGCCTGTGAGGGGGTTTTTGTTTGTGTGCTGTCTATGCATGTGTGTCTGTGTGTCCATTTGTGTGTGTGTGTGTGTGTGTGTGTGTGTGTGTGTGTGTGTCACTGTTAGAAGGTAATGAATGGACGTGTCTGCTGCAGGTGTGATGTGGAGATGATGAGGGTAAATTTCATCAGCTGGAGGTCCATTTGAGCATGAACACACACACACACACACACACACACACACACACACACACACACACTGAATCAGTACCAGGAATGCCTACCTGGAGCGTCTATGCCACACCTCCATGTGTTTCTGCATTAGAGGACGTTGCAAAATTGACAGTTTTCTCCTTAATGAAATCTGAACATGGAACCAAAACAGCCAAACCTGTCAGCTGTCAAGGCATGGCCACATTTTCCAGTAAAAACACAACAAAGACACCTAAACATATTTAAGTCCAAATGAGTGCGTTCATATTTCATCTTTAATATAGACTATTTTTGTAAACAAGACCATTACACTTCAAGCGCAACAAAACAAAAACAAGAAAAGACAAGGGCCATTAAAAATATAAATGACTGCATTTATTTAGCACTTTTATCCAAAGCGCTTCACAATATATGTCTCTCATTCACACACACACACACACACACACACACACACACACACACACACACACACACACCGATGGCAGTGAGATACCATGCAAGGTGCTGGCCTGACCATCGGGAGCAAGTCGGGGTTCAGTGTCTCGCCCAAGGATGCATCGACACGTGGACAGGAGGAGCCGGGGAATCGAACCGCCAACCTTGTGATCAGTAGACAACCTGCTCTACCACTGAACCACAGCTGCCCCATATAAAATATAAAATATAAAAAATAAAAAATAAAAAAAACATATATAAATAAATGTCATGTTTATGTACATGTTCTTATATAATGTTCATACGATATGTTTCAAAAAAAGTTATTCATACTGTACACATAGTTTCATACTACACCTGTACATGACCACATAACCTGTGACTGTCTCAGTTTCTCTCCTGGTCGGTGCTGATGGTGACAACAGAGGATTAGAGCATCAGAGAGAAAGTGAGAGTTTTAAAAGACCAGATAATACTGACTAACAATATTTTCTCCCCGTACGAGTCCTCTCACTTGACTCAACACTTTGCTAGCCAATGAGCGCTGCTTGTGGGTGGAACCTCACTCTTGCACAGCAACGATTGGCCCACAGTTACGGTACACCCCGCCCACACTACTCCCACACCCCCCTCCTCCCCCCTCCCCTACACACATCCCACCCCCCCTTTCCTGAGGAGTTAGTGAGAGTTTACTGTTAGTTAGCTCAGCCACACTCTCACAGTTACACAAGAGAGGGAGTACAGGACCGTCTACTGCTGTAGTGTGTGTTCTCTGCTCAGCCGGGGAGTGTGTGTGTGTGTGTGTGTGTGTGTGTGTGTTGTGATTCTAGTACGTTGAGTGAAGCCCGGTGGACTATCAGACCAACATGTGGACTGCACATCCACAAAAAGAGCAGGTTGGTAATATATCTCTCTTTCCATTTGTCTCTATGTCTGCTCCAGTCTATTTGTGTCCATGGAGGGTGTGTGTGTGTGTGTGTGTGTGTGTGTGTGTGTGTGTGTGTGTGTGTGTGTGTGTGTGTGTGTGTGTGTGTATGTGACACTCCTAGGCTGAGGACTTGGAGACAAGTGTGTGTGTACTGCTCATGAGGGAGTACTGCTAGTGTACCCGTTGGTATGTATCATATAGAAACAAACAGGTGGCTATGTATTATGTGTCTTGGCTTGCAGAGCAAATATGTATGTGAGAAAGTGAAAGTGTGTGTGTGCATGTGTGTGTGTGTGTGTGTGTGTGTGTGCGCGCTTGAGGTCATGGTGTGAAAATCATTGGCTGAGCGGTGTAAAGAGGAATGTTTTGGTTTCGGTAACTAATACCGTGTTACAGTAGTATCAGGTTGCACAGGTATATGGTGCATGTTGAGTCTAGTGTATACCAGCTGTCTGTGTGTGTGTGTGTGTGTGTGTGTGTGTGCCTGCTCACACCCTGCTGTGAGACTTTGTTGCTGCAGCTGGAATGTCATGGGAAAAGAGAAGATATTTTCACACACACACACACACACACACACACACACACACTCTCTTCTGCTCCAGCAGTAGAAGCGTGACCCCGATACCTTTCTGTCGCAGCGCCAGCATAAATATAAACCTTTTACCTTACCTTATTCTTGCCTTGGGCTTGATGTGTGTGTGTGTGTGTGTGTGTGTGTGTGTGTGTGTGTGTGTGTGTGTGTGTGTGTGTGTGTTCAGGTGTATCAACCCGTTCCATGCGGTGCCATCGTGCCTATTTTGCAATATATATCAATCATTAATCAGAGAGGAGCTGAGGAATTCCTGTCCACATCCGCGTACTATCTCTCTCACACACAAAGACATGATATTGTTTAATGTTATATTACATTTACATTCTCCTTCTCTATATTCTTGCAAAGGTTTTAGTAAATTGAATCCAGTCTGATATAAAACATGCTCTTGCCATGTGGCGACCTGAGAAAGACCCACGCCCATATTGTGAAAAGCCTCAATCTATCTGGGTTACTGCCACCATCATCCTCAGGATAATAAACAGTGTTTGTGGTGCGTTCATGGTCCATCCACTCTAAGCCTACTCACAACTAGAAGTTCAGAGGGAGAAACACACTTTCTCACAGCACTAAAACACTTCTCTGTTACTGAAAATTCACTTTTTCTCGGGTTATATGAGGTTTCACAACAGTTATACTATACTGCGTGAAAGAGGCTCATGCACCGATCACAAAATACAAAAGACGCCTGCCAGATGCAAAAATAGAGGTGATTTATTTACACAGTAAGAAAATGAAGATGACAAAAAGTGTTGGTGAACCCCTTGGCACTCTGACTGTAACTAACCCGTCTCTATTTTTGCATCTGGGTAGCCTCTGTTTTGCCAGGATGCCCCGTATTATATGTCCTCGTGTACGTGGCGCAGTACACCCGGCCTACTTTCTTTCAAGCGGACCTTGACTCAGGGGTGCACGCGTCCTCTGTACGTTCCACCTGTGTTGAGTCAGTTCAGCTTAGTGGTCTGGACACAAGTTATACTTCTGTATTTTCCAGCTAGCTCAGTATGGTTGGATCTGGACTTGGCTGAGAGAGAGAGAGAGAGAGAGAGAGAGAGAGAGAAGCTCCTTCACTCCTTCAGTACAATGATGCCTTGTGTTACCACTCTGGTGACGATGGCGATCTCTCCCCGTCTCTCTCTCTCTTTTTCCCTTCTATTTCTTGCTTCCTCTGCCTCTCTGACCATCTCTAGCCCCCGATCCGTGGTGTGAAGGATTAGATAATAGGCAGCTTTAGTGTGGGCAGAGAAAGAGAGGTGTCACAGACCTCTCTCGTTTTTTTTCTCTCTCTCTCCCTTCCTCCCTCCCTCCCCGTCTTCTCTCCCTCTTCTTTGTACCATCTGCGCCACGAGGAGCTTGGCACCACCGCTCAATGTAAATGCCAAGCTATGGTTATGTTGTCTTCATTGTATGTGTGTGTGGTGTGTGTGTGTGTGTGAGCGCATGTTGGTGTAATGTTTGTGTGTGTGTGTGTGATATCTTTAAAACGGTGTAAATAATTTATTGTCACAGTGCCCCATAAATGCCAACCCCCGCCCGTTACTCACCCAGGAATAGATGATAAATTTCATAAGTTAAGTATCGCTGCAAACACATGACGGGTGATCAGTGACAAGCACCTCTGTTGATGTTAACGTCGATGTTCAGGCCGCCTCCGGTGTTCCCGGCGATAATTTGACACCCTCCCGAACATTTCTTGCAAGCAAATCTTTCATTTCCACGATTAAAAAAACATAAAAACAGCAGTAGGATCAGCTGCCAGATGAAATGGGCAGTGATGTGCTTCCTGTCACCTGTTGCACAAATAAACCTCATTTTAATTAAAATGGTGACTGGTGGAGATATTTATACATTTTCTGGCAGAAGCTTAGACACGTATTAATACATGGATGTGATGTAAGTGTTAAGCTGCATAGAAACCTTGGTCTTGGGGGTGCAGAGCAGACATGCCAGCACTGAGTTACTGCAGAAGGTTACACGTGATGGAGAGGTTGCTGGAGGTGGATTTCAATCTGTCAGGGTGACTTACAGCCGTAATGTGGTTGTATTTCTATTCTATACAATTTGTAGTATCAGTTGTTGAAGGTAAAATCCTCCCGTGGATTCTTGTTCACTATTAGATGTTAGATGTTTGTGATGTTTTGTGATGAAGTGTTGTAATTTACTCGTTTGGTGTTTCCGCTTTCCCTCAACCTGCCTCGTCTTCAACATGCCTTGTTGCTGCGTTGCATGATGGTTTATTGTCGGTCTACTGTCGGTGGAAAAAACGAACCCTGCCTCTTCTTCGATGGATGATTGTTAAAATAGCGAGTCTAGAAAGAAGCTCTTGCTGCTTGATTGTGAGGGACTGACACTGAAACCTGATGTGTGCCGTTTTATAGTTTAGATAGCTGAAGAAAACTCTCCTTTAAGACGCCATTGTAGCTGTGCTGGAAATATCTCATGTTGTGTTGTCTACGTTCAGCCAGTTATTATTAGAAAAAATACATCACCAAACAACAAAATGGTCCCGGAACTGCAGGGTTCCTTGGGAATAGCTGTTTAACAGTTTAACAGTGGATTTTTCCTTCAACATACCAGACAACAAGTTCACCATAACAAAGAAAATCTCCTTTTTAGTCACAGGTGCAATTGGAGAGAAATATGAGATGACAAGCCGCAGTTCATGAGAGAGGAATGTGAGATGTGTTTCATATCCCAGTGTTTTCAGACCACAAGAATGTCCCTGAAATATGGTTTAATAACGTATACCTTGAGTAAAAGCCATATTCGAACAGTGATATTGTGAGCATGCACCAGTGTGCTCTATAGAGGATTATTTTCTGGTATATATTGTAAATATAAACTTTACACTCCAACCGACTCTTGGAACGTCGATCTGAGGACAGTAGCGCTCCTTTCATGTTCAAGGTGTTGAGTGTTTGGTTTAGGACTCATGCAGGGAGTGCTGCTCAGGTCCCAGCAGCAGCCACAGCATGACGTGCTCCCTCCTCTAAGAGACGACTGTACAAACAACGTGGTGAGGGAGAGGGGGAGCTGCGCTGTTTCAAGACCAGAACAGACTACTTGGAAATCACCGCCTTTGCCGCCTGCTGCCATATAAGACATGATAAATGCATCCAGGCCGGGGAAAGGCTGTGTTGTTGTTGTTGTTCTTTTAAGATATTCTATTCAACAACAGTTTAACTTGGTGAGGTGGGAAGCACTCTGAAAAAGTATCCCACATGATGCTAAAAATCCCCTTAGAAACCACTTTGACTGGTAACAAGGAGGGACCAGCCCTGCTAATGGTCCCACCCTGACTATCAGTGGTGAGGGAAACAGTGCAACAAAATATTGATTGTGTACGATGAGTAATATGGAGGACAGAACGGGTCAGAGAAGATGGCATCCTATCCTAAATGTGCATCCCATCAAGATTCAAGATTCAAGATTCAAAAACTTTATTTGTCACATACACACGCGGGGTGTGCAGTGAAATGAACAAGTAGCAATGCTCAACAGGAATGTGCAAAAGGGCAACAAGTTCACTATTTACAATAAAAAACCAACACAATATTTACAGTAAGAGCACTTAAAAATATAGTAATATGAGAAATTGTATCTAGTAATTGTATGTAATTGTATGTAATTGTATGTATTGTTTGTAGTCTTTTAATCTGCGTTGAGTCTTAAAATCTGATTTGCCTTAAAGCGAGTGAGAATCTGCCGATGTGAAGAGATCGCTTCACTTGTTTCCGGGTCAGTTTGACTCATTTCATTTGTTTGAATCTTCCTGGATCAAGCGGCATCAATGCGACACTAGCAGAACGATCTCTTGTTTGGGGATACTGTCGCCTCTCTTCTAGATTAAATGGTGTCCCTATTCAAAATAAGCCACCCTTGTTTGAGTGAGCAGGACATGTCGGCTGATGGAGGGATCAAACCTGTGATGTTTCTGTCTCTCTAACTGCTCGGACATCCTGTTGCATTCAGAAGTCGTATCAGTCATGAGTTTGTCTCATTGAACTCGGTGCTGATTGCTCTGCTTATGAGTAGCAATAAGTTTTAATGGCCCCGTGTCCCACAGTGAGAAACTAAATTTCCCATGAGTCTCTGAACAAATACAAAAGTCCTCGCTTTACTTTTATCAAGCCTCGTCTTCTCTCCTGCTCTTCCTCTCTCTGCCCTCCTCACCCCTTCTCCCGCTCAACGTTGCCTCATCTGCTCGTCTGTAATTTCACAGTGAGTTGATTCCAGCTAATTGACATTTAAGTGGATGCTGGCGTATAACGGGAGAGGCGACAGCTCCTAACTACAACCGCTGATATTTATATCAGCAGCTCCCTGGCTGTTAAAACAATTGCCATGACAACAGGACAGGAAGCAGGAAGTAGGCAGTGTTCCATCAGAACAGAGGAGAGATAACTAAACTCCTCCTCTCATCACGTTCTCATCCCCTCTCTCTCTGTTCTTCATTCAGCTTGCATGAGAAGACATACCAAGGGCAAGTATGTGTGTGTGTGTGTGTGTGTGTGTGTGTGTGTGTGTGTGTGTGTGTGTGTGTGTGTGTGTGTGTGTAGACTCAGACGTGCACACACACACACACACACACACACACACACACACACACACACACACACACACACATAGCTGTCAGTTGACCCCTGGCTGGGTCAAGCCTGTAGTGGTTCATGGATATTCTTAGAGCAGGGAGATAACTGCACTGTCAGAAATACTGTTTCACACACACTCACCACACACTACGGACTCAACCAGCCGGCCAATACGTTGAGTAGTACATTTAATTGATAAGTGTGTGAATTTGGGATTCTAAAAAATGTGTGTACAAAACTATTTTAATACTTCCCACAATGAATACTTGTAGAACGCTGGCATACTAACAATATTGAAACATGTCCGTCATTCAAGTTGAACGTGGTGAAGTAGTGAAGATGTTGATGGATATATTAGCCTTAATTGTAGCAGAACGTACTTACACACACACACACACACACACACACACACACACACACACACACACACACACACCCGTAGGCATGCATGGTTAACTGTTCTCATGTTATCTGATGATGACTACCCTGTCTCTGATTGTGCAAGCACGTCAGGTCTTGTTTAAGGGTGCGGATGTCTGTTGTCTTCATGCATGTGCTGATGTTGATAACCTGTGAGCGCTACGTTGAGCTCTCAACACAAATAATGAAGGTTAGGGTAAGTGTTAGGTTTTGGTATCAGTGAGGGCTAAAGTAAAGTAAAGTAAAGTAAAGTAAAGTAAGTACAAGTAAAGTAAGTTAGTGAAATCGACTGATCTTTAATCATTGACTCATTGGATCATTATTGTCTTCAGGACACAGAACAGGTTTCTGCCTTGTGACATAAAAGTATTTTTAAACCCATCATACCAAACAGTCACTGAACTGATAATAAGAAACATTATCATCTTCTTGGCACACTTCCCACCATGAATTGCATTTGAGGTAGCGCACCAGAAACACTTCCTTCTTCCTGTGTGGGTAAAGTTACAGTTACTCAGTTACAGTTACTTACGTATGTTTCTTAGGTGATTCAATAAAATGTAAATAATTATAACAATTCTAAATAAATAATCTATATAAATTATTATAACCTGTTTATTTTAGGTGTGGCAAGAAATTTCCACATCTTGCGGTTGCATCAGTGCAGTCAGCTGCTCACTGTGATACACGTGATCAGTCAATATGACTAGACGTTTCATGACTGAACTTATTGACTTAAGCTCACACTGAATTTTACCTGGAGCTAAAGTATTTACTGTAAACAAGTGTCAAGCTTATTCTATCCTGTGTGTGTGTGTGTGTGTGTGTGTGTGTGTGTGTGTGTGCGCGTGCTGATCCTGCCCTGACTTGTCTGAGAGGGAGAACTTTCTGGAAGTCGTCGTCCTTCGGTGCTCCACCTCACATCTCACCTCTCTTTGACTCTCATGTAGGAAAAGAACTCCTACATCTTCCTCTGACCGGTGACAGAGACTTAAAGGTGCTTCCTGTAGTATTTTTAAACATCAATATATCACTGTCAAATGAACTGTGACACCACGGTATAGTTACCAGAAGCAAATGAAACCAGGCTAGAGACGACTGGTATCCACTACCTTACACCAGTAGTATTATAGAAGTGGTGTTTCTCAATTCAAGACCACATTTCCCATGAACCCTGTTGCTTCCTGTTGCAAAGAGGACGTTTGCTTCTTCGGTCCAAAGTTGTTTCTTTTGTTTTACTGAAGAGGATAAGCATGTTGGAAGTGATCTTTTACATCGGCCTTGTACTTGTTCCACCGTCTGCCATTGCAAGAAACTCTGAAAGCTTTAGCTCTGTTTGCAGTGCAGTGGAAGAACAGCGCCCCCTTCCTGTTTTGGGTCAAAAGCAAGAGATTGCTATGCTCTCGTTTGTTTATGGTAAGTCTTCTGATTGATTGATTTATTGATGCTACACACTGCACCTTTAAAATAGAGACGGGTAACCACCTCGCCTCAGAAAGTCTTTAAATGAGAATCCGTCTGTTCTGCCGGTTGTTCTCTCTCTCTTCCCCAGAACTCCCCTCCTTCCTTTCTCTCTCCCCTTGACTCGTCTATTTCTGCCTCACCCTTCCCCTGACCCACTTCATGGGGTCTGAATCTGAGAGGGAGAAGTCTAGGATGACGTGTATGACTTGTATGGTGTGGGGTGTAGTGGCGTATGGAGCTCTTCCTGACTGCTGTACAGTTGTAGCTACTGCTGTTTATTTGTTGCATTCCTCCAACCTGTATCCTGTCTTTGCACTGCAGGATTTTGCTGTTGGCGGTGAAAGGAAGGTGCAGCAGCAGTACACGCACGTAAAAAGTCAAATTTCTACAATGGCTCCATCTGTAGATTCTGTGTTAAACAGCAGAATAGTTTCGAGAGTTTTTGCGGAGTCTCAGGAATGTTTTTTTCTCAACAGATTGTGTGAAGAGTGTGTGAACTGATGAGGGAATTCCAAAACTAGCGCTGTGTTTGAATTGTATAGAAACAACACAAGTGGCTGTGTGACAATGTGTGTGTGTGTGTGTGTGTGACTACTGTGTGACTGCTACCCTGAGGGCCCAGCTGTGTCGGGTCGGTAGCGCCTTACATAACAAATGACATCACCGACATTGTCATGCTAGCAACTCCCACTCCTATGGGTGCCGCCTGCATAGTCACTTCACTGACATGGACACCGACAAAACTGCGAGGTAGTAAAATGAAAAGTCTGTAAACTCAGAGAGAAATCTGGGTTTGGGTCAGAAACGTGAGCTTGTGAGCAGAAGGTTGTTGGGCGGTTTCTTTACCCTTCAAAACCGCCACGGACTTTATTAGGCACGCCTGCTCCTGCTCCTCCAAACGGCAAATCATGTGACTGCAACTCGATATATATATATAAAGCATGCAGACAGGGCGAAGTGGTTTAGTGTTTTGTTCAACCAAACATTAGAAGGGGTAAGATGCATCATCTAAGCGACTTTGACCGCGGTATGGTTGTTGCTGCCAGACGTGGTGGGTCCAGCATCTGAGAAACAGCTGAACCCTCCTGGGATTTTTCACCACTACAGTCTCTAGAGCTTACAGAGAATGGTGCGATAAACAAAGACATCAAGTGGGCCAAAAACACCTTCTCAATGAGAGAGGTCAGAGGAGGATGGGCAGACATGTTCAAGCTAACAGAAAGACCAGAAATGCTCCATTAACAACTATTTACAACAGTGGTGTGCAGAACGGCACCTTGTTGAATCCATGCTGTGAAGAATTCAGGCTGTTGTAGAGGCAAAAAGGGAGACCTACCCAGTACTAGATAGTGTGTGTGTGTGTGTGTGTGTGTGTGTTTGTGTGTGTGTGTGTAACCATCCTCTGTAGCTGCTGTTTATATGAACATGCTCTTAGTCAAATTGTCTGGTGTCACAAGGGTTTATTAATATTATGGTTTGCAGCAACACTGCAGCCGAACAGTTCCCCCTTATTGCAATATGTCTACTGGACTGAGCTTTCTAGTTGAATGCGTCGACGCTGCAGAGACAGTGTAGACATGCTATCGAAATAATGATGTCATGGTCGCGGTAAAGTTCAACTGCAAAAATAAACAAAGTAAAAAAAAAACAGGAAGAACAAACCAGTTACCTAGCCGTATACCTACTAGTACTCTGTTGTTGATTCTTGTTGCATCGTTTAAGACATTGTCCAAAATAATACTGATACTGGATAGAAAGATCTACTGGATAGTTACGATAGACTTCTGGTTTCAAAAAGTTTCCCCGGTAATAAAAATCTGATGCCAAGTGCCTCATCTAACAGGTCAGAAAACAAACCGGCAACATTTTGTGTTTTACACTTTGTCCATTGACCCCAAACTAAAGGTCTAAGTTTTTATGGACTGAATGGGAAGAGATGAATGAAGGGTGACCAGCTGATCTGGGAGGGGTGGAGGGTGTGTGTGTTGATCTCTTGTTCACTCATGTGTCAGTAATTATGAGCCAATAAACTGTCGGGCAGTTTGTTCATGATTAACTGGAGTCAAGTAGGTTAACAGCTAGTGTGTTGTGTGTGTGTGTGTGTGTGTGAGTGTGTGTGTGTGTGTGTGTGTGTGTTGTTAAATAGATAAATATCACAAACTGGAATGAGGTGACTGCTACGGGTGACCTGTACTAGTATTATTATTTTAATAAACAATAATCATCCAGTTGAAGGGAAACAATACAGTGTTGAGTTGTTTTCCACCTCGATAAAGGCGGATCACGGTTTGGGTCAACTCACAGCTGGTTAAATCATTTCAGCGTGCAGATTTTCCTCAGAATTCAAAAACTGGAAATCTTTTTGCCATCAAAACTTTGTCTTTATTATGTCTATTGCAGTTTATTTATTTAGTTATGAATGAAATAAAAGTGACTTGGCCCTTTAATAGAATCGTAATTTCTAGTATCCTATATACTATTTTTATACACGCTTCATGTGGTGAGATAAACTGTGATGTTTGTTCATCCTCCATTTACAAACCCTCGAAAGCCTCCTCCACTTCCTGTACAGCATGTCAATGATTAGCAGCAACTCCATGAGCTGCCAGGGTGACATCCTCAGTCCCGCCCTCTTTAGGCTAAAGCTCTGATTGGCTCCCGCCTTGTAGATGTACGTGAACGTTACCATCTGCAGAGTTGTTGCTTGTTTCCTACTTGGCAAGGGTCAGCCTTTATGATATCTTGTGTGTCAGAGCGCCTGGATATTTGTCCTTATCCTTACGGGCCACTCTGATCGTCAGGGTCATGAGTAGCCACTCAACAGCATTTGACCTCTGACCTTATTGTGGTTGGAGGAGGACATCTTGTTCTGTTCCTGACCATCCCCCTCTGTGGGATTGACGTACACTCAGGAGAATGTGCGTCACATACATACAAACGCACACACACACACTTAACCTCCCACCTCGCTCGTCATTTCCTCCATCCTCTGACTACAAGGCCATGAATAAGTTTTGCCTTAAAAATGATCCTCTTCTCTTCTCTTCTCTCCTCTTCTCTCCCTTAGGTGTGCCCTGCTCTGGGGGCTGAGTGCTAAGCATGCTGGGTAAGGCCCCGCCCACCACCATCAGTCTCAGTTTGGTGAAATTTCTCACGTCACAGCGGTATCAAGATGGCCAACCTGGTGGAGAGCCTGGATACCAGGGAGCTGGACATGGGGGAGGGAGAGGAGATCGACTTTGACGGAAACTACTTAGGTGTGTGTGTGTGTGTGTGTGTATCTATCTATCTATCTATCTATCTATCTATCTATCTATCTATCTATCTATCTATCTATCTATCATCCCATGGAACATATCAAGAATTCATTTTCAAACTTTCAATTCAAACTGAACAACACAATTAGTGAAAAACAAAAACAAAATCCTAATACAAACCATTATAACAACAAACCAATTTAAACAGAACGAAGCAAAGTCAGTTATTCCAGTTATGAAGAATCCAGCAGGTGAGATTGTGCAAAGAGATGAAACTTTTCTCATTTTTGATAGAAACCTCAAACAGCTACAAAGGAACTTGATAGCAGCTGACTAAAACATCAGTGATGAATGTCAGATTTTGAATCAAAGACTTGTCATTTTGCCGACATTCAACAATCATCATCATCATCAAGAGGCGGAGGCACGCCCCGGTGTGCACAAACTATTTGCCTAGGCACAATAAGCCATGTTTATTTGCTCAGATGCCCACCTCTGATTGAAAGCAATAAATTCACACCCCTTCACTGGGGATTGTCATTATGTCATTATGTCGTTATGTCGTTATGGGAAAATGTAGGAAATCACTCATGGAAATAGAAGTAGACGAGGCAGGTTGAGGCAAAGTGGAGACATCAAAAAAGCAAAAACATTGGAAAGAGCTGAACATCACAAATGATCATATGGTGGATTTTCCCCGTAAATAATGAAGCTCTTCCAGGGAACAAACAGAAACATTAGACCTGCCGCTGCATACTATCTAACAAAACAGGAATAAACTTTAACAAAGAAACGCTTCTCAGTAATGCATCCTACTCAACAACTCCTACATGCACGACCAGAACAACCCCCACACACGCTCACCGCCCCGCTCCTCTCTCTCCCAGGGGACTGTCGTATCCAGTTCTCAGCTATATACGCCACAGTGGGCTTCAAGGAGGCCAGCGCCAAGGTGTACCTTCCCACCATCCCCATCACTGCCAGGATCCTGGAGGTGGAGAGATTCACCACGGCGCAGGACCGCTTCAACCTGTCTCACCACAGGAGCGTCAACAAGGTACTGCGGAAAGTAGTTTGAGAGGTGCGTCCGCCATCTGTTGCTGCGGAGCGTCGGTTATGAGGGCCAACAACGAGTCTGTGTTGGGTACCACCTTTGCACGGCACCCTTACGCACTTGCTTGGACCTCTCCGGTCAGTGAGCAGGTTTTTCACCTATAGGAACGCTGCTGAGTGGAGTTTATTTTGTAGCTGTATCTGTCTCGTTTTTTTAATTACAAATTCATACGTTTTTACCCGATCATCACATCACGTTTCATCAGCTGTGTCGCTAGCTAGCACCTACGTGACGGAACAACGTTGGTTTAGCCGACTCTAACGTTACATTGGCGGTTGGCTACGTGACCACGCCCCTTAACGTAGCCTACACACGCACAGAGCTGGAACACGTTTAATTGGATAATGCGATTTGTAGTTAAAACGTTCACCGATAATAATAAGTAATAATAGAATAAATAGTTGGGGTTTTTTTTATTTTATTTTTTTAAAGATGCAGTTTTTTAATACATTTATTTATTCTTTTTTTTTTAATCGGCCTTCCCCGTGGGTGCTCAACCTTTTCGGTGGGTGCTCGAGCACCGGAGCACCCACGTGATTGGCGCGTATGATCTCATCACTCATTTTGCGGTTTCTTATGTTCAGTTGATGTGTCACAGCCACACGTGACTGTACCTGGGTACCAATACACTGACATTCACTGTCTGTAGGAGCGATCCATTATTGTGAATAGGGTGGTGCACCTAATAAATTGGCTCCTCAGTTGCATGTGTTCTCTGACAAACACACACAGTATTTTATATTCCCAGTGTGCACGCTCTCTGCATGGATCTCTTATATGCTGCTTCCTGACAAATACAATAAGAGTGAAATTCATTTATTTGTTTACTTGTAAAAATAAGTTGCAGAGATTCAGAGATTATTAATAGGCTTCCTCGCACGCTTTTGTTTACTTGTTTACCATTGGCTGCTCATAGTTTTGAAAAATCAAGGAATTTAATTCATTGTTTTATTGTTGCCCTAATTTTAACACACAAACATGCACATGCAATGACATTCACACACCGACCCCCTGAGCCTCATACACACTTACCATCTCACACTGCCTCTGTCCTTTCATCCTACTGTAATAACCTTGTCACTCACACACACTCACACTCTCCCTCCTCATATGTGTGTGTGTGTGTGTGTGTGTGTGTGTGTGTGTGTAGTCTCTGCCGGCGGTGTTCAAGATCGAGCTGAGGCACGGGGAGTTCACCTGGATGGTGAAGAGGAAGGAGAAACACTTCATGGAGCTCCACAGAGAGCTGCTGCGGTACAAGACCTTCATGAGGATACCGCTGCCCTCACGCAGGTACAGGCGCACACACACACGCGCACACACACACACACACACACACACACACAAACATACACAAACATACAAAGTCATCTTTTAATAGAGGAGATTTTTAAATGCATATCCTCTCTCTCTCCCCTCTCCTCTGTCACTCAGCCACACAGTGAGGAGGAAGAGTGTGAGGAAGAGTGAGGTGAGGGAGATGCCCTCCCTGCCCCGGGGGGGAGGAGACGAGCTGGCGCGAGATGAGCAGGTCTCCAGCAGGAGGGTGCGTGGAAGGAGGGTTTTTTTTTGTCACATCTCGTCACATCTTCACTTCGTGGCACGGAGCTCTCTTGACACTCGCTTGTTGCCATGGCGCCTACCTCCTCGCCAGCACACGCACGCTCTAAAACATGTGCCACAAGTGTGTGTGTGTGTGTGTGTGTGTATACGTTGGTGTGTGTACATGTTTTTGCGCCCACATGCGTGGGATCTTGATGGATATATTTTATACATTACGTGTGTGTGTGTGTGTGTGTGTGTGTGTGTGTGTTTATAAGCATGTGTTTTTTTGTAATTGCTATACTCTCCAACATGTTTGCATGTGTCTCTACAGAAACAGTTAGAAGACTATCTGAACAAGCTGCTGAGGATGGCCATGTACCGCAAATATCACCACACTGTGAGTAGTACTATTGCAAGTACTGCAAACTATGACACTGAAAACCTCATAGCAACAGGTACTGCATAGGTACTGCTGGCCAATCTAGAAATTCAAGCTCATTCTAGCGTTGTGTGTAAATCACTCTGGGTATGACCTGAATGCCAGTTGACAGCTAGACCCCTTCACTTCTTCCAGACTGTGTTGTGTTATAGACTTAATTTAAAATTGATTTTTTTTCTTGGCCATCATTTTTCACACGATACCCCAAAGCGGCAAAGCGAAAACTCGTTCTCTTGATGCAGCCAAGAAATCTAATACTGCTCATACTATTATTGCACTCATTGTAAGTTGCTTTGGATGTGAGCTACATGCCGGAGATATAAATGTAACAAAATTTATAGTATGCAATCTTCAATATGTTAGATTATGTACTATACCCTTGACACAGATCATCATCATCAGATTTGTCACTGGTGCAAAAACAATGCAGGCAACACAGTGATTTGTGTTGAACGAAACAAGTCCAGATGCTGTTCAGTCCCACAGTGCCTTAGCTAGGTTGTGCAGCATCAACCATCGCTGTAGTTTAACTTCCTCCAGATCCACTCTGCTCTAGCTGTGGCAGGTTAGCTGGTTTCCTGTCTCGTTAGCCTGTTGGCCAAACGTTTTGTTTTATTGCACAAACATGACAAATTCCACACCTGTTAGATAAAACCGCTTTGCTCGCTCCATCTCGTTGTAACTGAACCATTCTTCATAAATCAGGGAGTTTGCAACAGGGAGAGACAGCCAATCAGACGATCGTCTTGTCTTATTGAATACAAGGAAGGATTGTGGGAGTTTAACAGAAATTCCAGTAAGATCGTGTGAAAAATCACAACTACGTTAAACGTCGATAATAATTGAACTGTTGCTTTGATTCATCTTAATTAGATTCTACTCGATAAACTGAAGAAGAACAAGAAGAAAAGTTTTCTCAAGTACCGCAGATCAATCTGATAGACATTGCCACATATGCACCAAAGGTTTCTGCTCTGCCGGTACAATCAGTGTGTGTTTGTCTTGCTTTCTCCCTGTCTATTCTCAGATGGAGTTTATTGACGTCAGCCAGATGTCTTTCATCCACGAATTGGGGCCCAAAGGACTGTGAGCATTTTGTCCTCTTTGAAACCTATCTCTTCACCTTCTGTGAAAAATAATCTCTGTCTCCCTTAAGGTGGAGGCACAGTGAAAGACAGAGTTTACCCCAGTTCATTTAAAATCTGAAGGCTTTCTGGGAGCTTTCTCATTTTGACACAACACATTCGGAGCTTGTTTAGTTGTAGATATCTTGGTGGTTTGAGTCCATCCTTTGCAACCATTCCTCTCTTGTCTAATACTCTCCTGACAGGATTTCACATAGCGCATGTCAGAACGATTTACACAATTTACAATCTGGTGTGTGTTTGTTTGTGTGTTCCAGGGAGGGGATGATCTATAAGCGTTCAGGAGGGCATCGTATCCCTGGCTTGAACTGCTGCGGTCACAGCCAGGCGTGCTACCGCTGGTCCAAACGGTGTGGGATTACTTCTGTCCTTGTCCCTATCTCTATCTCTGACTGTATGTCTCTATCTCTGTCTCTGCCCATGTCACTCTCTGTCTCTATTTCTGTCTCTTTTATTCTCTATCTCTTTCTCCGCCTGTCTTTTTTTCCTCTTAATCCTCTTTTTTTGTCAAGAAATCACTCAACTATCACACAAATCACTTTGCCCACCCACTTCACCACCTACCCTACCCTACCGCCCCCGTGCTGATTCTCATCCCACACCCCTTCCCTCAAAACAAGCAATGCAAACACACAGCGATCAATAGAGATCCACAGTGCTTTACACATCCTTGATGGCTGTGTGTGTGTGTGTGTGTGTTCTGTGCAGCTGGTTGGTGGTGAAGGACTCGTTCCTGCTGTACATGAAGCCAGACTCGGGGGCCATTTCCTTCGTCCTGCTGGTGGACAAAGAGTTCAGCATCAAGATGGACTCCAAAGACACAGAAACCAAACACGGAGTCAGAATTGACAGCCTTTCCAGGTCATATATGTGTGTGTGTGTGTGTGTGTGTGTGTGTGTGTGTGTGTGTGTGTGTGTGTGTGTGTAGTGTTGTAGCAGGTCCCTGAGGGCAGTACTGAAGACGATAACATGTTTGTTTTGAGTAAAGCTTCTTAGTGCGCATTTGGTTTTTCTGTAACCCCGGGTCAACACGGATACTCTGACACCGCTATATATCAGTTTGTGATGTTCAGTGTATTCCTGGAGGTATTTTGTGATGAAGCATTGGAATTAACTTTTCTTTGGTGTACCCACTTTCCCCCGAGCTGTCTTGTCTACTTCAATTAGTCATTTCAAACATTCGCCATAATGACTTTCGACAACCCCCCCAGAGGATTCAGGTCTATTGCGGCTACTGTCGAAGGTGGAATTGATATTTCTGCTTCATCTCTGCTTCTTCCACGATGGATTTCACCCTGTGTGATTTGTTGAATGTTGGTGCAAAATCTAGAAGAGTCTAGAAAGAAGTGTTTGATCTTTGACGCCAAAACCCGATGTTCACCATTGTGGCTGCACTCGAAATATCTTGGTAATGTGATGTCACGTTGTCCACATTTGGCCAGTTATGAAAAGAAAAACACACCATGAAACAACAAAAGTAGCCCAGAAATACGAGGTACACCACCAGTAGCTGTTTTTAAGGGTTTATTATTTAGGGGATTTTTCCTTTAGTTCAAAGTTCATCTTCTCATCATCTTACAAAAGGAATAGTCAAATGCCTGCCTCAATAAAATGATCAGTCATGCTAAGAAGAGATTGAAAATGTAGAGAATTGCCTAATTTTCAGGCATTACGGTGGTTCAATGAAACCGTGTCTGTATCTACGTTTGCTTGTGTGTGATCTATGCCTGTCTCTGTGTGTGTGTGTGTGTGTGCACATGCATGTCTGTCTCTTCGTCTGACCTGTGCGTATGTGTCCGTCACACTGGCAGGACCCTCGCGTTGAAGTGCAGCAGCTACCGACACGCCCGCTGGTGGGGCCAGAGCATCGAGAGCTTCGTCAGGAATTACGGGAAGGATTTTCTCCGAGACCACCGCTTTGGATCGTTTGCGCGGGAAGAGGAGAACATCCCTTCAAAATGGTAACAACATAGAATAAGAGAGCAACAACCTGTTGAGCTGTTACCAAAGGGGCAATGTAGAAATGCATGCACAGAAAAAACATTCCCAAACACATTCCCAAATAGACTAACAGAAAGAACAACAAAATGAAAAGATTTCTTTGATTTTTACATCAACATCCAATCTACAGTGTCTGAGATATCGCAGTGATTGATGGACGGACGAATGAATGAATGAACAAGCAAATGGACGATCGATAGTGGGGACTAATCCATACCCACGTTATTCAATATCTCTCAGGTATCTGGTCTGTAATAGTTTTAATAATAGCTTCCTAGTGTCCTGCACAATTTGTCAGAGAAGGTGTCACTTTTTTCAAATGGTAGTATCTCAACGTGGAAGAAAACCCTCCAAATGTAGGGTATGTACTTCACGAGTGCAGTAAGTGGATAGATGGAAGGCGTACGACGATGACGGAAATGTTCACACAGTTTTAAGCAGTTGGACTGATAAAAACTAAAAACATAATCTGAATACTGACACATTTCCCAGCATATCCTCCTGTTTTTTCTTGTGTTATTTGTTGGTCTTTAACTGGTAACTAAATGTAAGCGATGGCGAGAACTGGGCAGTCAGTTCCTTCTTTTGCCTTCTTGGACTTCTCTCTATATCTTTAGTTTGCTTTCTCTCCCCCTCAGCTGGCGCTCACGGTGATCATGAATCATCTGTGTGAGCAATAAACTGCTCTTTGTACTCAGCATGTAGCCATGAGCTGATGGAAACAGGCTGTGTTATGTCATGATGACACCGGCTATGGGTGGAGCCGGTGGTTAGTGAAGGAGTTACGAAAAGTTAAGAAAACCTAAGAAATGAACAGCCGCTCTCTCTCTCTCTCTCTCTCTCTCTCTCTCTCTCTCTCTGTTTTTTTTGTAGCAGTTTTAAGGCAAATTGTGACAAGACAGAAAAAAGCAGTCATCTACTGTTCTAATAATGAGAACAGTCACAGTCACATGGCTGTGTGTGTGTGTGTCTATGTGAGTGTGTGTGTAGGTTGGTTTTGTGCACATCATCCGGTATAACGTTAACTCGATCTATCTCTAGGTATGTGAATGGGAAGACCTACATGGAGGATGTGGCAGATGCTCTGGACGAGGCTAAAGAGGAGATCTTCATCACTGACTGGTGGTGAGTGAGTGTGTGTGTGTGTGTGTGTGTGTGTGTGTGTGTGTGTGTGTGTGTGTGTGTGTGTGCTGATGCTGCTTTTTTGTCTTTTGTATGTGTGTGTATGCCAAGAGTTTGGTTGAGGTTTCTGCTGTCAGTAAGAGAGACTTTATTAATCCCGCCGTGGGGAAATTCACGTTACAGCAGCTCACAACAATAGAAAAACAGAATATAGAATAGAATAGAATATACAATAAACAATATAGTGCAAAAAAAACAAGTGTGCAAACAATAGAGTGCCATAAGAAAAAGCAAACAGATAAACAAGTAGTATTAACAAATTAAATATTAAATATATTTACAAGGTGGTGGAGGGGGAGATGATTGACTGGTTGTTGGGGGGGGGGTATTGCACAGTTCTATATAAGAGAGGAAAGATGAGGACTAGACTGTTGGGTTGAACAGCCTAACAGCGGTGGGGATGAAGGACCTGCGGTAGCGCTCCTTCCTACACTGTGGGTGACGGAGTCTGCCGCTGAAGGAGCTGCTCAGGGCCTCCACTGTCTGATGCAGTGGGTGAGAGGTGTTGTCCCTGATGGAGGTCAGCTTGGCTAACATCCTCCTCTCACCCACCTCCTCCACAGAGGGCAGTGGGCAGCCCAGGACAGAGCTGGCCCTCCTGACCAGCTTGTTCAGTCTCTTCCTGTCCCGGTCAGTGCTGCCCGCTCCCCAGCAGACCACAGCGTAGTGGATAGCAGAGGCTACCACAGAGTCATAGAAGGTCCGTAGCAGGGGCCTGCGTACTCCAAAGGACCCCAGTCTCCTCAGAAGGTGGAGGCGACTTTGGCCCTTCTTGTACAGGGCGTTAGTGTTGTGTGACCAGTCCAGTTTATTGTTGAGGTCAGTACTGTCAGTACTGGTGTCTGAATAATCCTGGAGAAGCAAACAATGGAAAAACACAATCTATTATTACTGAACTCCATCAGTGGAGCACCAACAACAACTACATGAGGATGTTTAATCTGAACATATTCAAAACACAACAGCACAGCAATAACAGAGAATATTAAAACCCAATCTCCCTCCACTATTAATCACTACAACTCCAGAAATACACTTTGTTTTTGTCATTTGATAAAAGCTGCCGTACTGTATCTGCATCCATTTTGCATCTATCCTGCATCTATCCTGCATCCATCTTGCATCTATCCTGCATCCATCTTGCATCTATCCTGCATCTATCCTTCATCCATCTTGCATCTATCTTGTATCTATCCTGCATCCATCTTGCATCTATCCTGCATCCATCCTGCATCCATCCTGCATCCATCTTGCATCTATCCTGCATCTGTCCTGCATCCATCTTGCATCTATCCTGTTTCCATCTTGCATTTTTCCTGCATCTATCCTGCATCCATCTTGCATCTATCTTGCATCTACCCTGCATCTATCCTGCATCCATCCTGCATCTATCCTGCATCCATCTTGCATCTATCCTGCATCTATCCTGCATCTATCCTGTATCCATCTTGCATCTATCCTGCATCTATCCTGCATCCCTCTTGCATCTATCCTGCATCCATCTTGCATCTATCCTGTATCCATCTTGCATCTGTCCTGTAATAGTACTGCAACGGCACACAAATTTGATAAAAAAATTCCTCTCAAATGCAGAAACAGTAATTGCTTGTTGTAGTGCATGCAGTAAACATGAGACCATTACAATGGTTTCATGTGTAGCTTTGCCGTCATGCGCCAGCTGCAGAACAATGCCGATGTCTCATCCTCAATAGTTCGATAGACCGGCAGGCCATTACCAGACTCCTGCCAAAGAATGAGTTGGGAGCTGGACTCTGACACCCAGCTAATGTCGTACATGCTGTTACACATTGCATGATGTGTTACCCACAGGCCCCCCCCAGCTCCCTGGCTGGCCTGCAGCACAATGGTACTGGCTCCAATTACAGCTTCATCTGCTCACCCAGAATAGAAACCCACTGACACAAGGCTGCAGTCTCCATATCCATTTACACTACTGCACCCTCTTTGTCCCTGTCCTCCCTCTCTCTCGCTCTCTCTCTCTCTCTCCCTCTCTTATACTGATGATCTTGAAGAATAGTCTTGTCACCCAACACACAACACACACACACACACACCATGCAAGCACACATACTATGTGTGTGTGTGTGTGTGTTTGTGTGTGTCTGTCTGCCTTTCTGTTTGAACAAGTGACGATATTCCAGTTTGGGAACGTGAATTCTCCTCCTCCCAGACTGAGGAAACCACACCCACTTCCACACCCATACAATATCTCCATTCCACCCCTGAGGCTCCAGTAACCTTGTTAAGTCGGTATCACAAAGATGTAAATCTAATATAATATCAATAACCAAGCTCAACAGCTTTGTATCGTCTGTATTTTATTGGATGTTGTTGCCATAAATGTAACCACGATGCTGCCTTCCAGGTCTTGGTTTGAAGTCCTGTTTTTGGAGAAATGAGCGCCTTATTTGTGTCTGGTGTCCGTGTGACAGGAACTGTATCCATGATAGTTTATGGTCCTCCGGGAGCCAAATGTGGGTCTGTTCGACGCGCCTCTAAATCCCCGGTGTTGCAAGGCTGTAATCACTGGGCTTATGTTCTTATCCAATGAGGTGTCTGTGTAATTTGAGCCAATGGCATTGTAGACGTGTAAGCTCAGCACGCCAAAGAGACAGACTAGTGCCACTATATCATTATGCCACGTCTGTCAATGTGTGGAATGTGTGTGGTCGCTCTGATGGGTGAATGGAAACATCCCCCTGTCTTAATGTGTTATTTCATTCTGATAACAACAGAATACCTGAAAGGAGAACAGGTGTAAATGTATAAAGTTGACATCATTTTTAAAACATAATCATTTTGGACATATCATTTTCTCAACCTCGGTCTGGCTCGTCTCTGCGTCTGTCTGATTTCCTGTCTGTCACTCCCTCGTTCTCGGTATTTACTCCTGTGTGTCTCTCTTGGCCAGGCTGAGTCCAGAGATCTTCCTGAAGAGGCCTGTGGTCGAGGGGAATCGGTGGAGGCTGGACTGCATCCTCAAACGCAAGGCAGTAAGTTGGCAATAAGACGACTAACAGCAAACTGACCCCAAACTCTATCGCCATGGGAACACACTCCCGAATGAAGAGATGTCACAGAAGTGTCCCAATCATAGAAAATAGCTTTAAATGCCTTAATGTTCAGCAGCGACCAGAAACAACCGCCGATTTTAGGTCTAGAAACCTGGCTCCTGACTTAAATCCATACTATACATCATAGTAAGTAGTAAAAAAAACTGAGTAGTATATGGATTATAGGGAGTATAGGGAGTATAGGGGGTATAGGGAGTATAGGGAGTATAGGGAGTATAGGGAGTATAGGGGGTATAGGGAGTATAGGGGGTATAGGGAGTATAGGGAGTATAGAGAGTATAGGAAGTATAGGGGGTATAGGGAGTATAGGGAGTATAGGGAGTATAGAGAGTATAGGGAGTATAGAGAGTATAGAGAGTATAGGGGGTATAGAGGGTATAGGGGGTATAGGGGGTATAGGGAGTATAGGGAGTATAGGGAGTATAGAGAGTATAGGGAGTATAGGGGGTATAGGGAGTATAGAGAGTATAGGGAGTATAGAGAGTAGGGAGTATAGCGAGTATAGAGAGTATAGAGAGTATAGGGGGTATAGAGAGTATATGGAGTATAGGGGGTATAGGGTGTATAGAGAGTATAGGGAGTATAGGGAAAAGGCTAAAAGCTTTTGTTTATTTTTGTGGTTGTTATACTGGACGTCATACTTTAACAAAATGACGACATTTCTGGACATTTCTTGCAACAGGAAACAGTTTGAGGTGGTTTCATCACTGCTGACATATTTATGAGTCGACATGTTTTTCCTCTTCAGAATAGATGCATAGCTTTTCGGAAACTAACTGACGCAACCTTTGGCCATCTTGCGTAGTGTATTAGTTGACAATAGTTTATATTGTTAGTAAGTCACCTGTCTCTGCCCGTTAGCAACAGGGGGTGCGTATCTTTGTGATGCTGTACAAGGAGGTGGAGCTCGCCCTGGGGATCAACTCAGGCTACACCAAGAGGACCCTCATGTACCTGCACCCCAACATCAAGGTAACAGACGGGATTATGGGTGTGGGAACAGGGCAGTGTGGGTTGTGGCAAGAGGGTGTAGTGAGTTGGTATTTGTAGTATATTGATATTTTGTGGTTTTGTTTGCACATAGAATGCATTGACACCCTGCACATCAGCGCCCACAGACCTATTCATTTCCTAGGACAGTGGATATGCACTACACTAACAAATAGTTACACATGAGCCAGAGTGTCTTGTTTACATCTTAAGAACTTGGCTGACCATTATGATGACCCAGAAATGACACAGCGAAAATATCATCATCTGTTTGTGTTTTGTTTTGTCTGAATTGATATACTGCCAATACACGTGAATGTATGTGTGCTGTGTTTTACATGTCTGTGTGTCCTCCAGGTGATGCGCCATCCAGACCACGTCTCGTCCTCTGTCTATCTGTGGGCGCATCATGAGAAGATTGTCGTCATCGACCAATCGGTGGCCTTCGTGGGCGGGATTGACCTGGCGTACGGTCGCTGGGACGACAGAGAACACCGGCTGACGGACGTGGGAAGTGTGACGCGGTCCGTGGCCCTGGAGCAGGTCGGACACACCGTGCACACACACACGCGCGCGCACACACACACACACACACATTTTGGAATTGGAGGCAGTGCATGTGATGCTCCTCAGATGGTTCAAATTTAAGAAGGAGGGAGAGAAAATGAAAAAGAGAGAGCTCTCATATGAACTCAGACAACTGCTCTGTGGGGAATGAAGAGGTGGCATCGCATCCCGCTGGCATTTGCCCTCAGTGGCTGTGTGTGTGTGTGTGTGTGTGTGTGTGTGTGTGTGTGTGCAGTGTGAGAGCAGATATTTCCATAATGCCAGCTATTACCGTGGATACGCCGGGGCTTTGTAATGACACATGAGCACGCATTCCCACATACACTTGACTATGTTCATTCCCTCACACCAAGCCCTATCCTTAACCATCACCACTACATGCCTAACCTTAACCTACACCTTAACCTATACCTTATCCTATACCTTAACCTATACCTTAACCTATACCTTAACCTTAACCTATACCTTAACCTAACCCTTAACCTATACCTTAAATACCTTAACCTATACCTTAACCTAACCCTTAACCTATACCTTAAATACCTTAACCTATACCTTAACCTAACCCTTAACCTAACCCTTAACCTAACCCTTAACCTATACCTTAACCTAACCCTTAACCTATACCTTATCCTATACCTTAACCTATACCTTAATCTATACCTTAACCTTAACCTTAACCTATACCTTAACCTAACCCTTAACCTATACCTTAAATACCTTAACCTATACCTTAACCTAACCCTTAACCTTTACCTTAACATATACCTTAACCTATACCTTAACCTATACCTTAACCCATACCTTAACTTATACCTTAAGTTAAGTTACCCACACACACACACACACACACACACACAAACACACACACACACACACACACACACGCAGTTCACCCCTCTCAGTATCTCAACAGCTCACTCTTATTCATGCTGTTTTTTCTCCTCTCCTCAGTCTGGCTCCGCCCAGATTCCATCCAGTAAGGGCGTGTCCTCTGTTGATGGCGTCTCCCATAGCAACGGGCGAGGGACGCCACCCTGCGACCCGGTGGACCTGCCCAAGCTGAAGGGCATCGGCCGCAACAGGAAGACGCGATTCAGCCTGTACAGACACCTGCACAAACACACTCTGCAGCAAGCGGACAGCATCAGCAGTATCGACAGCACTGGTGTGTGTGTGTGTGTGTGTGTGTGTGTGTGTGTGTGTGTGTGTATAAGACAAATAGAGATGTGAAGTGACAAATGAAACTGAAGCAAACATTCAGAATTAATAGAGAGAATGAAAATTACAATATCATATTGTCTCTGTGTGTGTTTATGTGTGTGTGTGTGTGTGTATGTGTGTGTGTGTGTGTGTGTGTGTGTGTGTGTAGGGAGCGGTTCAGTGAAAAGCCTGAAGACCGGTGTTGGGGAGTTATTGGGAAACACTCGCTTCTGGCATGGAAAAGACTATTGCAACTTTGTCTACAAGGACTGGATCCAGCTGGAGAAACCTTTTGATGGTCTGATACACACACAACCACACAACCACACAACCACACACACACACACACACACACACACACACACACACACACACACACACACACACACACACACACACACACACACACACACTCAATTATTTGTGTTATTTGACTTGGTGGGGAAAGTTTTCCCCTCCGGCTGAGTATGCAAACCTTTACCTAACATGAATTCTGGCCTCATGATTTTTCCTGCCAAACCAGTTTGATGGAAAGAAATCATCATCTGGCAAACTGACCTGAGTGTGGATGGAACCAGGTGACATAAAACATGTTTGTTCCTCCTTTTCTCTCCACCTCTCCCCTTCTCTTCTTCCAACTCTGTTATCCCATCCCTTCCTCCCCCTTTCTTTTCTCCTCTCCTCTTCTGTCTCTCCCCCGTCCTCTCCGCTTCCTCCTATTTTCATCGCATCCCTTCCTGCATCCTGACTCTTTGTATCCCATCCACCTCTCTTCCCCTCACTCCCTCACCTGTTCCTCCTCTCCTCTCTCTTTTCTCTCTTCCTCCCCCTCTCTTTTGTTTTTCTCTCTACCTATCTACGCAGACTTTATTGACAGGTACACGACTCCCAGAATGCCTTGGCATGACATCGCCTCGGTGGTTCATGGCAAAGCTGCCCGGGACGTGGCCAGACACTTCATTCAGCGCTGGAACTTCACGAAGGTACTGCGACACGCACGCTGTATAAATGAACGCACACGCACACACACACCACACACACACACACACACACACACACACACACACACAAAACAGCACAATAAACACTAACCTGGCTGGAACAGTGGAAAAAATACCCTAACCCACTCAGTCACGCTTTCCATAGCAGCAACTTTTTCCTCTCATTTTCCCTCCTGTCTTTACTCCTTTCTATTCCTCCTCTCTCTACCTCTATCTACCCCGTGTCACATATTCTCTCTCGCTCTATCCGTCTCTCTCTCCTGCAGATCATGAAGCCGAAGTATCGCTCTCTGTCGTATCCCTTCCTGCTGCCCAAGTCTCACTCCAGTGCCAACGAGCTCAGATACCAGGTCCCTGGGTGTGTTACCGCCAAAGTACAGGTGAGAGAGTACACATCCTCTTCATCAATCCATGTATTTGACCAAATTGTACTCATAAGACATCATCTTTATATTGTACCCATAAGACATCATCTTTAGAAGTATTCACGTGAGAGCAGTTTTAGTTTTAGCATCCTTGAACTTCCACTGGGACCAAAACGGTGATGGACGCAAATTACCCAGAATTACCGCTGTTACAAAAATTATAGAGGGAAAGACTGGAACACACACACACACAACCTCCCACACTCGCACACTCTTTCCCACATACCAGTGTGCACATCTACGTGCACTGCTGGATGGAGATAAAAGGAGAGAGAGCTTTCAAGAAGGGATTCTCCACGGGCCAAAAACGTTACATAACCATAGAAGTTGCAGTTGAGATCAACGCTCAAGGTTTCTTCGCCTGAAGGAACGGGTTTGGGTGAAGTGCAATATGAACCCGTCATAAGTGCATCATATTTTTCCTTTTATTGGTTATGATCTACTTCACATGTGGGAAATGTTCTATGAACTCAGTCACTTCTATAAACTTCTGTGTTTTCTAACTTGTCTACTCTGTGTACAAGGGTTGTACTGTACCTTCTCTCTTTTAGAAGTATCTTTATACACTAACTTCTGCCTTCAGCCTTTTAAAAAATATTTTTTTGTATGTATCTATAATATTCTGTGCCTGTTATAACCAGAAATGTAGTGGAGGGTAAACCCACCTAAACAGTTGAACTACCTTTTCATTTGCAGAATAAAGTTGACCTATCTTATTATGAGATTCATATACATCATACTGAGCACTATTGAATGTTTTTAGCCTGATATGAAGCTTTACAACAGGAATTCATAGTATACATCATAGTTTGGTGTAATAAACTGATGTATATAAGGAGTATCTAATCTTATCTTGTCTGAATAAGGTGCTGCGGTCATCGGCAGACTGGTCAGCTGGTATAAAGTACCACGAGGAGTCCATCCATAATGCCTACATCCAGGTTATCGCCAAGAGCAAGCACTACATCTACATCGAGGTAAACCTGCAGTGAGGCTAGTGTGGGAAATAAAGGATGAATTGTATAAGATTCATTTATTTTCATTTGTCGTTTCGTAGCACTATGTTTTGTATTTTTCAATCGTGAGGTGATAAATAAGATTTACTTTTTATGGCAGCAATCATTTTGTAATGGTGATTATCTCATTTTGGAGTGAGCATCTTCATCTTCAGCACTATAAAACATGAAACTGCATCTATCTCTTTCTGCTCCTATCCTTCCTCTTCGTTCAGAACCAGTTCTTCATCAGTTGTGCTGACAACAAGATGGTTTTCAACAAGATAGGAGACGCCATCATCGAGAGGATCATCAGGGCACACAAGTACTGCACTGTTTGTCTAAGAAGTGCTTGTATTTGATTATAGGGAGGAGGTCATGTGTGTGTATCGTGTGTATTTATGTGTGTGTTGTGTGAGTGTGTGTGTATTTATGTGTGTGTTGTGTGAGTGTGATAGAGAGAAAGATACAACTATACCAAGTGAAGATTAAATCCATCTTCTCGCTTCACTACTTAGCACTCGTCTGTCTCTTTGTTTCACTGTTTTTATGTGTGTGTGTGTGCTTGTGTGTGTGTGTGTGTGTGTTTGTGTGTGTGTTCATAGGGAGGGTAAGAAGTACCGTGTGTATGTGGTGACCCCCCTGCTTCCTGGCTTTGAGGGAGACATCACCACAGGGGGAGGCAACGCCATCCAGGCCGTCATGCACTTCAACTACAGGTCGGCAACAACACACACCACCACAATTAAATAGAGAGAGATTGGTTGTGGAGACTTTTATTTTGAAAGGGGAGTGCAGTTTCCATTAGAATTCTATTCTATTTGAATGTATTCTAGTCTAGTCCAGGCTAGTTTAGTCTAACATATACTTGTTGATGGAATTTCATCTCTTGTCCCCTCAGAACCATGATCAGAGGAGACTACTCCATCATCTCCCAACTGAAGAAGGAGAGTGAGTACAAGTACACACAGTGACTGTATTATCATGTCATATTACCAACTGTTTTGGGACTGATTTTAGGGTGAGGGCTGAGAAAGTACTTCATATATTGCATGTGTTCTTACGTCACTAAGAAGACAAATTCCTCTCACGTCTACTGCCTTACTATCTTTGCCATGGTTACTATGCAGTTCGAACCGGTTTAACATACAAGCTGCGCCAGTGTAATTTTAGTAAAATATTTAAAATTACCCAGTGAAATATGTAGTTTTGAGATGCAATGAATGCATTTGTCTATTTCATGTCTGTACCTTTACCTGTTGAATCATTTGAACACCCTCTAATTGTAACCAGTCTAACCTCTCGTCCCCTCCTCTCCTCCTCTGTGCCCCAGTGGATGATCAGTGGATGAACTACATCTCCTTCGCTGGTCTGAGGACCCACGCTGACCTGGAGGGACGCCTGGTCACAGAGCTCATCTACGTCCACAGCAAGATGCTCATCGCCGACGACAACACCGTCATCATCGGTTGGTCTCTCGCTCCTCAGCTTTCTCACAACCCATCTCTCTTTTTCTCATGTTTATTTTCATCCTCCCAGCCTCTCTTGACTTGCAGCGTAAAGATTAACCCCCGATGTCTCTCTCCATCTACTTACGTATGTCGGCTGCTGTAACACGGCCCTTTTGTGCCCCCTGCTGGCTGATAGTTGAAGTTTGCATTCACATAATTGTTTTGATGTAGTGAGTAGAACTAGTGAGCAGAATGAGGCTTGGTATTGGTCCTATTTGCTCTTCTCCATGAGACCATTATATTAATGTAGAGGAAGGATGCTTTTATCTTATGCTGGTGTGTGTGTGTGTGTGTGTGTGTGTGTGTGTGTGTGTGTGTGTGTGTGTGTGTGTGTGTGTGTGTGTGTGTGTCTGTATTCCAGGTTCTGCTAACATCAATGACAGGAGCATGTTGGGTAAGCGTGACAGTGAGGTGGCAGTGATCTTTGAGGACTCGGAAACGGTTACCGCGGTGATGGACGGGGGGGAATACCAGGCTGGACCCTTCGCCCTGCAGCTACGCCTTGAATGCTTCAGGTGTGTGTGTGTGTGTGTGTGTGTGTGAGAGAGAGACAGAGTTGTATTCAAGAAACATATTACAAACCCCATAAAAACCTCACCAAACCTCAGAAACCTCATTGTGTTGGAAATGTTTCTGTTTGAGTTGAAGGCTGAAAACCATTAAAAACTTAATGTATAGTTTCAAAAATGCATGGATGTCAATCTGAAAACAAATCGGAGTTTCTTTATCTCTCTCTCTCTCTCTCTCTCTCTCTCTCTCTCTCTCTCTCTCTGAACAGGACTATCCTGGGAGGTCACACTGACACCACTATTGACCTGTCTGACCCCATCAGTGACCGTTTCTATAAGGAGGTGTGGATGACCACAGCCGGACGCAACGCCACCATCTATGAGAAGGTAGGGTGAATATGATGTGGAAGTCTCAAAACCAGGGAAGTCAGCTAGAAATGCAGCCGGGCTCCAGCGGTTGGCAATATCCACAAGAGGCGAGAAGGAGGCAACCAGTGAAGTGCAAATTATGTATTGATTTTCTTGTTGTGCAGAAATGTAAAGCTCCGTCCTCATCGTGATAATGCATGTATTGGCTAGAAAGAATTCCTGCTACAGTATTTTCACCAGTGACAGATTTACAGAAATTTGCAAATGTGCATCATTGTGTTTTATATTATCAGACATATGTACAGAAATCACCTGCTATTCAATCACCCACTCAAACAACCGTCTTTTGGAGGTTATTTTATTTCAAAATAATACTAGTTGGCTGGTAAGCTTATGAACGTGATTTACCAGCCACTGACCAGTCACTCTTCACTGGTCTCATCCCAGCTGAGTCAAATAGATTCAAACGCTAGGGGCAGCAGTATTTAATGAACTCATTTACTCTGTTACACATTAATATATTTGTGTGTGTGTGTGTGTGTGTGTGTGTGTCTTGCTGCAGGTGTTCCGGTGCCTTCCATCTTCCCTGGTGCGGAACATGTCGGAGCTGGAGCAGTATCAGTCCAAACCTGGCCTGGCCCAGAGCGACCCGGCCCACGCCCAGGAAGAGTTGCGCAGAATCAAAGGCTTCCTGGTTCAGTTTCCTCTGGACTTCCTGTCTGAACAGAATCTTATGCCCTCCGTCGGAACCAAAGAGGCCATGGTCCCTACTGAGATCTGGACTTAAGGACCTCAAACCCCCCCCACTGGACACGTCTGGTCTTAACTGTTTCCTTAATATGTGAGCGTGGTCTCCGAATGACGCTCCTCTTCGATTGTGGATTATGGGATATTTACGTCTGATAAATTGCTTCCTGTGATTACTACAATGCAGAACGAGAGCCAGGTTTATAGCTCTCCCCTGGATGTATTTGACTACCAGGCAATCTCTCAAATCCCTCAAATCTGTTGCTACTGAAACAGAACACGCAGATTTTGCAGTTTGTTGGGTTAAAACCTAAGCATTTCAATGTATGAAGAACAAAAAGTCACCTGACTTGAGGACTAAAAGCAAGATCATGATTGCGTGGTGACTGCACCATGAAGAAGCAAATGAACTTGGTGTTTTGGGAGTCAAACTAAACGCTGGACAAGGCTTAGACCTTGTCTAGGACTGTGGGAAAAAAAGCTCACAAGACAGCCGGGATTCATAAGGGACCAGAGCCAGCATCAGTAATCAATCACTCATGCCAAGTTGTATTCCTCACACCTGCTACACGTGAACAGAGTACATGAAGGAAATACAGAGATTAGTAAGTAGGGTCATTAACATTTGGTTCTTGGTCAAAGGCATTGCAAAATCTATACGCAGAGGTGGTGATGCATGTGACTTACTGAGTTTGTGATGTATGCTCGTAAGGTGCTTTAGTGCTATGTATGCTGTATGCAGCCCTGCAGAGTGGTCATAGTGGTTGAGCCTACTGTGTATGTGCTGCTTTAGAGTAAGTCTCTGAATATAAAAATCTAGTTGTTTCAGATCTATCTCCTGGATCTTTTCTGGACAGTAAATCCAGTACATGTGCTTGCTCTTCACTGTGGTAGTACAACCACACAGACGATATTACTGGTTCAGTTCTAGCGCATGATCTGCTCACTATGCTCACATCTTGTTAATGTGATTGCCGTAATTGCATGTACCAATCACACCTCTGAAAAACCTTCCGGAGACAATAGCTGGTATATATACAGTGATAGGTTATTTTGTGACAGATTATAATGAGACATGAGGTCTGTTTCAGAAGCATCTTAATGTGATGGATTCTTTACACTGCTGAACTGAATCAAAGGGAATTGTACTAAGCTGACCCAGGTACAAAAGCTAAATCCACTGAAGTTTAATTGTGCTGTGCTAGGAAAGGCCAAGTTGAAGGTGAATTATTATGGCTGATTCAGTATGATTGTGTGAAAACTGTCATCCCCATGGCAAACATTCAAGGCTGGATGAGACAATCTGCCTGTAACTTCAAACAATGAGTAATTTCCTCTTTGCTCAGCAGATGGCGCTAGCTTCTTAAAAAATACTGTCGTGCATAGTTGTACAGTAGGGGATGGAGCTCCGAGTTCCCGGAGTCCTATGGAAATGGCTTTTAGTTAGTGTAGAAAAACTAGGTCATTGGAACAACAATGTTTTATGCTCCCTATTGCATCTAAATGATGTAATATTTACAAAATAACAATCTGCAAAAATAATTTGAGGGAAAAAAATGTTTTTTTACTCTTACATTAAGACTCAGAGTCATTTTGAAATTCAAAATTAAATTTGCTTGTTTCATGGTAGATAGATAGATAGATACTTTATTGATCCCCGGGGGGGAAATTATTGGGAAGTTCTTGGGTAGTTCTTTTGTTTTCTTGACCAAACCTTTTACCTTTATTAAATGAAAATAAAATTCTCTCTTGAAACATGTTGTTTGTTGAAACAGCTTCAACGCAATGCTGGTCAACATGCTTCCAATGAAATGAGCCTTATTTGTTCGAAGGATTTGTAGGGATTTATATGGTATGTGGATATCTAGATAACTAGATGTAAACAAATTAGGGAATCAACAGTGACCAATTTATTCCGCTTTTTCTTATATATGGTGCAATCCATTGTACTCGGAACTCTGAAAAAACAATCTCGACAAGTGCAATAGAACAAGTCAGAATTCCCAGTCAGAAACTCGGGTCAGTTGGTGGATCTTGCCCGAGTTCGTGTTTGATGTCTCGTGTTTACTTCCTACTGTCGTTTTTGTTATGAAAACATGTTGAAACAACTTAGTAGTTTCCATTTGTAACGTAATTCGGTTGATTTGTGCTCAACGTTTCGAGGTAGAAGTCTTTGGTACTAGCCTACTAACATGCCATACAAACATGAGTTTGCTGTGTCCATGTTTTCCCGAGCAGATGCACTAGAACTCATTTGATTGGAAGTTGGGAATACTGACTCAGAACTATGGACTTCCAACAGGCAATGGATTGCACCATGAGTCATGCGAAGTTGTCTGTTCGCCACCCATCACGTCATCAGGGAAACAGGTTAAGTTTAGTTTGTTGCCAAAACTTATTAGCAACGAGCATCTTATATTCAAATGGAACTTCTAGTGAAGTCAAATCTAATGATGTCCCTGTCACATTTACAGTCACAACACCCACATTATGAAAACAATGTTTGATGACACATGACACCCCCTTAGACTCACTGAGGACAAGGAAAATCTCCCATGAATCATCAACAGCAGCTCGTCAGCATCGTCATAAGAGCGGGGGACCACGAGGACGCCAACATTGCCCAGATGCAGCCACAGGCTGGAAACAGATAGGAGACACCCATACACATGCAGACAGACTCATTCACATAATCTTGCTCACACAAACACATATGACCAGCATGAGTGGACGGGAGCATATAGACTGGCAGAGCAGGACATTAAACAGTACAGTAAACTAAATGTCCATTGGCAGGATCAATAGAGCTTGCCTGTCTGATTGCAGCAGGCAGATTGTTCTGGAAATAGAGAGTGTGATGATAAAAGGCTGTATACCTGCAGTTTTCTTTTTGAAAGATAGACAGAGGTTGCAATATTGTGAATGTGGTAAAACAGCGTTTTAGTAATGTTCTTGATGTGCGACACGAACAGGAGGGTAGGATTGAATGTAACGTAGATTTTTAATATCAAAATTTAGAGTAGTATTCTCTTGTATGTTTTGTCAACATTCAGAAGCAGGAAGTTTAGGGACATCCAATGTTTAACTTCAGATAGACATGGCGCTAAGTTTAGGAATTGGGAGTGGCATAGATGTGAGCATCATCAGCATAGAAATTAAAATTAGTGCCTAATTTGTGGATAATTTGCCCTACCATTAGCATGTAGATACAAAATAGCAATGGGCCCAAGAAAGAGCCTTGTGGCCCACCAAAGTCCGCATTACAATAGTCTGAGTTCATATTGTTGTGGAAGTAAGGAAGTAGATAGGACCTAAACCATGAAAGCACCGATCCTCACATACCAATGTGGTTTTCAAGACGATTTAGGAGTATGTTAAGGTCATGTGGAAAGCTCAGGTCAAGTTACAATAATACTTAAATTCAGTCAGAATCAATAGCTAACAGGAGATTGTTGGCCACTCTTGTGAGTGCTGTTTCCATAGAATGAAAAGATCTTAAACCAGACTGAAATGGTTCAATTAAATTGTTTTTGGACAAGAAAACAGTACGTTTACTGGCTACAACCCTTTCAAGTATTTTGGAAAGATTGGTCGATTATTCTGAAGGACTTCAGGTTCAAGGTTTGTTTTTTTGAGTAGCGGCTTTATCAAGTGGAGGCCATAGTACCAGTGTAGAGAGACAAATTGATGTTAAGAATTGAGTGCCCTATAAAATCTTTCAAAAGTTTAGCAGGGAGAGAAGAGGGTTTTGAGCATCCTCATTGTAGATGTCAGAAGATGTTGGAGAGATTACTACCACCCTTTGATTGTGTTATGATTTCCACTCCACACACCCAACATGTCACCCAAAAGGACTTATCCAGGAGAGGAAATTACACACCCTTGGTTTTGTACGTTGGTTAAACTATATGCAAATGAAAAATAACACTTATAACTTACATAACAATAAAAAAAAAAAGTGTATCCCAGATACACTTTTTTAAATTTCAAATGGTCTTGCTTTTCAGTTTTATACTCATTAGATACATTTTAACAGCACTGTCTGTATTATTAACCCTTGCTATATTTGACACAATGCATTATTTATGTAATATGAATCATTGAGCATTCTTTATTTTTTAACTGAGAAATGTTTGATTGTGGATTTGTAATTATGCCTCTTTTTCTTCAGCACAGCCCTCCAATACCAGTCTTTTCTGGTTCACACTCTCTTTACCCTGTGCCCTCTCTCTAACTAGTCTCTCTCTGTTTATGCACATTTCATATTTTGTACAGCTCAAACTGTTTATAATTTCTGTCTGTTCATTTCACACAATGTAACCCATAATTTAAACGGCTAATAAACAAAATGATGTTTGGATGTTCTGTTCCTTTCTTTCCTGTGAAAATAAGATATAGTGGCAGGAAATAAGTAGATCAGTGATGAATGGTAGGAGATGGACATAGTGCTAGGGAATCCAGTATAACCAGTAGTCCCTCGTGTTCCCTCTATGTATTAACAGTACAGACCCAATGGTTTCATAAAGTAAGGTGGAAAATGGATCACAATCATGTTTCTGGTGGGCACGAACTGCAATGTAGAAGAGCATAAAATAAACTGTAGTTTATACAATGGGTACTTTTTGAAAACACTTTTCAGTCACTACACGTTGACTACAATTCTCTAAAAGCCATAGTTGTTTGTACCTCTTAATTATTGCAGCACATACCCATAATCACAGTAAAGAAAAGTTTCTGAAATGATCAAAGAATCAAAGATGTGATTCACAGGATAACCTTCTGGGTAATGCTCGTTTACAAAGAAAGGTTCTCAGGAAACGACAAGCATCAATTTTCACAGTCACAGTTTGTTTCCTCCTGCCTGGATTGTTACCTAACTGCATTAACTATACAGTTGCCTTATTGATCATAATCTTAAGGGTGAGAGACTAAATATATAATTTTAATCATTTTAATAGTTTGGCATATGCTGGAAAAGAGCAGTTATAATCCATATGCCGGTATGCCATCAAGTAGGTGTTCAAATTCCGGTAATAAGGATTAGAAAGGTGTTTTGGAACCTGTTACAGTGAAATGAGCATTAAGGAGTCTAACCAGAAATTGAGTGGAAAGCAAGATACATTCCCATTGGCAGACACCCACCTGGTGACACGTCATCATTGTCAACTTTCAGATGAGATGGTATGCACCTTTCATGTCACCTTTCATTAGCATGTTCAATTGTCCCCAAGGCTAAATGTTGTAAACCGTGTAAACCGTGCAGACATAAATCTCAGAATTCAGCCTCCTTTCTCTTTCTTTGTTGTTGTTGTTGTTGTTGTTGTTGTTGTTGTTGTTGTTGTTGTTGTTGTGTGTGTGTGTGTGTGTGTGTTTGACAAGTATTGTTCAAGAAACCAGAAATTTGGGATAGAAGATAGAATTAGAGTTAGGTTTAGGTTTAGGTATGTGAGGATTAAGCAATACAACATTTTCCCATGCGTGTAATGTTAGTGTAATGTTAATATTAGTACCTACCTCTTCTGTTCTTCTGTCTACAACATTTAGCCTTGGGGACAATCCATGACATTCCCAACACTTGTGCAGACATCTCTTTATAACATTGATAACCAGATTAGGTTAGACACTTGCTTGCCATCAGTGGTACAAAACAGCTTGTGTTTTTCTGGGCCTCCACACTAACCAGGTGAAAAACTGGTTCCTCCATAGAGCACTGCAGCACAAGTTAGACCTGTCACTTTAACGAGGGTGTCTCCACATAATAACTTCATGGGGGTACAGCAAAAACACACTCATTCAGTCAACTCTTTCATTGGCCAGTGGTTCCCAAAGTATTCAATACTTATTTGTAGTATTCCAATATTTTTTAAATATTACACAATGAGATAATTATGAGGCTATTTTGATTTGTTTGTTTTCATTCTGTCATCTACCTTCAGTGTAAACAGGTATATTATTCTGTACTAAAGAGAAAAAGTTTGCGAGTCCCAATCTCTCTGCGCCTCGCCAAACCCCGCCTCTCGGCCCGGGCCGTCCTCCAATAGGCGGGGTTTGGCGAGGCAGCGCGCTTCCCCCCTCCCTCCCGCTATATTTGCTCTGGCTGTCACGGCAGCGGCTCCAAGACAAGCACGAGCAGCAGCAATTATCCCCGGAGCTTCACCGTTCCCCGGTTCTGCCTACAACCTGCAAACATGGACTCGGAGGTGCCGATGTGCCCGGCGCTCTTGCTTCCCACCATCTCCACATTTGCGCTTTAGCTGTGCGCTCCAGTCCGAGGCGCGTCCCGCTGCTGACCAGAAGGGCACTGTTTTGTCGGTCGCCGAGACATCACTGTGTAGGAGAGAGAGTGTGGCGACAGACTGAGTAGAGAAGACCACACAGTCGCGACAGTAAAGGTCGATTTTTTTTTCAGGATATTCGGGAACTGAGAGCGTCTTTTTTTTTTTGTCCTCAACATGGCGAGCGACTCTCCGGCTCGGAGTCTGGACGAAATAGACCTGTCCGCTTTGAGGGTGAGATGATGTGATTTCTTATCTTTTTTTTTTTTTTTTTATCTATCTGAAAGAAACTGGGGCTGTGTGTGTGTGTGTGCCCGCGCGTGTGAGTGCGTGCGTGTGCGTGTGCGTGTGCGCGTCTCCTCTTCCTTTTTTTTTTTTTGCACCTGACAGCGCTCCGTGAATAGCAACCGGCAGGAGAGCAGATGAGGAGGAGGAGGAGGCTGCAAGAGGCGGATGTGTGGGAGACGGGCAGCCAGGCCGCCACAATGTGTCAAATAATAGACAAATTATATATAGACACTAACTAACATGACAGCTGGCTCGTCCGTCTTAAGCCTTTCCTTCATTCAGCCCGGTAACTGGAATGCGTGGTGTGAGTGTGTGAGATGCTGAATTGAGGTTATAGCTGTGATTCTGCTGACCTGAATAGAGGGGTTGCTGTTTTTTCCACCGGGCCAGCCTATTATAGGCCCATCACCCTTGATTCAGACAGCAATGGAATTTAACCTATTTCTCCCCCCCACACTGCTGATTCTCCTCTCAGGCTTGTGTGTGTGTGTGTGTGTGTGTGTGTGTGTGTGTGTGTGTGTGTGTGTGCGCGTGTGTGTGTGTGTGTGTGTGTGCGTGTGTGTGTGTGGTGTGTGTGTGTGTGTGTGTGTGTGAGAGAGAAGAGAGAGACTGTTTCTTACTTGTCGTCCCATATTTTTATTTATCCAATCTTCTCCCCCCAAAGCAGCGAAATTGTTCTGCTTCCTTTCCTCTCTTGTTGTTTTGGCTGTTATTCGGGTTACTCTCTCTCTCTCTCTCTCTCGCTCTCTCTCTCTCTCTCTGTGTGTGTGTGTGTGTGTGTGTGTGTGTGCGGCCAACCTACCTGTAGTCAGTGTAGCCCACTACTCTCCATCAAGACTGAAGCCTTGCATGCTGCAATAGCCTGTTCTTTTGTTCACTCAGTGTGCACTGCAAACCACAACACACACACACACACACACACACACACACTCACACAGCCTACTGTGCCTGTGTTTATGCGTGGATACCCATCTTTCCGCTCCGCTGGACGTGTTGTCTGTGTATGTGTCTGTGTGTGTCTGTATGTGTCTGTGTGTGTGTCTGTGTGTGTGTGTGTCTGTGTGTGTGTGTCTGTATGTGTCTGTGTGTGTGTGTGTGTATGTGTCTGTGTGTGTGTTTCCAGTGTGTGGGTGTGTGTCGGGCTGACAGTCAGCTGCACATATAAGTAGAGGATGCTGTACGTGGAAAAAACGGCTTCACTTAAAGACCTGTTTGCTGCTCTCTGAGCTCTGAACAGCATCACCACATCACACACTCACTGATCCTGCACAATGCAGTGTCTGTATCACCTACGTGTCTGTGCCCACACGTCTTGTCTGTGAGCCCTTTTTTTTTCTGTCTGTCACTCTTCTCTGTCCATGTCTGCTTGCCGCCAGTCTGTCTGTCTGTCTGACTGTGCTCGCCGGTCTATTTGTGTGCTATTCCTCTTTTTTTTTCTGTCAGTTTTATTGCCTGTTTTTCCAGCATCATGTCTATGTGACTGACTGGATTCACCTCCCATTCTGTCTGCCAGCTAATCGTCCTCTTAGCGTCTCTTCTCCGTCTGTCTATCTGCCTGCCTGTACTGGAGAGTAATATTCACAGGGGATATGAATGAAGTGTCTATATCAAACATTACTTTTGAGGTTTTTAGCTACGCTGTGTCTTTACACCGGCGGAGAGGAGGGTTGAAGAGCGAGAGAGAGAGTGAGAGAGAGAGAGAGAGAGAGAGAGAGAGAGAAAATGATGAGATGATGAGAGAGGAAGAGGAGGGGAAGTGTTTGTGTATTGGGATTCAGCCCATGCATGTCCTGTCCTTTCAGACGTGTGATGTTAACGGCATGTCTCTCGCTGACACGCACGCCCGCACGCACGCACGCACGCATGCACACACGCACGCATGCACACACACACACACAGTAGTGACTCAAAGAAGATTTATTTAAGATTCATGAAAGTTGCAAAGAAAAACAGCTGGCAAATCAGAGTGAAGCGCCCAGTGTGGTTCCACTGGTCTGGGCCAATGAGAGCGTTCTTCAAGTGTTGAGGCACGGTGCTGTGGAGAACCTTTCTAAAAGAGCGCGGAGCCTAAAGAACCACTTCCTGGTACTATATAGACCCTTTTGTCTGAAGAGTGTACCTGCTATTCCACAGAAACCTCAACCTGTCTTCCAAGTTCAGAAGGAGTTGTTTACATGATGACAAGGAAGTCAGACCGTTTTCCTCGGAAACCGAACTGCTGTGAACTAATTGAGCTGTCACCGCGACAGGAGCCAACATGTCTGTTGTTCACTCTTTCTCTCTCTCTGCCCTCCACTTGATTCCATCTCATCATCCTTTTGTCTTGATTCTTCCTCTCCTCTTTCTTTCTTTCACTTTTGTGACATCTCTTCTCAGTTTCCCTCCCAGTTGATAGGTAGAATAAGGGAGCGGTGGATGGGGGGGGGGGGGGGGGGCAGTCTGACATACAACAGATCATCCATATTTATGATACACTTGCACCACATAAGCACCCACCCCCCGCATGCACACACACTCACAGATGGGTGTACAGTCAACCACTGGACTGGCTAGACAGGAAGTAGGTCATCTGGCTCTGATGAGGTTGTATGTGTGTGTGTGTGTTGTGTGTGTGTGTGTGTGTGGGGGGGGGGGGGGGGGGGGGGTGATGATAATCATGATGGGGTAGTATGTATATATGTCTGTGTCTGGAGGGGGGGGGGATCAGGGACATAGCTTGCTCTCGGCTGCTCACACACTGTGATACACACACACACACACACACACACACACACACACACACACACACACACACACACACACACACACACACACACACATAGATACACACACACACACTGATACACACAGACAGACAGAACTGAGTGGGAAGTCGAGTGGAGAGAGAGAAGTGGCTTTTCATGTTCGCTGTCTCTGCAGTTTTCTCTCTGTCTTTTTCTCTCTCTGTCTCTCTCTCTTTCTCTTTCTTTCTACCTCTCTCGCTCTCTCTCGCTCTCTTTCTCTCCCATGCCTCTTCAGTTCTCTGTGACATTTGCTTAAAACATGCGACTTAAAACCCCAAAGCCTGACTTTGCTGTGGTTTTTAAAACAAACACTCGTCAGAAGCGAAGGGTTCATCCAGTCAGCTGACGAGAGCAACAGATGGTAAACCAGCAGGAAGCATGACCACACACACACACACACACACACACACACACACACACACACACACACACCGGCAATGGAGAAATGTGCTGCTCGGGGATGAAAGAGAGAGCAGGTGAGGATGAAGGGATCGTGAGAGGAAAAAAGAAAGATGCAGCGAGAAAGAAATCAAGAGCGATTTTGAGGGAGTTTGATTCGCCGAGAGAGAGAGAGAGAGAGAGAGAGAGACTCGGAGATGAGGATGAGAGAAAAGCGAGCGAGGCTGGAGGTGAGATGTGACCAGTGACTAAAGTAGTCTAAGGCAAAGACCCTCTCCTCCGTCTCCTCCCTCTCCATCCCCTTCACCCAGCGAGGCCACATTCCTCGGCCCCTCACCATGGCAGCCATAGTAACGGGGCCACAGCGGTGCCCAGGGCTTACACAGGGCTTATTCATGAGGAGTCCATATACTGTATGGCTGGCTGTCGCTGAGAAATGCCTCCTTCCTCCCCCCACTCCCTCCCTCCCTCCCTCCCTCCCTCCCTCTCTGCCTGCATGCTTGTCGTTGACCTATTTCCCCCCCAGTCACTTATGAAGCCGCCACCAAGTCTCATTCTCTGCGGCACTAATGTCACATTACGAGGACATGAAATGCTTTTTTTTAACCCACTAAATTAAAGTCATCATATAAAAAAAATAGTCATCACAAAAATAAAAATCGTCTTTATTCAGCCAGTCAGTGTAGTGATGGCTTTTTCTTCACATTTGCTCTATTGGTTTAATCTCATCACTCCTACTGTTTTGAGTCGAGTGCCTCCAGGTTCGACTATTTTCATATCAATAAATGTGTTTTGCTTCTCGATGTCGCCACAATACAACGCATCAGTGATTCAACTTCCAGCCAGTTCATGTGTCAGGTAGGGAGGACTTTCGTGGGAAAAAAAAAAAATCCTCCGGTGCGCAGGAAGTGATACATTGTGTGTTTGTGGCAGCAGGAACAGCAGTTTGTTGGGAATACATAAAAGGAGAACTGGGTAGTTGAGCATGAGCAGCGATCAGCCACCGTGGCTGAACACACACAGGAAAGAGCGCCACCTACAGAAACAGGAAGGAAAAGATGTCACAGTACTGGTCAGGGTTGACAGCCAAGTGGTCTGGGAAGAAACACCACAGCAATGACGACGAAGATTGACGAAGTATCTTGCAAATACCACTTGAATCATAATACGTAGATTTCACGTATATTGCAGAGGTTCAACACGCTTTAATGTAAAGATACAAATTCCTGCATGCGCTCTGAAATTCTCTCTCTCATTCTTTTCCCTCCCTCTCTCTCTTTACACACACACACACACACACACACACACACACACACACACACACACACACACACACACACACACACACACACACACACACACACACTTGATCAAAAGTGCTTTGAGGAATCATGGGCATGTAAACAAGTCCATAGTAGGAGCTAAATCCCCACAGAGGGCAGACGGAAGAGAGGGATGGGTGGAACGACGGAGGGAGAGAGAGAGAGCATCAGGGAAAAATTGAGATGGAGAGAGGGAAAGACGAGGGATGAACGGAGGGGGGTTGGGGGGGGGGGGGGGGGGGGCGGGGGGGGCGCGAGATGACAAGTTGGCAGGAACGGATGCGGGAGGACGGGTTCATTAGCGTCGCGCAACGAACTCTGAGCGCGCGCCGACTCCGACACGCTGTAAATCTGTGATTAAGACTCGACTCCCCGCTGATGTACCGAACGTGTCTGTGCGAGTCGCGCTGGGAATTAGGCGACCGCAGCATCTCCTTATGAAGGGAGCGGGCGACGGTGTTGTTAAGTGTAAGTGGTTTTTTATAAGAGGTGGGTCCCCGGCCTCAGCGTGACTCCCATCATCCTCTTAGGGTCCTCTAATTCAATCCACATCACTCGTCTGTAATTCACTTTTCTGCAGACGCTAACAGCCCCTCACCTGGCTGCACAGAGACCTGCAGAGATCCGCGAAGCAGACGCAGCCAGGTTTGTGCTTTAGATTAGTTTTAAACCGCTTTGAGTGTCAGACGGGTCAAAACTAAGTAAGGTATCAGTCAGTTTAGTTTATAATACTTTCCTAAACTTTGTTGCTACCCACTTGGTAGGCTAGAACAGACAATACAAACTATTTGCAAATACTGTTTGACTCGTTTCACTTTTTATTGCACCGAGAGCGTCAGTTGGATTTGATTTGACGTTTGGAAAATTCAATATTTCATCCTCCTCTCAGCTGTCAGGATGCAAAATGAACAATCTGACAAGCTGTTTGGTCGAGAGACATGAGCAGGGACGTGGTGGAGGCTAAACCCACCTAGACTCAGTTACCCTGCTTTTGAGGTTGACAGGACTCTTAGTACACACCATAGACAGTAGAGTCAAAGTCATGTAGGCCTAAAGTCTTTTTAAGGAAAAAGGAAAGCATGAATGAAAACGTTTCTGAACATATAATGGGTCTTTTGTTTGTAATGGCTATTGTTTTCCTCATGATGAACGGTTTATTTACCACTACACCATTTGTGTAGGCTGCAGTTGCAGTTGTAGCTGTGTGTTGGGAGGTTTCTACAACGCAACCTCATACAGAAATCAGCTCGTATTAAACGTTAAAATAAAGCAGATTTCTGGATCTTGTGTGATTTTATATGGACGTATTAGATTCATATCTCAGTTTTAGTGGGAATCTATTATTTTGTGTGTTTACCTGGAGAAATGTGTTCAGTAAATCAAGACAATCTCTGTGTTTGCTTTATTCCACTGGAGTTCAGTCGTGTGTGTTTTTGTGTTTTTCTCTCATTTTATTTCCCGCTAAACATAACTCATCAGATCTAGCTTTGTTAGAGCCTGCATTGTGTGTGTGTGTGTGTGTGTGTGTGTGTGTGTTCTGTGTTTTCCTGTTCATTCCGTCTCACTGTGTACATATACATATACACATATCTTCCTCGGTTGTCATTAGAGATTAATGTTTTCGCCTTCCTCATAACTGGACTTACCTGGAAGTTAACTAAACCAACCGTGACTGTAGAAAGACGTAGTACAGGTACAAGAACACACATGCTCACACGGTGTGTACTTGTTTCGCTTCCCATGGGAAAAATTTTGGCTTGTGGACATTTTGACTGATCCTCAAGGCTTAGTTTCGGGTTAGTGATTGGGTTTAGGGTTAATGTTAGGATTAGGTTAAGGTAGGAGTTAAGGTTAAGGTTAGGTTAAGGTTAGGTTAGCCAAAGGATCAAAGTTAGGCAAGTAGTCATGAGGGTTACGGTTAGGATTAGGGGTGAAAGAATGAATGGATCAATGGAAGGTCCTCACAAGTCTGTTTCTTCCAGCTTGGCGCCTTTCACCCAAAGTTCTCCAAGAGAAACGACGAGGGAAGTAGAAAGACAATTGGCTGCATTTTCTGAATTATAGAACGCAGGTCTGAAGGTGTACACCAGTCAGAGGTTTGGACACACCTGACGGTTCCTCGTGATCCTAAAGACATTTTGATCTAGAGGCGTTTGCTTAAATCCATTAGACAAGTATATTTTTGAAATGGTTTTCAGTAATTTTCATTTAGAACTTGAAATTTGAAATGTAGAGGTGGAGACTGATGAACCACGATGATTAAACCATCATTTTAAAGGCACACATAGTGATTGTTGCCTTTAAAGGTACATTTTTTGTGGACTTTCTTTGCTCTTAAATGCTGAATGCCTACTTTGAAGAATCTAAAATATAAAGAGAGTTTTGATTTGTTTCAATTTTTGATGACTTTACTATTATTCTAAAATGTGAAATAAAATTACCAGTCAAAAGTTTGGACACATTTACTCATTTCTTTGTTTTTTTTTAAACTATTTTCCACATTTTAGAATAACAGTATATATAACATTAGCAGGCTAGCTAGCGGGGAATGACTCTACTCCCCACTTCTTGAAAACTCTAGACTATTTTTTCACACTGCCCCTACTTCCCCAAATGTCTAGTCAGGAGTGCACTGAGCAAACCGCGTCCTATCGGAATGACACATGGAAACCTCATAATTGCAAATCTCACATCAATTGAAGGATTACACAATCTGGGTTGAGAAAATTCCCTGACCTCTTGGGTTTATGATGCCCTATCAAAACCCCATTGGATAAATAAAGACAAAAACAAGGCTATTTATCTTAGTTCTTGAAAAGTCGAAATTTTGGAGATACAAGGTTTTCAGCTGTGTGTGTGTGTATTTTCACGTCACCCCAGTGCATCTCAAATGGACCGTCATCGTGCTCCCTGCTTTCAGCACGTTTGTGTTGTTTCACATATATTTAGTGTGTTATTGTTATTCAGCAGCTTCACACACACACACACACACACACACACACACACACACACACACACACACACACAGACAGACCGTGATTCATCACCCACCAGTTAGGTCATGTGGGAGTCATGTGACGTTGGCAAAGGCTTAGCAGGAACACAAAACGAGAGGGGGTGGGGGTGTCCAGTCGTAGGGAACTCTAAACCTCTGACACACACATCACATGCACACACACACACACACACACACACACACACACACACACACACACACACGCACACGCACGCGCACTCACAAAGCCTGGTGCTCGCTGAGAGCTCGTTCTGCAAGTGGCCTATAAAATATGAATGATAACGTGGTATATTTTTATCAGCCAGCCTAAGGACACGCATGAACTGGAGCAGCAAAACCGCTCTGTTCCTCTCTTCCTGCATGCCGTGCCTGCGTGGAGGACAGGAAGTCCGTGCACGGCTAGATCATACATGTTTCAGTGCTTGTGGTGTGTGTTTATGTATGCTTATTCCAGCGTCTATATGTGTGTGCGAATGAGAGTGTGTGTGTGTGTGTGTGTGTGGATTGTTATCTGAATGCCTATATGTATCTCTGTGTATGAGGATGTTTGAGTGGGTGAAAGAGTGCGTGTGTGTTAGAGAGAGGGAGATGTGTGTGTGTGTGAATGCATCCTCAGACGTGTCTTGGGAATTGCTGTCAGAACTTCACATGCAGCTCTGAGAGTTAATTCACACAGCTGCCAAAGACGCACAACAGGCACACACACACACACACACACACACACACACACACACACACACACACACACACACACTGGGAGACGGAGAGAAAAAAAGGGCAAAAGAAACACTGAGAGAAACACCGAGGGGGGAAGAAATCTACCTGCATAAGCCGAAGGCCTGGTAGCACTGCTTGCAGAATGCTGCTGTGTGCACCGTTGAAAGAGGCTTGCAGTTTCTCTCACACACACACACACACACACACACACACACACACACACACACACACACACACACACAAACACACACATTTACTCAGACACATACACTTCTGTGCCCACACATACTTGTTAGAACATTTGAACACTAGCCCTTGTGTGGGAGTACGCTTTTGGCTCTGTGTGTGTGTGTGTGTCTGTGTGGTTATGGAGAGTGTGAGAGAGAGCGAGACAGCGGGAGGATGTACTTGAGACAGAGTGTGAGAGAATGAGTTTGTGTGTGTGTGTGTGTGTGTGTGTGTGTGTGTCTCCTGCATTCAACAGAGAAAGAAGAAGGGTAAAAAAAAGGACAGGAAAAGGAAGGAGAGAGCAAGAAAAGCGCAAGGCCCTCTCTTCAGAAACAGCTGACAGGTTGACAGGTCTGCTGAGACCGGCAGAAACAAACATACAGAGACAGACGGAGGGGGAGACATTGAGAGAGAGACATAGAGACACACACAGACAGAGAGAGAGAGAGAGAGACAGGGAGGGGAAGTAAAGAGAGAGAGAGAGAGAGAGAGAGAGAAATGGGGAAAAGCTGCAAGTGAGGAAAAAACAGAGAAAGAAAGAGAAATTAGGAAAGTGAGAGTGAATACACATTCAGAGTACAACATAAATACTGTACATAGCGCAGTTATTAGATGTTTCTCTTCCTTCTTCTTGTCTTTATTATTTCTCCCTCTATACGCTTTGGCGGTACAAGCACATTAACACATAACCAGCAAATTGAAAAACCGAGAGACATGAAAAGAAAAAGAGAAATAAAGATGCAAGGGGAGAGAAAAGACGGAGGCCGGAGAGAGAGAGAGAGACGGGGATGGAAATAGAGTCAACGTGTGATTCTCCTGAACAGAAGTAATAGGATGCTTTATTGCAGGGGGGAATAGCCTGTGAGCGATACGCATCGTGTAATATTGTCTGTTCTCCGACAGCTTTGCACGAGTCCCGGCGCTGATCTACAAAAAAGCCCAGTTTATTTCAGTGAATCAGAAAGCTCAATAAGCCGCCGGATTTGCCCCCGAGCCGGAGATCTCATTTTTAAGAAATCTTCCTCGATTTTTTTCCCTAGATTATATCGCATGGACATTTTCAGAGAATGTCATTAAAAAGCAAATATTAGGGGAAATTAACAATCAAACCCGAGATAATGAAGAAATTACATCCAGGTATTAATATATATTTTTATCTGATACTCTTTATCCAGAATGACTTACAGCAGAATTGGTTTAAATTCCAAGATAAGCAACAATAAAAAGGAGTGAAAGCACCTTTACAAGACAATCAGATTCACACAAAAGCAACGCAACCCTCCTGATTGCGGCATCAGATCATTTCCAACCTGGGACTGGTCATGTAGCGCAAAATGTGTGCGTAAGCATTTTTCTTAAACGGGGCCCCTGGGACTAGTTCTGGTTGTGAAAACTGTCCAGACAGGCGGAAAGATCACGGTACAGAGGTGAAGAGAGAGAGAGAGAGGAGAGAGAGAGACCGACAAAGCATGAATGAAAAATGCAAAACTTTTCAATGGCAAGGACACAGCGGGAGGAATGAGACGCAGTGAGAAAGTAAAGAGAGAAACACAGTGGAAGGAATGAACGAGAGACTAGGTTACCACAGTCTCCGGGAACGAAGGAACGAGGGAGAGAGTGAGGGAATAAAAGAGGGAGAGGGACATAGATGGACTGTGGAGGACAACAGAGGCTGACAGAGCAGGGAGAGAGAGAGAGAGAAGGGAAGAGAGGGTGAATACCAGCTATTGTTGGAATGCCGTAGCAACACAGCAGAGAGGAAGGGGGAGGTGTGTGTCTCTGTGTGTGTGTGCATGGTGTGTGTGTATGTGTGTGTGTGTGGGGGGGGGTCATTGGGTTTCATGCCCTGTTCGAGCTGCTCCTTGTAGTCAGAGATGCGTGGAGAGTTCTGTGTTGGCAACCTAGCGACTGCAGGGCTTAAACTATTAGCTAGTCTGGCTGGAGGCCTGAAATAATCCACTGCTTCTCACACCTGTAGAGCTCAGAGGGGGGGAGGGTGGGTGGGTGGGGGGGTGGGGGTCGGGGGGGGCTTGGCACCGACGCTGCCCGGGTCAGGGGGGCGATTCCCACCGGAGCCACCCAGGTTGAAAACATGTGCAGGCATGGTGGTACTGCAAGGCATTTTGGGTAGCGTTAGCGTACAGATAGACAGACAACACTTGTGATTTCTGTCAAAGAGGAATACAGCAGCATGATGTGCTGCAGCATAGCAGAAGCAGAAACAGGTTGATTGCCAAATATGTTTTACAAGGAATTTGTCTTGGTGATTGGTGCATAACAATAAACAATAAACAATAAACAAACAAACATAGAAGAATAAGAACAAAACCACAATAAAAGCAAGTACTGTAGAGGCAAAGATCAGGAATATCTTTATGTAATATAAAATAGAGAAATTCATGCTAAAATATATTCTATTTTTAAAATTTATATTTATATACAAAATATAAATAAAATAAAAATATTAAATATTAAAATATTGTGCCATGTACATGTGTCAATGTTTGCCAATTTACACTGTGTTGTAAAATGAAGACGATCTGAACCTGATGTCACTATTCACTATTAACCTCGCCTTGTTACTCTGTCTCCCTCCAGGACCCTGCTGGCATCTTTGAGTTGGTCGAGCTGGTGGGAAATGGCACCTATGGGCAGGTGTACAAGGTAAGACACACACACACACACACACACACACACACACACTTACACACACACACACCCTTTGATACAGATTCTCGTGGGTCTTTGTGATAGCGGTGCGTCTCTTCTCTCTTATCGACGCTGACTCATTCCCTCTAAGCGTATGGAATAAAGAAGAGACACGTGCATTGTGGCGGTGAAAGAGACGGAGAATACCGACGACGCACCGCCGTGCACGAGAGAAATGGAGCGAACGTGAAAGAGCCTTAACTGTAGAGGGGGGAAGCAGGAACTGGGCCACGCTAAAGTGCTTTTAAGAGAATTTCCCTTTCCTCTCTTCCCCCTCTCTCCCTCGCTATCCTCACCTCTCTCTCTCTCTCTCTCTCTCTCTCTCTCTCTCTCTCTCTCTCTCTCTCTCCGCCGCTGTCTCTGCGAGGGGTCTGTACTTTTCCACCTCTCTCTGAGATGTTTCGGGGGGGAGGAGGGGGAGGAGGGGGAAGTGTTTATCTAGGATACAGGAAGTGCTCGTGCCTGACGTGACATCACGGCGGTTTGAGGTTTTTCGCTGTCGGCCGCCTTCAGCTGTTTCCCACTGTCGTTTATGAACTCTATCTCCCCGTCCAAGTCACCGTTCTGACTTCCACTTCCCTCTGCTACTGCCCTCCCTCCTCTGTTCCTCTGTTCCTCTCCTCTGCCTCCTTTTTTCCTTCTTCCTTTTTCCTCATTCGTCACTGTGAAGGACACGGAGCTGTATCAGCCCGGGGCGCTTTCTTGAATAGACTGTAGGTGGAGTAAACGTGTGTTTGTGTGTGAGCGACATGTGCGCACATATGTTTTGTGCGTGTGTGTGTGTGTGCGTGCGTGTGTGGGTGCACGTCTAAGAGAGCAGCGAAGGTCAGGTGGTGATGGAGAGGAGCTGCTCTTGCCGCTGATTGGCCCAGATGAAAGGTCAAGAAGAGGTCAGGCATGCCACTCCACGCTCCTGGAAACAATCTTTGACAGCCTTACGTGTGTGTGTGTGTGTGTGTGTGTGTGTGTGTGTGTGTGTGTGTGTGTGTGTGTGTGTGTGTGTGTGTGTGTGTGTGTGTGTGTGTGTGTGTGTGTGTGTGTGTGTGTGTGTGTAAGCGAGAGAAAGGGGGGAAAATCAGGAAAGCAGCGGAGAACAGGAGAGTTATGTGTATCCGTTTATTGCTGACTGTGCAGTCTTGGTGAAAGTCACGGCTCATTTGCTGGCTGACATTCAGTCGGTCTGCTCCTATACATTACCAGGCAACAGAACGGCTACGGCACCGGCACCGGCACCGGCACCGGCACCGGCCTGTTGGGTCTGTAGCCCCGTACAGCCTGATCCACACCGGCTTGTGGTTGGGTCTTCATGCTGAGAACGGAGTTAGCTGAAGAGCTCTAAATGGGATTCGGACCAAGGCTGATGATTGACATCTGCAAAAATCTCCAAAAAGTCACTGAAATTACAAATTAATAAAACAAGATACATTTTTAGACATTTTTGAAAGTGTGCAATGCATTTTGAGTTTCGTGGGCAGAAGGAAAGTTAAAACATTAGGGAAACTATGACAGTAATGGAAGTAGGTGTATACAAACGAGTGCAAAACAAGTTATCTTATACATTCACACACACTAAATTCTAGTTTAAGCACATTTGAGGCTGAGGTAGAACAATACTAGTTACCCTGCATAGATACAAAACACGCTCAAAATACTGATGATGCTCAACAAGTGCTTGAAATGGAAGAGCAGCTTTTACGTCTTCGGTGTTGTAGAAATCGATATGGATGTAAATTGGAATAGATTTGGGTCGTACATGTAGATAAGGAGCGGAGTTACTTGAGCTAAAATGCCATCCACTTTAAATTCCTCTCGCGGTTGAGGTACCCCGTCTAGGCACGCGGGCTGAAAGAGATCAGCCTCCGGCGAGCAGGTGGATCTCTGAGTCACTGGTATGATAAATTGACTTTCAGCATGGCGGCATTAGCGGACTGGAATCGTCTCCGGCTCTTTCTGAACCCGCGTTAAGCACTTGTAATAAAATATCACAACAGTAATACGCTACCATACGTATTAATATCCGTATACTGGGACCGTCGTACGGCGAATCTTTGCCAGTGTGCTGTGGGCAGGCGGACCTTGAGGTTTTGCTCAGATCGATGTCAGGCAGCCTATGGGCCACACCTTTACTCCCTGCCATGATACGGACTATAAATGCGATGTGCTCAGGGCCCAGCAGCAGTTTCCACCATGCTGCAGCTGATAATTCGGTGTGTCTCGGCATTTTCTTTCACACACACAGGTTTGCTGCAGCAATAAACAAATGCGTATTAGGGGTGGGCGATATGACTAAAAATCAATATCGTGATTATTTCAAACTTTTACCTCGATTACGATGAATGAACGATAATTTTATTTGTTTTGTTTTATTTTGAAATTTGTTTTATTTTGAAATTGACCAGATGCTCTATGCCGTTCCTGCCTGGCTTGACACATTCGCTCGTGGCTCGCAAAAAAAACGACCGGTCCAAACCTGTCTGGCGTTACTGGACGGGGTGGAGGGACGTGACTGAATACCACGTAGTATTTTTTAAGGGGACAGTTCATGAACGCAGTATTGGGGAAAGTATTTGGCCCGTTCATTCACGGGAAAGTGATGTTACGTCTGATACGCGCACACACACACACACACACACACACACACACACACTCACACTGGTTGCTTTGCTAACTGGCGCTTCTAGACGTTCCTCGTTCTTGTCGCCTAAATAACAATCGAAATGAACGATTTTGAAAATTTGCCACGATTACGTAATTAAATCGCGATTACGATTATAAACACGATTATCACACGATATAAAAACATTACAAAATAAGGTGACACTTCTGGTAAAACTTCAATATAGTGCCGCCGTTCCTCCAATCAGGTGCTGTGGTACTTTTTCATGCAGCAGTAATATCCCAGTCTGCAGGTCCATCCCATCATATGTCGTTAAAATATGATCACACACAACGGTCGATTCTGCTGCAGCAGTTCAGTCCACTAAACCCAAAGATATGTAGGTATGTGTGTGTGTGTGCATCCATGCATGCGTCCCAGCGGTATATATATGTGTGTGTGTGTGTGTGTGTGATAGTGATGACCAGCCCAGTGTTTTATGTTATTGGTGATAGAGGTCCGGTAATGTGCTGCGGAGCTGCAGTTCTGTGTGTCTGGGAGGAAGAGATAACAGGTTTATCAACAATTCCATTACCCCATCTAGTTAAATGATACAGATCTGCTCCACAGTGCTCTCTCTCTCTCTCTCTCTTTCTCATCCCCCTCTCTCTCTCTTTCTCTCTCTCTCATACACAATTAAAAATGTCTTGAAAAGTTGTTGCAGGTTCTTTTTTTTTTGCTGCAGTTTTTCTGTCAAGGAAAATAGTTGGGGCTAAGAAGAGTGATAGAAGAGAAGCTGCAGCAGAGATAATTTTAGTTCATCCTTTCTCCCTCTCTCTCTCTCTCCTCCCTTTCCCCCCCCATTTTTACATCGCAATCACACACACTCTGGTTTTTCTTGTTTTTCCTCCTCTGTACATTCATCCCCTTCGCGTCTTTGTTCCTTGGTCCTGCGCACTTTTCTTATCAATATGTAATCACGTTTCTCTGCTTGTTTCTCTCTGGGTTTTTGGGTTGAGACCTCCCCAGTGAGCGGTGCTTAAGGGAGCAGCCCTACAGTATGTGTATATATAGCGTTCCCTGGCAGCTCTAAAAGGGCCATAAATAGAGAACATGGGTAATGCTGAATAATTAAACACATTCTCTCTCCATCTCTCGCTCCCTCCATCCACATCCTCTCTCTCCCTCCGTCGCTCTACATTTCTCTTCCTTTCTGATCATCTCTCTCCCTCATCTGCTTCCTCCCTTCATTTCCCCCCCTTTCCTCTCCTCTCCCTCTCTCTCTCTCTCTCTGTTTTCGTTTCATCATGCCTCTCTTTCTGTGCCGTCTTGTAACCCCTCTCTCCTCCCTCCCGCTCTCTCCCTCTTCTTCTTCTCTGATGGCTGTGAATATTTGATGGGGCTTATGGGAATTGCAGTTCTCTGAAGTGAGGAAGAGCTCCTCGCCTCACACGGTGCCGTAGCAGGGTGGGGGGGGGGGCGGGAACAGGGGGCTATAGCTGGCCAGCGATTGGCCAACTGGACTGACTGACTGACTGGCCGACTTATTGACTTAACAGGCTTATTGATTGGTTAATTGATTAATCACAGCTCCTCGTCATCCCTCGGGGAGAAGTCATTTGTCTCCCTGATGGATGCAAGGACAAGCTGAGAGGGCAACCAATCATATCTTGGTCATGAGAGCCCTTACACACACACACACACCACACACACACACACACACACACACACACACACACACACACACACACACACACACACACACACACACACACACACATACATGTGGACAGCCACTGACATACAGCACATCATCGACTGTCACTGCCGCCTTGGCAGCAGCGAGACGTTTCCTGTGTTGTGTTGTCTTCCCAATTCACATGCTCTCTGTGTCTCCATGCGCTTCAGTAGTGGAGGAGGAGGAGGAGGAGGAGGAGGAGGAGGAGGAGGAGGAGCAAAGGAAAGCAGGCTGATGACAGAACACATCCACTCCACTCCTCCTCAGGCAAAGTGCTCCGCATACTCTTTAAATATTCACCAGTCACCCTCTCTCTCTCTCTCTCTCTCTCCCCCTCTCTCCCCCCCTCTCTCTCTCTCTCTCTCTCTCTCTCTCCCCCCCTCCCTTCCTCTCCCTCTCCCTCTCTCTCTCTCACACACACAGTAGAGCAGAAGTGACGGTTGGGGACCCAGACCGTATGGGCTTTTATAAACTCACCCACTGTGACAGCGACTCACTACAAAGAGCAGCTGTGTGGTTTCCATTTACTGCATTGGCGTGTGTGTGTGTGTGTGTGTGTGTGTGTGTGTGTGTTGTGTTGTGTGTGAGGGTGGGGTAAATGGCTGGGGTGGGCATACATGTGTGTGTGAACAAGCATTTGCAGTGACATGCATGTAGTGACATGCCCTGTGCATGTTTGTTTCATGTTGTTTGTTTGTAGTCAGCGGTTGTGTGTGTGTGTGTCTGTGTGTCTGTGTGTGTGTGTGTGTGTCTGTGTGTCTGTGTGTGTGTGTGTGTGTGTGTGTGTGTGTGTGTGTGAGAGAGAGAAAGCCCTCTTCTTATCATGTCTCCCTTTCATCTTCAGTCTGAAATCAAAGAACAGACGCGACAGGGCAGCGTGCTTATGTTATCTTAATCTCGTTACCGTGGCGATCCGATGTAAACAATTGGACGGGATGTAGATTAGGATTAGGGCTCAAAGAATGGCGTTAACCAATCTCGTTAACCAATCATACCTGTACCCCCCCACTCCCCCCTCTCTCTTCATCTGTCTAACAGTAATCTCCTCCCCTCCTTCTTTCCCTCTCCCCCTTCCTCCCTCTCCCCCCAACCTTAACTTTACCTGCAGTGGACCTTTCTTCTTCGCACCCCCACCCACCCCACCCACCCATCCTTCCTCTCCTTCCTCTCCTTCCTCTCCTTCCTCTCCTCTTCTTCCCCTGCCCACCCTTCAAAGAATCCAACAAAACTTCAAAGTTCTTCTTTATCTTCCTGATCTGCTGGCAGTCACGCTGCAAAGGGCTATGGGAGATTTTTCTCTCTTTGTGCCCTCCCCAGCCACAACTCTACCACACACACACACACACACACACACACACACACACACACACACACACACACACACCTCAGAGAGCCAGCATGAAGTGTGAAAGCGTGGAATAAGAAGCTCAGAAAAGGATGGAAGACAGACTGACTGCAGTTATCCCTCCATGTTTGATGTTCTGTTCTCCCCCAGCTAGTATTTCACAGCAGGAAATAAGATCAGCAAGCAAGTATATATCTCCGTAAAATGAATCACTGCTAGACTATACTACACTGGCAAACGCACAATCCAGAGTAGGGAGTGTACTGGTGAGGGTGTGTACTGTACACTCTCTCTCTTCATGTAGACAGAGTAGGTTGAGTGAACCAATGTGAGTTGATTTCAAACCACTCAACTCAACTCATTCACTCACTTAATCCTTCAGTCGTGCAAAGATATGGATGATTCCAACCACTAGCTAAAATTAATACAAAAAAATCAGTGAGTTTTACTTTTTTTGTTTAGATTTGTTTTGAGTTTTTGCAAACGGTGGATATTTCACTCAGGAACAAAACTATTTTTTACTGTCCTGCTTCACGTCTTATCCATTGACTCTCCTTCACAACTGGGAGCTGCTCAGTGGAGCAGGTGGTGGTTAAATGCCTTGCTCAACGGCAGAGGGCATTAATCATTCACTTGCCCCATCTAAACCCTCTAGCAATTAGCAGCTAGTGTGCTAAAAGGCAGACATATGTAAGTGAGTGTGCATTAGCAGCAGTGCTAATGGGAAGGAAGAAGGTCTGCAGGGCGTCTGCAGGGCTATAGGCCCTATATAGGCCCTACACACCCTAGGGCTGGTGTGCGTGTACGTGTGCACGTGCACGTGCGTGTGCACGTGTGCGTGTGTCACAGTAAACCTGTTCCTGCTGTAGGTGTTGTTGCAGTTGTTAACAGTGAGACTGTCACTGCATTTATTCTTTTATTACACACACACGCACACGCACACGCACACGCACACGCACATGCACATACTCTTCAATCTTCAGAGCCGTTATGAATGAACTGTGAACCGTAACTGAGGTGTATGTTGCTTGTTGCCGTGGGAACAGCAGATGTGCCCGTTGTGACCCACGCGCAGCGATGTAAGCACGCACGCACACACACACACACACACACACACACACACACACACACACACACACACACACACACACACACACACACACACTCAGACACCTGGCAGTGTGTTCATTAGCCTACTTCCTTTCTCTCTCTGTCTTCCCCAAGGCTACACGCCCCACTTACCCACAATGCACTCCTGTCACCCAGACTAGGGTCAATTAGCCGTGCCTGATGTCAATAAGAATCTCTCATTCTCTCTATGTGTCTCACCCCCCCCTCACCCCCTCACCCCCTCCCTCTAATTGATAGAGTGTGGACTGTAAATAAGTATTTAGCCAAGGTTTTTTTTCCCACAGTGTGAATTACCATTCATCAATAGCTGGATCAATAACCTATACCCTGCCTCTCTCTCTCTCTCTCTCTCTCTCTCTCTCTCTGTTATTGCTGCTCTTTATTCCCTCTGTGGTCTCATACCTCCACAGCCTTCACCTCCTCATCTTTAGTCCTTCAAGCAAAGCCTGCACTTCCTCATCTGAATGGCTTCTTTTTTTCTCCCCTTCTCCACATCCTCGCTCAGCTGTTTCTTTCTCTCTCTCTCTCTCTCTCTCTCTCTCTCTCTCTCTCTCTCACCTCCAGTCTGTACAGTAAATCAGCTCTGTTGTTCATTTGACCTCCAGAGCTGCCAGAGCGTGATGCCGATGTGCTGAACCTGCCGCTTTGCCTCTCACTGCAGAGCCCCCCCCCCCCCCCCTTACTAATGCTCTCTCGCTCATGCACACCCTCCCCTTCTTCACACTCTTGCTTTTTCTCCAGTTGTGTGTGTGTGTGTGTGTGTGTGTGTGTGTGTTGTCTTTGGTCTGCCCATGTTACAGTGTCAGAGGGAGGGTCATCTCATTCTGTGGTGACTTTAAAGACGTTTAGACCGCTTGACTTGGGAGGAGGAGTGGATGGGTGGATGGGTGGGTGAGTGGATGGGTGGATGGGTGGATGGGTGGGTGAGTGGATGGGTGGATGGGTGGATGGGTGGGTGAGCCAGACAGCGAATTAGCTGCTTGGAGAGTGTGTTAATGTGTTAGTGAGTGCATTAGTGAGTTCATGGGTTAGTGAACTAACGAGTTAATGCCATCGTGAGTTCATGAGGTGGGAAATACTGCAGTGATGAGCTTGGGTTGACATTTCTTGAGGATGTCATGCAGATGTTGAGATGGATTTCACCTCCTAATGCGTTGCCATCAGGCTGTGTGTGTGTGTGTGTGTGTGTGTGTGTGTGTGATTCACACATCAGGGTCAGCCTATGGACCCAACCATAAATGAATAAGCTTCACACACACACACACATGCATGCACACACACTCATCCACCGAGTGGTTATCCTGTTATGGTTGATTTATTTCAGTCACATCGAAGAGTCAGGCTCTTACTCTTACTGACCTTACGTGCATATGTCACTCACTCACTGACTCACTGACTCACTCACTCACTCACTCACTCACTCACTCACTCACTCGCTCACTCACTCACTCACTCCACCCTCTTTCACCAATAAATCATATGATGGTAGACTTGGTGTTTTCTCTCTCTGTTCATATTCACGTCACTGTGACCTGCAGGCTTGTCAGATTAGTTTTGTTGTTTATGATCAAATCTGTTTGTGTATTTTCATATCGTGCACGTTTCTCTTTGTGTGCGCTCGTGTTTGTCATCACTTAGCCCTGCACCAAATCCCTGCTTTGAACCCAGATCAGTCACAGAGTGTGTGTGTGTCCACCGGCCTGTTAATTAGCTTGTTTGTTGCACAGCGAGCTAATGAACGGCTACATCTCAGGCTGTTGACAGATTATTGTTTCGTTAGCCTTAAGCTAATAATCCCAGTTCATTCAGGGTGGAATCGGCATGCGCCAGCTACCCGTCACCACATTCATCGTCTCCCTCCCGCTCCCCCTCATCAATAAATAGCCCGTGGTCCATTCTACAGATCATTGGGCTCATCTTTCTTTCTCTCATCTTTCTTTTGCTTTCTCAGTACCACCTCCCCCTCCCTCCCCTCCTCTATATTTCTCTCTCCATCTTTATCCTCTGCCTCCCTTTCCTCTCTTTACCACCTTTTTCTCCCACAAACTCTGCCTCCCTCTCTTTTTTGCTTGTATTTGTGTTTCTCTTATCTTCACTTTCTCTCTCTCTCTCTCTCTCTCTCTCTCTCTCTCTCTCGCCTAGGGGTGCTTCTATATTTCCTGGGCAGTGCAGTGGTAGATTGGAATGGAGGCCTTTGTCACTTTTATTTACTGCCTCACTGATTCCACAACAACGTGTGTGTGTGTGTGCGCACGTGTCTGTGTGTATTGGTGTGTGTGTGTGTGTGTGTGTGTGAATGCAGGATGATTGTGGGTGTTTGAACTGCAATGAGGTGTGTCTGGGTGTATTGCCCCCTTATTTCTTCGAGGTCCTCGGAGCAGAACGGTGTTTGTGGCGTTCGTTTGGTGAAACCGCCTTTTTAATTCTAGTCAGCAACTCTGGCACCTGCTGCAAAGCATGCTGGGATGGTAAAGTGCAGTCTTGGAGGAATGAGCTTTGACACCGGGGGGGGGGTTGAAACACTTGGTTGGTTGAAAACCTTCAACCCAAATGTAGCAAACTATGGTGTGTGTGTGTGACAGCAGCATGACATCTCCCTGTAGGATCTGAGAGAGAGAGAGAGAAAGCCCAGGGGTACAAGCCATAGCCCACTTCTCCCCCATGATGCTGTTACTATGCCGACGGGGCCTATAGAGTGTTTTCTATGCCAGCAGAACGTGCTCAGACTACATTCAGTCCATTCTTACTTGGTGTGTGTGTGTGTGTGTGTGTGTGTGTGTGTGTGTGTGTGTGTGGATTATCATGACAGCACGGATTAGGATTAGGGTTAGGTTGTGACCCATTTCTCTTTTTCTCAAAGAGTTGTCTGGCAGTCCATTCAGAGTTGTGTGTGTGTGTGTTTGTGTACATGCACGGGATCAAGTGTATATGTGTGTGTGTGTGTGTGTGTGTGTGTATTTGCCTTTGTCTTTCAATATCCTCTACAATCAACATTAATTTGCAATAATTTGTATTTAAGATGACACTCACAAAAATCATCTTTCGTGGCAAAACGTCTCTCCAACATGGTAAAGTCTGGTTTGTGTAAACTAAAGGATAGGTAGATTAAAATAGATAGATAGATTAAAATCAATGAACTGAAATAAAGAATAAGTCATTTTGAAAGAGAAACTTGAATGACCTCTGACCTTGCAGCTTGGCCACAAAGTGAGCACCCTTTAAAGAGACTTGACAGAGACATCGTGGAATTCAGTCTGAGTGAACTAGTCCACTAGGCTCATTTCTCCCTCCCTCCCTCTCATCCCTTCTTCTAAATAACACAAGTCTCAACATCAGGACAATTGTCTTTTATTCTCTCTCTCTCTCTCTCTCTCTCTTTCTCTCTTGCTGTTTTTATGTGTGTGTGTGTGTGTGTGTGTGCGCGTGCGTGCGTGCGTCTTTAAGTGTCGTGCCCACTGTACTTTGCCCAGCCAATGCTGTTGCTAGGCTACGACAGGAAGTGTCCTGCATAGTAAATTTGTCCGGGGGGGGGGGGGGGGGGGGCTGTGTAATTGACTTGGCAAGGGCAGGCACGCACACACGCACACACACACACGCAGGCACATAAGCATAGAGTGTCGGTGCATGATCCAGTATCCAGCAGCAGGTTTTATTAAGGTGCTGGTTAGCAGGTTGGGAGCGTTTTGGTCTGCAACTGAGCAACTGAGGCTGCAAGCTGAGAATCATGAAGAGATGCTTCCCTCTGCAGCCTGCGGCACACACAGCAACAGATACTGCTCGTGTGTGTGTGTGTGTGTGTGTGTGTCTCCTCAACATTCTGCTCCATATAGCATTACACACACACACACAATCTCCTCTTCCTCATCCTGACTCCTTGCTTCACTATACTGAGTACTCTGTACGGGTTGTACTGATGTTTTGCCGTCGTTCGGCGTCGACAATTAATCACCATTAAGCGCTGATGATAATTAATGGAACGGGCGGACTCGGTGTCAGTCTGTCACCTCCCCCTCGCTGAGTATCGGAGGGTACCGATGAGCCGAGAGACGAGACGTAAAAATAGTCTCGCGTCTCGAGTCGTTTCTACCTCACGAGAAAACGGCATGACAGTACAGTACTCATGTAGATATTATGGTATGGGTTGATATGAGAGATGCAGCACCCTGAATCAGGAACAAATATGTCACCTTGTGTTGACCTGTAATTGTAGCGGCGACCAAACACAGTATATATGTGAAAATGCTGCAACGTGGTGAGAAGCCTCGACGTCCCCAAAATCCGAGCAGCAGTGTCTGAGATATTGCACGTGACGAACGGGCGGATGAAAGAACGAACTAGCAAACGGAAGGAGACCGATCAATACTCCCCCCCCCCCCCCCCTCCCCCTCCCCTCGATGTCATTGTGGACAGTTGAAGAAATCCTAAACAGACAGCAGGCGCTCTTAAACTCGTCCCGTCTGAATGAGTGTAAATGACCCTGGTTCATGAAAACGAGCCGTTTTGAATTCCCGACCCGTAGCGCTGATCCGCGGGGGATGACCCCAAATAATGAGTCTATGATGAGCCCCCCCTAGAGGCTGATGGGAGATCAGTCGGGTATCAGTTCGCTGTCTCCATCACAGCACGGCCGACCAAGCGGAACAAACATAGTCAATTTAGTCTGTTATCGCTCGTACACACCTGGCCTGGCCACATCAGGATCTCTGGGTGTGTGTGTGTGTGTGTGTGTGTGTGTGTGTGTGTGTGTGTGTGTGTGAGTGACAGATGTTTTGCTATCGTGTGAGGTTCAAATACCTCCACAAGATTAAAGGAAACTGGAGAATTGGACAGTTGGTCACATGTGAGGGAGCGTTTCTCAGACGGCATTTGAAACGTTCTTGTGACGACGAAGATGAAGGTAACGCATCATAACCAGTATGATGATGCAAGTGTGTGTGTGTGTGTGTGTGTGTGTGTGTGTGTGTGTCGCTGAGACCTTTAGGGCCAGTGTGGTTCCCGTCAGGTGTCGGCTGCATTAGCAGAGTGGAAGTGGAAGGCTTGTATCAGTCCTCCGTGTGTGTCGTGTTTTCTTGTCGAGATCTGAGATGAATTCTGTTTTTGCCGGCGTCGCTGTTCAGCTCAGTCATGTTCATGTAGGACTCGCTTCTCACAGGACGCTGGTCTGAGCTGTGAGGCGAGAGAGGGAGGGAGGGAGAGAGGGAGAGAGGGAGAGAGAGAGGGAGAGGGAGAGAGGGAGAGAGAGAGAGAGAGAGAGAGAATACAAGGGAAGAGGAGAGAGAGAGAGAGAGAATATAAGGGAAGAGGAGAGAGAGAGAGAAGAGGAGAGTTGAAGAATACAAGGCAAGAGGGGGGAGAGAGAGAGAGAATGAGAGAGAAAGAGAATACAAGGGAAGAGAAGAGTGGGAGAATGAGAGAGTGAAGTTAAGCGAGACACCTAGAGTGATAGTAAGAGAGAGATATAATGAAAGACATAAATAGGAGATTGAGAAAAATGAAGAGGGTTTGAGTGAATGAGAGAGAGAATGAGAAGGAATGAGAGACTGAGGGAAAATGAGAGAGAGAGAGAGAGAGAGAGAGAGAGAGAGACTGCAGATCTAGGTCAGAGAGACAAAGCAGTCAACAAACGAGTGGAGGAAGGGATGAACGGGCCGGCCAAGCTCCTCGTTCTCAATGGTGGAGGGGGGGGGGGCTGTCCCTAAAGCAGATGAACAGATGAATGTAAGAGAGACTTTTAATCTGTTTTTCTCAAACAAACAACAAAACAAAAGAGACAACGTAAATAAAAACAACGCAAAAAAAACGTCAACAAAAAACAACTCTCACCATCAGACACAGACGGTCAGACTCTCTTCTCCGCACATCACCAGCCTCCAAACATTCAGCAATGACACACTATCACAGACACTCAACTCCCCCCCCAGACACTCAACACCTCCCCCACTCCCCCCCCTCACCCAGCTAGCCCCCCCCCCCCCTCTGTGGCATCACCCGGCCTCCTCTCCCCATCTGGCAGAAGAGATGATGATCCCCGGCATCCACCACCCTCAGCCTCACCCTCCAGTCTGTTGGCTCTCAGGGTGGAGGAGAGGAGGGAGGAGAGGGAGGGAGGAGAGGATGATGAGATGATCAGAAAGGAAGAAACGAGGGGAGAAAGAGAAGGAGGAAGGAAAAGAGGAGCGGTGACAGAATCGTCCTAATCATCGTTTGTTATCGCACCATGTGGAGCCCAATCATTTCTCTGTTTGTATTAATAGACCTGTCATGTATCACAAGCAGCTGTAAACTGGTTGGGCAATATTATTGTTTTGGACAGGCATGCCACTAAAGGAGAGAGAGGGAGAGAGAGAGAGGGAGGGAGAGAGAGAGAGAGAGAGAGAGAGAGGGAGAGATCATTGCTTTTGCTCTTTTCACACTTGGTCATTATAATAAGGACAGATGACATTGGTCCTCTGGGGGAGGGAGGGAGGGAGGGAGGGAGGGAGGCTGCTGGGTGGCTCAGAGTAATGAATCTGATGATATCCATGTCCAATATCATTTTGACATGTTCTCTCTCTCCGTCGCTCCCTGACTCCCTCAATCATCCTCTCTCTCTCTCTCCCCCTCCATGTCTGGCTGCATATGCGTGGGTGATAGTAAGAGCTTTCTATTTGAGGAAACATAAAAAGGGAGATCCGTGTGTGTGTGTGTGTGTGTGTGTGTGTGTGTGTGTGTGTGTGTGTGTGTGAGTACGAGGTCCTTAAGTGGCAGTGTTCTGGCTGTAATGCCGTTGTTGGTCTCTAACAAAGCCGGTCCTTGTGCTGCTGGAATTGGGGCAGTCTGATCCTAATGACAAATCCCTGCTCAATCTTTCCAGCTCTTTTACTGGTGTGTGTGTGTGTGTGTGTGTGTGTGTGTCTGTGTGTGTGTGTGTGTGTGTATGATATCCAGTGGTGCTTAGTTTGCATTGTGTGATTCTGGAACTTGATACGAACGAATTATCAAATTAAAACCATGAGTTCCTTTAAGTTATAAATCGGGGGATTTCAACGTTTGTTGTTCTTTTTTTAAGCCCGGGAAGAAAAAAAAAGGTTTAATGAGAAATTAGAAACTGGATTGGTGAATTTAAATCCCCCTCACTCAGGGACCTCGACTAACCACAACATCTTGTTAGACCTGTCTGGTGGGAACCCGCTTGTTTCGCTTTGTTCCCACCCCAAAACACATTGCGGTATTTGTAACTGTTGATAACACTCTTACAGACTGGATCCTCTGTAATTTAGAAGTATTAAACGATGTACCTCAGGTAATGATTTGGAGATGAACTCGTTAAGTAGTGCTCCTTCCTGGAACTCAACCCCATTTATTGTTGTTCCTAATGGATGTTTCATCACAGCTCCACTGACCAGACTGCAACAGAGAGCTACAGTTTAAAAGATCAATCTGTCCACATTATTTTGCATTTCATAACTGTGTGAGCCGTCTATGGAATAAACTCCTGCTATTCACTCGCCGTTCATCAGGTGATGTTGGGTTTTGGCAGGCCAGTGGGCACAATTGATCCGTGAAAACGACATAAAAAATAGGACGTGAAACAGTGAGGATGACTGACGAGCGGCGCCGGGGAGGCCCAGCGCTAAACGGAGACTGTCCTGTTGGTCACGTGTCACATCATTTGGGCAAAGAACTTAATCCCTACCTGTCCACTCATGTCAGTGGATGTGATGCAACTGCACCGCTAGCTTCAGTCATCATATACCCATCCTCCAAAGTCCTATCTGTAGCATTGCTAGCTCGTCCCTGGCGCCTGTTTGGGCTGCAACACTCTTTATCACAACGTCCTCAGGAGGCACATCAGGCTCAGGCCCTTAATACCATCTGGTTTATAACAACTCCACTAGGAAAACAGTCCTGCCGTTGTTCGGTGTGTGTGTGTGTGTGTGTGTGTGTGTGTGTGTGTGTTTGTTTGTGCTACTGCTGCTAAGCTGTGCCGCTCAGACTGTAAAATGCTAATCGGGTGAGTCCAGACAGGTGGCAGTAATAGCCATCCGTGGCTTAGCGTTGCTAGCCTTGTTAGCTTCATTAGCTAATCACAGCAACAGACGCTCCGTTGCAAGCTAACCACCGGGGCCCTCTCCTCCTGGTCTCCTGGCTCCCCGGGCCCCTGGCTCCCTCAGGCATCTGCCCAGCCTAGATATGACAGAGTATGTGTTCATTCATTGTTCATTCATTCATGATATCTCAGACACCGCTGGTCTGATTTGGACAAAACTTTGGGGAAATGATGCGTCTCACCACTTGCACTCCACCCAAAATTACACTGATTGGCCCAAAGGGGGCGCTGCAATTACAAGTCAAATCAAGGTGACATATGTGTTACTGACGGTCTCTGAGGGTATGACAAGTTCACTGTTGCCCTGTTTGATTTTGAGTGTGATATGCTCGAATTAAAGAGGAAGATGTACAAATGTGTTACACCTAAAGGGCAAATGGTTTCTTCTTTATAAAACATTAATATTATTTACTCTTCTCTCCCTTCTTGCTTTCCTCCTCTTTCATTTCTCCAGGGTCGCCATGTTAAGACAGGGCAGCTGGCAGCCATCAAGGTCATGGATGTCACTGGGGTATGACACACACACACATGCACACACACACACACACACACACGCACACACACGTGTGCACACACACACACACACTGCACAGCAAATCATCTCAAGTGATTATACCGCCGTGGTCCATCTAATTATGAGCGATGAGTCAGTGTTGGCGTGTGTGTGTGATGTGGCAGGGAGGAAATGAGGACAGGCCTATCGCCATGGTAATATTAGCTGGAGGTATTAGGACGGCGGTGTGGTCTCAGGCGTGTCTGCGAAGCAGGAGGGTATCTCAGCTATATTTAGAGATCCTCTCACCTCACGCCTCCTTCCTTCTTAGCTGCCAGCTAGCAAAATGAACGGACAAAGGAAGTAATGAATGAATCCATGGGAGGGTAAATAAATGAATGGGGGAAAGAACAAACTGAGAAAGGTGTAGGTGAATGAATAAATGTGAAGAAATGAATGAATGAGGGAACAAATTAACCAAAAAATTAATGATTTAGCAAATAAAGAAATAGTGAATAAATAAAGTATTAAAATGAATGAATGAATGGACGAATGAATGAATGAATGATGACTGGACAAATGAATGAATGAATGGATGGAAGAATGAATGGACAAATGAATGAATGAATGAATGAATGAATGAATGAATGGACAATTGAATGAATGAATGAATGAATGAATGGATGGAAGAATGAATGGACGAATGAATGGCTGAATGAATGAATGAATGAATGAATGAATGAATGAATGGACAAATGAATGAATGGATGAATGAATGGATGAATGAACGGATGAATGAATGAATGAATGAATGAATGAATGAATTAATTAATGGACAAATGAATTAAAAAACAAACAATTGTTTCTGTATCAAATCAACTCACTAAATCTTTGTTTTCCTGGCCGATTAACACTAACTGGAAGTAATCGAGGCGTAATGAATGCTACCAAAACAACTGCTTTTGGTGGTGTGCCAGTAACCCCCGACAACAAAAGTAATTAAGCAGCGATGTTGTTACGGCGGATGATTCAGAGCCCAGCTGTGAGCGCCACAACAACAACTTTCACCATCAGCAGCTCTCTCCTCGTCCGGCACTGTGCTATTAACGTGTTTTCACAGGTCACAAATAGAGGTCACGCTTTTCTGCCTGTTGATACAGTTTCCTGTGTGTGTGTGTGTGTGTGTGTGTGTCTGTCTGTCTCAGGATGAGGAAGAGGAGATTAAGGCAGAAATCAACATGCTGAAGAAGTACAGTCACCATAGAAACATCGCTACCTACTACGGCGCCTTCATCAAGAAGAACCCTCCTGGCATAGACGACCAACTATGGGTATGGTGGTGTGTGTGTGTGTGTGTGTGTGTGTGTGTGTGTGTGTGTGTGACAAGGAGAAAGATAGGAACGAAAGATGTCTGTAGTCTTTTAGAGACACAGAAGTGAACAAAAAGAAGTGAATTTCCATTTTTATTGGTTACCATATGTGGTTTGGTAACTGAGGAAAAGACAGAGGAGTGAGTATGTGTGTCATCTGTTCATGCATTCACTGATTGTAGCTGTGTGTGTGTGTGTGTGTATGCAGCCATGCATGTGCTTGTGTGTTGAAATATGTATATATATGTGTGTGTGAAAGATATAAAGGATGTGAGTGTGTGGTTGGCTGGCTGCTGCAATAAATCATGTGTTAACGTGATCCAAGGGAACTCTCTCTTCTCTGATCCTGTAACATTCATCACACAACAATGGGAGGACACACACACACACACACACACACACACACACACACACACACACACACACACACACACACACACACACTAGCCAGATCTACTGCCTGCATAATTCCCCTTGACTCACTAGCTGCCTGTTTTTCCTGTGTGTGTGTGTGTGTGTGTGTGTGTGTGTGTGTGTGTGTGTGTGTGTGTGTGTGTGTGTGTGTGTGTGTGTGTGTGTGTGTGTGTGTGTGTGTGTGTGTGTGTGTGTGTGTGTGTGTGTGTGTGTGTGTGTAAGTGTGCATAATTGAGTAGGCAACACGAACACAAGATGTATGTGTGTGTGTGTATGTGCATGTCCCTGTGTGTGTGTGTGTGTGTGCCTGTGTGTGTATGCGTGTGAAGCCTCCATGAGGAAGGCTCGCCCATTGTTCTCCCGCTTCCTCTCTCTCTCCCCGTCTAATCCAGAGTGACGATGAGGGGAGCTTGAAGCCGAGCCAGAACTGACCAGCTGAACTTTTGCAGGGAGAACACTGTGATGTGATGGTTGCCGTGGACGACAGCAGGGGGGTGGGGGGGGGGAAATAAGCTTTAGAGAAAGTGGGGAGAGCCGGGGGTGAGAGGAGGAGAGGAGAGGTGGCGGAGGGGAAGAAGAGTCAGCTAGGGAGCCAGACAGCAGAGAGGATGGACAGATTGTGTTCGGGGTCAAGAGATTGGGCTCGGTCGAGTCGTGTGATCTCATGACCTTGTTGAGTCAGTTGATGCCCAGCTTCTGTGGTCTTAGTGTGTGTGTGTGTGTGTGTGTGTGTGTGTGTGTGTGTGTGAGAGAGAGAGTCATCTATGGGTACTGTCTGAGTACATACACTACTTATGCATGTACACCACGTTGAAGAAAGTGTTTTAGTTGGTACTCAACGTAGCTAACATCCTATAAAAGCCATAATACCTAAGAGGACGTGTGTTGCTGTGACTGTGTGTACTGCAGTGATGCGTCGAGGTAGGAAGCAAAGCTGAGCTGGCTTTCATACGTTGGTGTCCAATTCATGTGGATGTTAGGAAAACATACGTGAGAAAACAAGAAAGCTCTCTGGTTATGACGAGAGTTATGACAAGAACCAATTGTGCT
>JAXDDW010000007.1:10240000-10297500 GCA_034670385.1 Hoplostethus mediterraneus
GCAGGGAAGATGCCTCAGAGTGTTTATTCACCTTTTCCTCGCATCCCTTCTCGGTATATTTAGAGGAATGAGATCAAGGAGGGAACAGAGAGAGAGAAACCTTTTGAGATTCAACCCGTGTAAACACCCCAGACCACCGCCATAAACCTCCTCCTGTCCCCAAACATAGAATCCCAGGATGTGTTGTGGGCCATAAATGGTGTGTGTTCTCCTTCCCTTCGTACCGCGGTGCTCCCTCCTCCCTCCCTCCCTCCCTCCCTCTCTCCCTTCCTTCCTTCCTTTCCCCCTGTCTCTTAAGTTTTGCCAAAGCCTTGTGCATTGTAATGTGACCAGTCCCCTTCATCTAACATCACAGTTAGAATTGTGAAAAGTGTGTATTGTTCCATACATGTGATCCCAGTCGTCAGTGTGTGTGTGTGTGTGTGTGTGTGTGTGTGAGTCAGGTCTGCGGTGCATGATCGGTGCATGGTGTCTGTGAGTGACAGGCCTGGGTCAAGATGGTTTGGTTTGTTTGCCATATTGAACAATGCAATTGCTGGTAAACTCCACCCAGCTCCTATTTGACCCAGTTCTGGTTAGCCGTGACTTCGGTATTAACTCTCTCCTGTTCATGTGTTCATCTCCCTCCCTCCCTCCCACCTGTCCCCCCCCCCCCCCCCCCCCCCCCTCTCCCTCTCTCTCCCCTGCAGGAGTACAAGCGTAAGCAGGTGGAGGAGCAGCGGCAGGCGGAGCGGCTCCAGAGGCAGCTCCAGCAGGAGAGAGCCTACCTGGTGTCTCTCCAGCAGCAGCAGCAGCAGCAGCAGCAGCAGGAGGGAAGGCAAGCGGAGAAGAAACAGCTTTACCACTACAAAGACGCCGTCAACCCCAACGACAAGCCCGCCTGGGCCAAAGAGGTAACCGGCGGCAACGTTGCCATGGCACGCGCGCTCGCACACGCACACGCACACGCACACGCACACGCACACGCACACGCACACACACACACGCATGCAGACGTGAACGTGTGACGGGTTTCTTTCCAAAATGTCATCTCACTTTTATTTTTTGAAAAAGAAAACGTGGCACCTGCTTGAAACAACATGATGCTCGTTTTGAAAGTCCTCTGTTAATAAAATGATTTTACACAGACTAGATTTTTTTTCCCCCCTAAAAAATACATTGTGATATTTTGGAAACGAACTTCTCGCGTACAGTGTACACACCCAGCGGCCTTGTTGTGTTGTTTCTGTCTCATTCGGCAGGTTGTGCTAGAAGCAGAGGAAGACGGTGGAAGGAGAACGGTGGCGGGATCCCACTTACTAGAATGTTCTTTTCAGGGCCTGAAGACGTCGTAATGACACTGCTTTGATCATCACTGTGTGTGTTTTGGTTTCTAACCCTCCTCTGACTCTGACTTCCAGGTCCTGAAGCAGCAGCATGCTCATGGTAACTCGCCCCGCCCCCTCCTACGACATCACCAGTCCTTCAACCAACCGGCTGCATCCTCTTCCCAAGGCCAACCCAGAGCCCAGGCCCCTAGACGAAGCCCCTCCCACGCCGCCCAGCTCCTCTCCACCCACCTCCCCCATATGCATGTCGCACTGGACCCCAGGGATCCTCTGGATCCGGGGCTGATGCAGGAGATCAGTCTGCAGGTCCGAGAGTTGAGGGCTCAGAAACTCAGTCAGAGGGGCAGCAGCCCGGGACCCAGCCAGAGTCCTGGCCAGGGACCTTCTAGTCAGGGATCAGTCAGCCAGTCAAATCCTGTACCCAACCCTTATTCACTGGGGCCCAGTAATCAGAAAGACAGGCCCCTCTCTGCCCCCAGCCAGGCAGCCATCCAGGGGCCAATGTCTCCCCCACAGCTTAAGGTGCCACAACCTCATCCTCAGCCTGGATCCAGCCCCGTGTCCAACCCTGCGTTGAAACTGGTCAGTGTGAGTCGTCGAAGCAGGTCCCACTCCCCGTGCTGTAGAATAGACGTAGACGTAGAAGTAGATCCAGAGGAGGAGGTAGGGCGGTGGCGAGGGATGAGGCCGGCCAGCCAGCCACGAGAGCCTGACGGCGCCGTGGGCCTCCGAGGCCCCGCCCCTCGAGCCGCTCGGCCCCCTCCACAGCTCCGCCCCTCAAAGCTTCCTCCGCTCCGTCCTACCGAACGCGAGGTCCTACGATAACGATCGCCTCGGGGTCCCCGCCGTTAGAAACCACTTACTCCAAGTGCCTGCTCCCGATGGCGGGTGGCACCCGCAAAAGGCGGAGACCGCGAGAAGGGCGGGCTCCTCCATGTCGGACCTCACCGCTCTCCGACTCCCCGAGAGCAACCTGACTCACAGTCGCTCCTGCGATATCTCCCTCGCTCAGAAACCTCCCGTTCACCGGCTGGGCCTCTCCCCCGGCGCCGCCTCACCCCAAACCTCGCCCACGTACTCCCCCGGTGACCGCTCTCCCCCTTACTCACCCCGAAACCCCGACGCCGCCCGCAGGTCCTCCCCGACGCTCCACTCCCAGCCCCTCTTCTTCCATCACTCCCCACCTTCTCTGGCCTTCGTCTCCCCCCCCGCCGGTCGTCGTCACCGCTCCCCCTGCAGAGTTCCCTTGGGATCCCAGAACCAGATCAATGCCAGATCTGTCGGGACAGGGTACTAGGCAGCTTGTTCACATATTTACACACACACACACACACACATACACACACATGCACACACATACTCATACATATATTCACATGTACATACTCTATTGTATATAGCTACAGTCACCATATGCTACAGAAAATCATCTATATTGATTTATACCGGGAGACCAAGAGGACAGATTTCTTAGATCACGACCTACCCCCCCCGTCCAGTAGGTTTCTACCCCAACCCGACACCCCCACACCCCCATCTCACCCCTCCCCTCCCAATGTCCTCACCAGTCCACCGGGGGCAAACCCTCTCCTTGATGGTCACAATGTCATGGAGGCAAAAAAAACCGGCCAAACCCAACTTCCTCATACGGTCAGTCAACCAGCCAATCATCTCCCAGCTTGGTGATGGGTGCTGGCCGAGTGGTGGTGGTGGGATCCTCCTATAGGGTCTGTTTACAAACCTGGATCCTCTGACAGTGCCTCTCTACCTCCCCCATCGCCTCTCTACCCCCCCCCCCCCCCCCCTACTCCCCTTTCTTGCTCTGGGTCCGTTCTCAGTAGTAGATGCAGCAGTCGATGCAATTAACATCCTCCAACTCTCTCTCTCTCTCTCCGCTTCACCTCTGAGAATCTCCTGGCGTGGAGGAAAGAGCTTTTGGGTGGTAGACTAGACAAAAAATAAACACACTCCACACACTCAGCAGAAATCGAGAGTGAAAATACAGAGAAATAAGCCAAGACACCCAGGAGCTTTTTCCTCTCTCTCTCTCTCTCTCGTCTAAATATCTCCTCTTTCTCTTCCTAGCATCTTCTACAGGATCTCTCTCTCTCAGTTTGTGTCCATGCTAACCTGTGATTGCATACTGACTCCACAGATGAACATGCAATGACCTCTTTACTGCTTCCCCATTGGTGTTTCGTAGTCATTACTGTCCACTTTTGATGACATCATCAGTAGCTCACGAACTAACAAGCTTTTAGGAAATCACACTTTAGCGCACTGTCTTCTGACCTAGCTCGCCGTAGACGTTGTTGTTGTTGTTATTTTGTGTTCTATTACCGTCCACATTTGATGACATCATCAGTAGCTGCTCCATGACAACAACAACTTTTTTAGGAATGACGCATTGGAATTACAGAAAGGCCTCCAGTAGGGAGGATGTTTACCTGGGGGCTGTTGACACGACGCCCCACTGAGCCGTGACTCAGACCTCCGCTGAACGGCCAGTAGAGCGTTCAGATGAGGAAGTGTGATTTGGGCAGCTGGGAGAATTCCTCCAAGCTTTCTCTCACTGCACATAATCTGATAATCTGATTACACTCTGTTGTACCCACTTAGTGCACCTTTGGCATGCATGCGTGTTGACACAGGCGCATGTACCCACAGAAACCCCACACAAGTCAATGCAACAAACAATATGCCCGCATGTGCGTGGGTACAGTATACGTGCACAATCGCACGTACACCACCGCGCTCACCATTCACGCGCCGATTTTGGGTTGAATGTGGGTTTTCGGTGGTCTCTGCAAAAGCAGATTAGGGATTATTCTCGACCTTTCCTCCGCAGCCATCAGACAATCTCACTCCTCAACTGTATGTGGGACATGACGCCACACACACACACACACACACACACACACACACACACACACACACACACATGCAATTACGAGATGCCAGTATGGAGGCGTGGGTGTATGTTTGTCTGCTCATAGGAAAGCAACATCCAGGAAGAGATCTCATATTTCTACCTTTTATTTCCCGCAGACACATTATCTCTTTTTAAGACTAAAATAAGAATACACTTTTCTCCTATTTCTCAACTTCAGCTCAGGAGAAACAACCAGCAACCAAAACCAAAATAAGTGTAATTTAACTCCATAAACCATAAGATAACCAGATAACCATAAGAAAACATTTTCCTATTGAAGCCGCGGGGCCGACAGACAATGAGACAAAATTGAGATCTCGCATACTTCTTACGAAATGGAGAAAAGATTCTTCCTCTGGGTGTGGAGTCTAATCCACCAACCCACCGAAATCGCATGCCACGGCGTGCTGCACCGACAAGCCTGCCTGTTTTATTGTCAGCGTAGATATCAGATGGATCTTTGATAGGGTTTCTGTGGAAGGCTGGATCTGCTTCCTTGGAAAGAAAAAGCAAACAGGTTACAGCAAACAAGATATTTGATTCACTCAATAATTACCTGAGGCAAACGTGAGGAAAAGCACATTCACACGGGGAGGAGGCAACACATGATGTGACACACGTGCACTAATGGCAAACTATGACTTGCAAGTTCTCTTCATTTCATTGCCAGTTCCTCACAGACTCGTCAACACACACACACACACACATACATACTATACATCCTTTATCCACATGAAGCGTTCAAAGTGCTTCTCGTTCAGGTTCACTTACGTCCCGCAGAGCTGAGCGACGTTGAGGCCGTCTCTTGGCGTGCGAGGGGGTGTATGCGATCGGGTGCAGACTGGGTGGTGGTAGCCCCGTGATTGGTTGGTGCCGTGAGTGACAGGGTGTGTGTGTGACCTATCCCAGGTGGAGGAGCGCTCTAAGCTGAACAGGCAGAGCTCCCCGGCGCTGCAGCACAAAGTGTCCAACCGCATCTCCGACCCCTCCCTCCCTCCCCGCTCCGAGTCCTTCAGCAGCGGGGGCATGCAGCCCGCCCGCACCCCACCCATCCACCGCTCCATCGAACCACAGGTGTGTGTGTGTGTGTGTGCACAGTGAGTGGACAGAGAGAGTGTGTGTGTGTGTGTGTGAGTTTGGTGTGTTTTCCACTGACCAGTGTTTCCAATCATGTGACCCCTCTGTTCCATCCTCTCTCACCCTTTCTCCCCTCTTTCTCTCCCACCCATTTTTGCCCTCTATCTCCTCCTCCCCTACCATTTCTCACCCTCCCACGTTGTCATTCTCCCTCCCTCCCTCCCTCCCCCCATAGATGGCCCACCTGGTCCCAGTGAAGACCCACAGCTCCATGTCCGGCTCCCAGTCTCTCCAGGACCAGACGGGCTCAGCCCTCGGCGAGGGGGTGGGCGCCGGCTCCCCCAGGCCCGAGATGCCTCGCCAGAACTCGGACCCCACCTCCGACACCCCCGCGCTCCCGCCACGCATCACCGCCAACCGGGATGACCGGGACCGGGACAGAGACCGGGACCGGGACCGGGACAGAGACCGGGACAGGACCGCTTGGCTGAGGGAGGAGGACATCCCGCCAAAGGTTAAAACAATAACACACAGATGGGGAGGAGGACAGAGAAGGGAGAGTGAAACAGTTGAAGAGCACCAAGTTTTAATCATGTGATGTAGTGGAGGCTAAACACACCTACATTCCAAGTACACATCTAAGTAGTATCAACCTATGTAGTATATCACTGATATAGTATTTGAATTTATACTCCCAGCTAGGAGAGATAGAGCAATAGGACAGTCTATACCAGTTGTAGTGATTGTGTGTGTGTGTGTGTGTGTGTGTGTGTGTGTGTGTGTCCAGGTCCCCCAGAGGACTACCTCCATCTCCCCGGCCCTGGTGAGGAAGAACTCCCCTAACGGAGGCATGGGCCTGGGGCCCCGCAGTGGATCCCAGCTCATACGAGCCAGGTAAACCTTCGTCACCTGGATCCTCCTTTGCTGTCCGGGCCCCGGGCTGGGGCCCCGGGCTGTGGGGCCCGGGGGCCCTGCCATCTTTTACACCACTTCTTAAAACACATTTCTACATACACATTTTTTAGATATTTTTTTAATTTTGATTTATTTGTACCTATTGTAATTTTGTTGTAATTTCCAGTGTTACTTTGTAGTCCTGTTTTAAATAAACACATTTTTAATTAATTGTTTAAGTGCTATATTATATTTATATATTATATATATTATTGTTGTTATTGTTATATTTGCTTAAAACAAACATTGACAATGTACAGCAGCAGCATTTATACAGTGAGAATTGGGAGCTGAAGCAAGTATAACAAGCATGAAGAAGAGAGACTTCTATGATGGATATATCTATTATTACACTGAATCCATATCTATTACTATATATCTATAATATCTATTAGTATATATCTATAATATCTATTACATATATCTACTATATATACTATATATGTGAAAATGTTTACATCCCGTCTCAGTAACCCGGACCTGCGACGCTCGGAGCTGTCTCTGGACGCCATGCTGCAGAGAACCTCCTCCAACTCCTCCTCATCCTCCTCCCCTTCATCACAGGGAGGCTCGGCAGAGAGGAGAGGTACACTCACACACACACACACACACACACACACACACACACACACACACACACACCTGTAAATCACACAGAAAACTCCTACACACATGCACACACATGTAAACAGACACACACACACACACACACACACACACACACACACACACACACACACACACACACACACACACACAGGGCTTCAGTGTGTTTCAGAGGCTATCAGCGGGACAGTGTCAGTCGCAGTTCTGCTCTGATCAACCTGTCTGATGTGCCCTGTAGAGGGAGAGGGGGGAGTGAGGGAGGGAGATAGAGGGGAGGGATGTGTCAGGCAAAGAGCCAGAGGGAAATCTAGGCTATGCATGGTTCTCCTCCTGACAAACACATCGCACAGGTAGGAGGAGGAGGAGGAGGAGGAGGAGGAGGAGGAGGAGGAGGAGATCTGGTTGTTATGGTTGTTAGACCTTATTGTTTTTTACCATTTTCTGTCCGTTGGCAGCGAAAATGGTAAAAGACGACACAGATAGCAGGAGGGGGTCAAACTCAACGTCAGCAGAAAGATGTTGAGGTCTCGATTTCTCAAAGCATGTGTTTCATTGTCTCTGTTCAGCATCCAAATGTTTGCTGGGATATGATTGGTGGAGCTGATCATTCTGCCCCCCGCTGTGATGTTTTACTTCCTGTGTTCCACATGTTGTTGTCGTAGTCCGTTTCCACGGTTCGTCTGAAGCTTCCAGAGAAGTGAACAAGTTGGAATTTGGCAGTGCTTTGACAACACCGATACCAATGTTTTGACTACGCGTGAAGCTTGTTGTAATAGTCAGAAGCGTTCATGTGTGACTCCCTTTCCTCGTCCTGATAGGTCAAACCGTGCAGGAGGGATCCCCACCGCCAGGAGCCAATCAGGAGACGAAGCCCAAACAGGAGGAGGGGCGGGAGTCGGCCAGACCTAGCAGACCTGCAGTGAGTCTCTCTCTCTCGCACACACACGCACACGCACACGCACACGCACACGCACACGCACACGCACACGCACACGCACACGCACACGCACACACACGCACACGCACACACATACATGTAAACTTTCTATCGTGCTTTTTTCTTCTCTTTGGGAATCGTCTACCGGCCTTCTCCCCCTTTACTGCTACTCATCTGGTTCTCTCTCTCTCTCTCTCTCTCTCTCTCTCTCTCTCTCTCTCTCTCTCTCTTCCTCCCTCCATTCCTCAGAGTTATAGGAAAGCCATAGACGAGGTTAGTGACACCCCTGTCCCCCTGTTCAGTATCTCAGTTTTCCTTTTGAGCCCCCGCTTTCTGAGCCCCTCTTTTTCCCCCTGGCATGGTGAGGTTAGTCGGTTTCACAAGACGTTCCTCTTACCTTTTGACCATCTTTGTCTGAGGATGTTACGGAGACAGCGGTGCTTGTGTGTGAAAGAGTGTGTGTGTGTGTGTGTGTGTGTGTGTGTGTGTGTGTGTGTGTGTGTGTGTGAGCATGCGTGCTTGTGTGTGTTGTTTGTGTGCATACATGCATGTGGTGTGTGTGCGTATGTGTGTGTGTGTGTGTGTGTGTGTGTGTGTGTGTGTGTGTGTGTGTGAGTGAGTGATCTGATAAAGTTGCCAAGCACCTGAGCAGTCTCTGAACGGTCTATCTCTCTTCCTGCTTCTCTGTTGTCACGGTTACTGGGTCAGGAGGAGCTGGTAAGCACACCGTGTATGGCGGTCCTCCCCCCCACCCACCCCCACCCCCCCACCCCGTCTGCATGACTTGGTCTGATCCATCGACTGGGGTGAATGGGAGGGAGGGACTACGGACCGGTTGGCATGGGGGTGTTTGGTAGCGGGGTGCAGACTGATGCTGCCCCCCCCCCAGTCGTACATCAAGCCTGATTTCTGACCTCATGGATGAACAGAAGTGCTGATGTGTGATCGCTCGTCATGTCACATTAACTGTAACTCAACAGACGAACTGGTCTCAGATCAGCACTCCTGTCCTCAGATACTTTAAGCGTACGGGCCCAGATGTTTGTGTGACGATACATCGGTGAGCTGTCCCACCTGTTATGATGCTGATGATGGTTTGCCCCCTCTCTGCTCCGCCCCCCTCTCTGTTCGTGACTTGGTCTCTCCCTTCTCTCCCGGTCCTGAGACTGATGATGCAGAACTATTCAACTAAATGACCCCTCTCTCTCTCTCTCTCCTCTCTCTCTCTCTCTCTCTCTCTGTCTGTAGGATCTAAGTGCGTTGGCGAAGGAGCTCAGAGAGTTGAGGGTGGAGGAGGGCAGCAGACCTCCAGTCAAGGTACACTGAGCTAAGATTCTGTGTAGCTGAAACTAATATCCATCGCTTGCTAACCAAGTTCACATTACAGTTAGCAACCAGTAACTGCAGTGTAGCCGGGACAGTGCATCTGTGCTGCATGGGAATCTGCAAGTCCTCTGCAAGTTTGTTACTCAGAGAAAAGTCAAATCTGTGAACTGCTCATCAGTCAGTGTTGAGTTGTTCCTCTCACTTGTTCCTCTTCATCTATCTAGCAGCTGTTTATTGTTCCTTACGTTTCTCTTGTTAAGGCCGGTTGTGCAACGTCTAACCAATTTAAAGAATTAGGATAAAAAACACAACATGAGGGTGAAAACGTTTTAAGGATATATTGTAAGTAAATGACTTGAGGTGATTTTGTGCAACGTATTTTATTCGAAGGAAATCTTTTTTTTTAAGGAAGATTTGAAACGAAGATGCTTCATGCGTTTCCGTGTGTTTGGTTCAGGGCTCGTACGTGTTCGCTCAGATCTCATGTTTGCTTTGACTTCTTGCTGTTCCTGATGAAGGTGACAGACTACTCCTCCTCCAGCGAGGAATCAGAGAGCAGCGACGAGGACGGGGAGACAGTGGGGCATGATGGGACTGTTGCTGTCAGCGACATCCCACGCATCATGTGAGTCCTCCTCTGTTTTCGCAATCTGTTTTCTCTCTCTCTCTCTCTCTCTCTCTCTCTCTCTCTCTCTCTCTCTCTCTCTCTCTCTCTCTCTCTCTCTCTCTCTCTCTCTCTCTCCCTCTGTCAGTGTTCATCTCTGTTGAGCTCTGCGTGTCTTGAGAATATTTACCATGCCAGTAAGTTGTCAGTATAGTTTTGGCAGAATTGGCCTGTAAATTATTTGGTTTGTGTGTGTGTGTGTGTGTGTGTGTCAGGCCAGCGGTGCAGAGCCGTGGTGAGTCGTATGGAGGGCTGACAGAGGACTCTCTGGGAGACGCCTATAACAGCTCCAAGGACAGCAGCACTCTGGTGATGAGAGAGGTGACAAACATACATGCAGACACACACACAGTTTCTATTTTTTCATGTTCTACTTTTAGACTGGGTTCATTTCGTTTCATCCACCCCTCTTTCTTTCCTTTTCCCTCTCTCTCTCTCTCTCTCTCTCTCTCTCTCTCCCTCTCTCAGGCGGAGGAGAGGAGGCGAGGCGGTCACGCTGAGAGTAACGGGTTCGGGAACCATAGCAACCACGGTAACCTGCCTGACCTGGTGCAGCAGAGCAACTCCCCATCTGCCACGCCCACCACAGCCTTGCAGGAGCTGGGCGACATGGCCGAGGTCAGACACACGTGCACGCACGCACGCACACACACACACACACACACACACACACATATGCATTAACAGAATGCTGACAGAAAATAAAAAAGGAACAAACATCAATAAATAAATAAAAAAGAATAGAAAATAATAAAGAATCAAATTAATTAATAAATAGATTAATAAATAATGAAATAAATAGAAGAATAAAGACATGTAAGTTACAGGGTGGTTGGTGTGTGTCTGCTGCTGCTACTTCATCACTGACTTTCCTGTCTTGCAGTTTGGTGTGGGCGGGTCCAAAGCTTCCTTCACTCCATTTGTTGATCCACGTGTCTATCAAACCTCCCCCAGTGAAGATGATGACGAGAACTCAGCGGCAGGTGAGAGAGTTAACCAATCACTGCCTCTTTACTGTCACCCATAAGCATTGTGGGTATCTTAGTCATGTTTACCCGTTATTTAACTAAGGACTTCATTAGCAGTAAAGCTAACTTTGCTATCTGTGCATCATAAGCACCACCATGAAAATAAGTGTGATTTTTATTGCAACACAGACACTGTTTTCAGCTTCAATCTTTTCTAAAGTTGTCATTAAAACAAATCTTTCTGTTACACTAGCCATGTTTGCCAACGAGCTCCTGAGGCAGGAGCAGGCCAGACTCAACGAGGCCAGGAAGATCTCGGTGGTCAACGTCAACCCCACTAACATCAGACCCCACAGCGACACGCCGGAGATCCGCAAGTACAAGAAGCGCTTCAACTCTGAGATCCTGTGTGCCGCGCTCTGGGGTAAGAGGGGAAACCCATCCTTCATCCTTTAAACTCTTCAGTATATCTCCATCTCTGTGAGGTTAAATCTGTTTGTGTGTGTGTCTCGCTAGGTGTGAACCTGCTGGTGGGCACAGAGAACGGCCTGATGCTGCTGGACCGGAGTGGACAGGGAAAGGTCTATAACCTGATCACCAGGCGGCGTTTCCTACAGATGGACGTCCTGGAAGGGCTCAACGTGCTGGTCACCATTTCTGGTCGGTCTAACACACACACACACACACACACACACACACACACACACACACACACACACACACACACACACAGGCCCCATTTACACCTGGAATGGATGCGTCTTGTATCCGGATGTGATTTGGCATCTCCGGGCGTACACGTCTCACCGATACTCGTCTTTGTCTCTGTCTGTTTTTTCCTGTCGTCTCTCAGGGAAGAAGAACAAGCTGCGTGTCTACTACCTGTCCTGGCTGAGGAACAGGATATTGCACAACGACCCGGAAGTAGAGAAGAAGCAGGGTTGGATCACCGTGGGGGAGCTGGAGGGCTGCGTGCACTATAAAGTCGGTAAGGCTGTGTGTGTGTCTGTGTGTGTGTGTGGGTGTGTGTGTGTGTGTGTGTGTCAGGAGTCTATGTATTTGTCTCTCCACTCCTTCAACAATTGCACAACAGGACGCATTTGACAAACGATGGCGTGCAGAAAAAAGAGAGATTACTTAGTCATACACAACTTAATTCCCGTTCCACTGTTCTAGTTGCACGGTACTAGAATAACCAACTTGCTGCGACAGGAAGTAACAATACCTGCTTGAGTTGTTGGTTGAAAAGCGTTGAAATGTTTCTTCCAGTGAAATACGAGAGGATTAAGTTCCTGGTGATTGCTCTGAAGAACTCGGTGGAAATCTACGCCTGGGCTCCCAAACCCTACCACAAGTTCATGGCCTTCAAGGTAGGACACACACACACACACACACACACACACACACACACACACACACACACACACACACACACACACACACACACACACACACACACACACACACACACACACACACACACACACACACTCACATGCACGTATGTATAGTCACATAATGAATAATGTCAGTATAGGCCTTGATTGATTAGACTCTCTCTCTCTCTCTCTCTCTCGCTCTCGCTCGCTCTCTCTCTCCGTCAGTCATTCACTGAGTTGCAGCACCGCCCCCAGTTGGTCGACCTGACGGTGGAGGAAGGTCAGAGGTTAAAGGTCATCTACGGCTCCAGCGTGGGCTTCCATGTCATCGATGTGGACTCTGGCAACCCTTACGACATCTACATCCCCTCCCATGTAAGTGTGTGCGTGTGCGTGTGCGTGTGCGTGTGTGTGTGTGTGTGTGTGTGTGTGTGTGTCTTGTAGATCCCCTATTGATTTCCATGAACACGGTATGATTTCTCTCTCAGGCCTCATGAATTCACAGTAACGGTTACACGCGATGTCAGCCGATGTGGATGGATATGAATATGGTGGTGATTGTCTTTTACTGTTTCTGTCTTTTCATCAACGCTCCCTCTCTTTCTTCACCTCTGCCATCCTCTCTTCCAATCTACCCGACAGATGAAGGTGACTTTAGACCAGACCCATAGATCTTTAGTTAGACCCTGTAGTGGATACCCAGTAGAACTAGACTAGATGTGTCTGTGTACGGTACAGTACGGTGCTAGATGTGTGTTTACTTGAATGAATTCATCGTACCCTCAACAGCAGTCACAAGGCTCTGGATGAGGCATCTATAGGCAGACGCCATCTTTGATTCCCGCAGGGGGGCGTGGCCTCGCGCAGGATAACACAAGATCACTGATTTAACTTTTAAAGCCCCAGGAAACTTGGCTTGAAATAGTAAAAATGAATATATGATATCAAAGTTTAGTGTCTAATTAAGCATCCACAAAATCTGAGTGAAAATAAATGTTCAGAAATATTAGAAAACCTCGTTCAGATGAGTGGGGGGTTCAGAACAGTGGGGTTGAATTGGGTGTGGTATTTTCTGACATTTATGACGCAGAGAATTCTTTAATCCAATCATTAAACAATGCACGTCAGTTGTCCCTCCCCCAACAGGTGTTGTTTGACAGTTTGACATGGGCTATCAATCATGTCAGGATGTCAATCAAATCCTGATCTGACACGCCTACACAGTCCTGAGCAATGAACTAAACAGCTAAATGAGCTGTTTTTCAACGAGGTTTTCAGATTTCAGATTTTTGTGGATGCTTAATTAGACACTAAACTTTGATATCATGTAATCATTTTTACTAAGTTTCCTGGGGCTTTAATTCCTTAAAATTTGAAGACAAATTCTCGTTATTTGGATCTCAAAACAAACACTCAACAACAAGCTTCAAGGTCAAAGTGGGATCTCGTACAGTGAGTAGTTTTGCGAGGTTACACTCGGCAAGTTAAGGAAACGCCCACGCAAGCATCTTCTCCTCTCCCCACCCATATAAAGAAAACCGGTGCGCCTCCAGGGAGCGATCGCTTTCCTTTACGTACATTTATGTGCGCTGACAGTCATGGGAGGGAGGGAGCACTGCAACATAGCCTGGCGTCGTTTAGATTTCACTATTTTTATGTCGTTTTTAAAGGGCAAATCAAATTTAGCACCACGGGCTTATCTGGTATATTGCCTTACAGCTTGACACCCTCTGTCAAAGAACACACTGCTACACACAACATAGCTAAAGGGAGCCGAAAAGTCAATGTCACTTTGCAGAGTTCTTGTGCGAATGCAGTTTTCCCAGAGGTTCGGATGAGTTTATTCACTACCCCTGTCACTCATTTGTCGTACTAATATAACCCCTTGTCGTACCTTTCAAAGTTTGGTTTGACAGCCTGGCAGATTCAGATAAAGCAACTGTGTGTGTGTGTGTGTGTGTGTGTGTGTGTGTGTCAGATCCAGAGCCAGGTGACACCCCATGCCATCGTGGTGCTCCCTAAAACCGATGGGATGGAGATGCTGCTGTGCTACGAGGACGAGGGCGTCTACGTCAACACCTACGGTCGAATCACCAAAGACGTGGTGCTACAGTGGGGAGAGATGCCTACCTCCGTTGGTACGCCCCCCACCCCCCCTCACGTGTGTGTGTGTGTATGTGTGTGTGAGTGTGTGTGTACATGCATACGTGTGTGTTTGGTTGATTTAACCCTCAAATCAGGATCTTTACCTGGCACATAATAGGAAAAAATGTCCACATAAAATGCCAATTTATGTAAAACTAACAAAGTTAAGAGGTTTTCACTTTGCCACAGTGGTGTATTAGTGCCCACCACAGTGCCTTTGTGTGTGTGTGTTGCAGTGCAGATCAATGGTGTTGCGAATTGTGCTTCTGGGGGTTTATTTAAGGTCTAATTACATTCAGAAACCCAGTTGAAATCTCTCCACTCTCTACAGAAACTGTTTAGTAAGAGCTAGAAAGAAGAGAGAGGAGAGAGAGAGAGAGAGAGAGAGAGAGGGAGAGAGAGAGAAAAAATACCAGTATCAACCATTTGGTGGATTGAAGCCTCAAGTCTCGAATAATGCTCCAGCTTCAAAGACAGGGTGAAGTTGACCTTGAGGACTTTGAGGACTCAGTTTGCTTCGTCCCCCCGACCATTTGAGGGGACGACACACACAACACACACCAGATTAGTGTCAGGGCGACTTTATGCTGCACCTCTGGCCCTACATGGATAAAGGTGAAGATCCTGGTGTGTCCTGGCCCGGGAGTGAGGATAATTCGCTTTATGACACTCTTTATGTTTCCTGCTGATACAGCAATAAAATGAGTTTCTTGTATTCTACTGCCCTCCAGTGGCATCCAGTGGTATTACACTAACTACCACAAAGTTGAGACTGGTGGCAATTAGGGACTCTGCAATGTGTTTATCATGCCTGGGGTTAGAGATTCTGCTATCTATGTACCTGATAAATGTAATTCAAATGCTATTTATACTATATATATATATGATACTATATCATCAGTACCAGCAAGGTTGTCTAGTGAATAGAGAGACTGTCCTTGAACTGGATGTCCTGGATTCAAGCCCCATGTTGGCAAGCATCTGTCCTGCTGAAGTGTCCTTGAGAAACTGAATCCCTGATTGGAAAATATCTGGGAGCATGAAAGACGTTGTGTGTTTAAAAAAAGAAGAAAGTTACATTACAAATTAAAACAGCAGAATGGCGGTTCACCTTCCTAGACCTGCGGCGGAGGGGGAACTAGCTTAAAAGATTTCTCCTGCAGAAATGATGATGCTGCACATCATGAAAAAGGATGTGAACAAGGATCCAACATCAGCATGAAACTGTGTTAAAACTGTTACTTTGACCTAAAATCAGCCGACCAGACAACCAGAAATCTACTCCCAGATAATCCTCCAGCAAGTTAAAGCCTACAATAGCTGACAAAAACCATAGAAAATACTATCAGATTAACTTCTGGTAGTTTTGATGTTCGGTGGGGTTTCGTGGGGTTTGCTAGACCAATGAAAACACGTCGCTGCTTGACTAGTCTAGCTCAACCCAGAAGCTCAAGTAAAAGTGAGAATAAAAAAAAACAACAACTAATAAGCAAAAAACAGATTTTCCATTGAAGCAACGCATGTTCGGTGTTTCCTCTTTTCCAGCCTACATCCACTCTAACCAGATTATGGGCTGGGGGGAGAAAGCCATAGAGATCCGCTCAGTGGAGACGGGCCATCTGGACGGGGTCTTCATGCACAAGAGAGCCCAGAGACTCAAGTTCCTGTGTGAGCGGAACGACAAGGTGAAACCCGGCGGGCTCGGCGGGGTTGTGTGCTGTGTTGCAGCTGTGCTCTCTTATGCTCAGTTGCTTTTATGTCATGCGTTTAATCTGGCTCCTATTTCCCTTATGTCTCACCTTTGCTGCTATTTTGTAAAGCGTTTTGAACAAACAGGCTTTGTGTTTTGTAGTGTCATGCAAACTAGCAGGCACAACGCCAACGATTCTCACACTTGCCGTTACACCCGAAGGCATTGTTTTTATCATTCATGTCGCTGAGGTTTTGAGTTCGGAGCCATAACCTCATACCTCATGGCAGCAATCCCAGATACAAATCACCAACAAATTTCATGGAAATCCGAGTCATACATTTTTGAGATATCCTGCAGACAAACAAGGAAACAAAAGAATACCAATTGATGATTAATTTGATGAGAGCAAGATCTCAGTCTAGACTCCTCAGAGAGTTGTTATGTTGCAGAGCTGGTTTTGACTCTTACAGTACTGAATGTCTGTCTGTCTGTCTGTCGTCTGTCTGTCTGTCTGTCTTTTTGTGTCTCTCTCTGGAATCAGTTCACTGACACATCTGAAACATATGTGATTGGAAGCATCATGCAGTCACATAGTATTTCATATTTAACCCTCTAATGAAACCCTCTTGTCCAGTGTGACTGTAAGTGATACTGGACATATGACGATAAAAGACTTGAACTTGAACTTGAACTTGTTGACCCAGACTTGACTTTTACCTGCAAGAACACATGTATGTGTGCATGCAAATACAGCATGGAGTTCAGCATGATCACAGTTTTCTTGCAAAAACAACTCTCACCCAGAGGCTCAGATAGAAAGACTTTCAACAGGTTATACTATCATTCACATCCATCCAAATCTACAAGTGCACGCACATATGAAGAGTCAAATACCCATGTCTCGTTCAGATCTGCACTTACTCTTACAACATGATTGCCGCAATGGAAATAAAATCCAAAATTGACTGTGACTGATGCCGTTATCTACTTTGAACCTTCACTTACATAACATAGAGAACGGTTATCGGAGAATGAACTTCAGAAAAGTTGTTTTTGGATGTGCACGCGTACCCTCTTGGACTGAAACCTATCCCACCTTCTGTCCAGGTGTTCTTCGCGTCGGTGCGTTCGGGCGGCAGCAGCCAGGTCTTCTTCATGACCCTCAACAGGAGCTCTATGATGAACTGGTGATCGGGCCCCTCCCACTTTCTCCTCTGCCTCACTCCGCCATTGGCCAGCCCAGCAATCCTCATCTCAGCCTGAGGCTCATCTCACGCCGATCCAACCGGGGGCCGATGGACCGGGGAGGCCGGACGTGAACTCTTGACACTGGAGAGACTAAAAAAACACTGTAGAAAAATGTCAAAGATATCGTAGAGAAAAACAACCAAGACCCGGAGAGACGCGTGAACCCTGGATACTGTTGGGTCAGGCAAGCCATCGCTACTCAACTGACTGGCAAACTGGTGCCACTGGCTTCCCAAATACTCTCTCTCTCTCTCTCTCCAAATGGACCAGTGCATTCAAGTGTTCAACAAACGTAGAACCACTGTAGAACTACACTAGACCCTCTCCCCCTCTCTCTCCCCTGTACCTCCCTTTTGTCCCTCCTCCCCCTCCTCACCCCTCCTCCCCGGCGGACTCGATCGCCCCGTCTCCATCTGCCTCGCTTGCCTCTGAGGATGAAGGAAAAAAATAGACGAATACGATTTAACGTGAGTTGAAATGGATCCTCCTGAATGTGACGTTGAGTGGAGGGACCTCGAATCTCGCCTGGACTGTTTTCCTTCTGCTCCGTCACTCCTCCTCCTCCTCCTCCTCTCTCCATCTTTCTGAATCCTGGTCCCGAGTACATTGTTGTGTTTCCATGTGACACCTCCGCCATCACCGGTGGTCTCACGGCCCCCGGGGGGGTGGGGTTATGACAGTATGCAACGATGACGCCCTTGTCCCTTTAAAATAAAATCTCCATCCTGTTCCTTCCTCTTCCTCTCCTCCCCGTCATCCTCCTCAATCCCCCCTCTCTCTCTCTCTCTCTTCACTCTTAAGTCTTTAAACTCCGAAGGTGCTGCATCAGATATACTGTAATATTACATCGACATTTTTGTTTTTCTGCTCTTTTCTTTTTTTCTTCTGTGTAACACAACTTGGAGTCAGTCAGTGTCTGAAGCTTGATGGAAATGTACAGCACATCCGCGTCTCTGAATCAGGAGGGTATATTTGTGTGTGTGTGTGTGTGTGTGAGAGTGTGCATGTGTGTGTGTGTTTGACTCATCGTTGAAATGACAGAGTTCCCATTCAAATCAAAGTCAGAATCAAAATGGGGACTTTGAATTGTCCAGGAAAAAACAAAAATCAAGCAATCTCTGCGTGGTCACTCTGCGTGTGACCTTAACTTGACCTTGACATGCAGACTTACTATTCTGATATTATGGTAGATGCATCTAAACACCATGGACATTTACAAGTAGCAGGGACAAGGATACTGGGGTATTTGGGATGTGCAATATTACCTGGTGATTTTCTTTTTTGCAGTATGTGTCCATTACCGATATCCTGGTAATTCATGAATGCGGGGGGGTGGGGTGGGGGGGGGGGTCGTTGAATGGGATATGAAGGTGCATACGGCTTATCCTGAATATGACCTGAACCAGAACGTGAGGTAGTATCCAGAATATGAGGTAGTATCCAGAATACTCGGTGCATGTAAAAGCTGAATCGTGCTCCTCCCTGATTGGGTCTTCAGATTTTTGGCTCCTAACTGTTTGTGCATTGAGGCCGACGGGTTATTATGATCATTATTATCAATATTATTATTGCCTGTACTGTTACTTCACACACGTTTCTTGTTGTTACGATTTCATTTTAACACGCTGACGATATTCTGCGTCTCCTGTAATGGAGATTAGTGACTTTAAGGAAGCTTGATTTATCCTTTTAAAATGAGTAATATGATACCTTTAATTTGAAGTATTATTGAGTGCTGCTCAATCGTTAATGCATACTGTATTGAATTTGTACCACTGCATAATATTTCCTCATCCATGTTGGAGAACGATGTAATACAGGTTGGTCTTTTTTGGCGGGGTGGATATAGGTGTAGCTGTGTGGCCGAGCAGGTTCGAGCTCACACGAAAGAACGGACATTCTCCACCTGAATCGAATCGCGTTTCTTCATTTTTGTTATTTTCTATTCGCCGATTTAAAAGTAAAGCCACTTTCCTGTTACGTTGTCAAGGCCGGCGCACTGATCTTCCTGCACAGCTGTAAGTTAGGTTTACTGATCTAGTCTCTGTTAGGGGGGGCAGGCTAATGTTTTAGCAATAAAGAGCTGTGCTGATGAAACCACTGTCTTCCCTGTGTGTGTGTGTGTGTATGTGCAACGAGCAAGAGTGTGTGTGTGTGTGTGTGTGTGGGAGGCATCCCTATATTTTCTCTAACATGGCATTCATTCTTCCCAATGGAAAGGCTGACGGTCATTACACTGAGGACTCGCCTTTCAAAGATTAAACCACTGTATTCTTTACTCTTTGTTTTTGTTTGGTCCCTTTTATTTTGAAAGAGCATTATTAATGTCCTGTTTTGGGGTTTATTTGTTTTGTAAAAGAGATGCTGTAAGAGAGAAATAAATGAAACTAGAGCATTACGCTGTCACACCGGACTCACGTGTTTTGCTGCTGTGTGGGTGTCAGAGAGTGTGTGTTGTGCAAGTGTTTTTACACCAGCAGAGAACAGTGACCCTCAGACTTTGTCCGTCCCTGAAGTATATTATTAACCCTAATACATCTGCGTGTGTGTAAGTGTGGCCAGATGTCACTATCGCAGAACACCTTGAATCTGAGCAGCAGCGTTTCTAGTTAGATACTGCAGGTTATTTGTCTGTTGATCAGTATGTTGTTGTTCATCGCAGTATGTGTTACCACGTACCATGTACCAATATGTAGCATCACACAAGATACTTCAGAAACCACTTTTCCCCCCCAAGTATCTGTTTTGTCATCATGAGTAACAGTAATAGAGTAATAGCTTCCCTCTGTTTGTGTGTTAAAGTTGTTTTCTGTCAATATTCATGTATGTGTGGCTGTGTGTCTATGAGAGCGTGGACACGGCGTGATCCAATGTGAACCTTTCATTGATCATTACCTTAGAGGTGGTGTGTGTGTGTGTGTGCACGTGCGTGCACGTGCGTGCGTGTGTTCAATGGTCACTGCCCTCTCGGCTGAGGAAGCGCTGACACTCGGACTCATCATGGAGTCGGGGAAGGTAAGGTAATTCTCTGTGAACGCGTTCTTTATGTGAGATGGCACAAATATACAGATATAGACGACGACTTTTCTCGGGTTTGACATGTTTGACGGCACAAAGCTGCAGAGACGAGAAGCACTCAGAGAAACCTCCTGAAAGAAATGATAGTTTCTTACATAGCATTGTTTGGTTCTCTATTGAAAGCAGTGATTTCTTCCTTTCATGTTTGCATTTTATTACAGTGAATACAATGTAATCTATTCATTTCTGACATAAGATTTAACTTCAAATGCATTCAGATCAAATACTTGACATTTTATTTGTGAAACATTTTATGAAACAGATTTGTAGTGCACAAAGCAGCAAGCACAACACAGTGTGGGAGTCCATCAATAATATAGACGAAATGTTTCTGATAGGACTTGACTGAAAAAATACCACATGTTGCTTTGGTGTGTGTGTGTGTGTGAGAGTGAGAGAGTAAGCTGTGTGTGCATGTTGACACACCCAAGTGTTCTTGAGCATGTGTGTGTGTGTGTGTGTCTCTATCATCTATCTTGATTATCATGTACTCCTGCAGCAGCTAACGGGGACCTTGGCCCTGGCTGTGTTCACGGCAGCCCTGGGCTCGCTGCAGTACGGGTACAGTCTGGGAGTCATCAACGCGCCCCAGAAGGTAGGCTCCACCTACTCCACCATCAGTTGCATTCTGTCCTGTTGCGGTTTATTAGTTTAGTTTAGTCACAGCAGTCAATATTAGAAAGAATACCAAAGAAAAATATGCTTTCAGTTGTTACAATAATCAATAATCTCCAATAATCTGTCATCTGTAAATGAGAGATTCCCACAAAATGCATATTCTGTCTGTCTCTGTTTGTGCACACGATCACAAAACCCTCAATGTGCCCTAGTGCTGATCTACAAGCATCTCCATGTCCCAGGTCATTGAAAGGCATTATGAGCGAACCCTGGGGGTGTGGTCAGAGAACAGCACCGAGGGAGAAGAGACGGCTGGACACCCTGACGTGGTCATGTACTGGTCGCTGTCGGTAGCGATCTTCTCCATCGGCGGCGTGTTCTCCTCCTTCCTGGTGGGGTTTGTGGGAGACCTGAGAGGGAGGTGAGGAGGAGAGGAAGAAGAAGAGGGAGAAAAAAACCCCATCTTTTTTGGATCAAAATGCAATGATGCCACAAACCATAGTTTACCGGCCTTCTCCCCCTTTACTGCTACTCATCTCTCTCTCTCTCTCTCTCTCTCTCTCTCTCTCTCTTCCCCCCCCCCCCCCAGGGTGAAGGGCATGCTAGCGGTCAACGTGTTGGCTGTAGTTGCAGGGCTGCTGATGGGGTTGTGTAAGATGTGGAAGCCTCACATCTTGGTCATCTCAGGCCGCGCTGTCATGGGTTTTTACTGCGGTACAGTGAAACACACATTAACACTTTCCATTTATATTGCATTTAGGATGGACTTATTATACTTTAATACTAAGGTATACTAATAGTAGTAATAGTAATAGTAAAGCCTGGAATATAGCCAAATGGTTACAATTATATTATTGTCAAATTCTATAGTTTCCAAAATATTAGGGATACTTTTTACCCCGTTTCTTCCCCTACATCTTCATCCCCCCTCATGATTGTGTTGGAAGTGAATTATCTAATAGGATAAAAATAAAGAGTCATAACTTTCACCTGCTGCTTCCTGTCTTCCCGTCTTTACCACGGAGATAGCAAGGCTTTCTAATATTTGTTTTTATGTTTTGCACACTTTTATGTTTAGCTCATGTGTGTGTGTGTGGTGTGTGTTTGTGTTTCAGGTTTAACATCTGGGCTGGTGCCTATGTACATCGGAGAGATTGCTCCCAAGGCTTACAGGGGGGCTCTGGGTACATTACACCAGCTGGCCGTAGTGACCGGCATCCTACTTAGCCAGGTGAGGCGCACACACACACACACACACACACACACACACACACACACACACTATGCCTCTGAGAATGATTGATTCATACCGCTCTCTACCGTGTTTGGAAGACATCTATCTTGTCTAAGTAGCATCTTATTCAAACCGTAAGCACAGCAGATTCTGTGGTTGACCAAACATATTACCTTTTATTTTTTCATGATTTATCTTTCTACAGGTAATAGGCTTGGACTTCCTGCTGGGTAATGATTATATGTGGCCCCTGTTGCTGGGTCTGTCTGGGGCTCCGGCAGTGTTACAATCCGTCCTGCTGCCCCTGTGCCCTGAGAGCCCGCGGTACCTCTACATTGTACTGGGCAAGGAGAAAGAGGCCCGCAAGAGTAAGACACTCTTCAAGTCTTTGTGACGGTCTAGGTTTTTTTTTCCAAACACAGAATTACATTTGCGCACACATACTCAGAACTGCATGTGCACGCATTGCCGCAGGTCTGCTTCGTCTGAAGGGCAAGTACGACCCGACTGCCGATCTGGAAGAGATGAAGAGAGAGAAGCAGGAGGCAGAGAAGGAGGCTAAGGTCTCCATCTTCTCTTTGGTATGTCACAGGCGGTCGGCAGAGTATCGCAGCAGTTCTGGTGCAAATGTGATTATTTTCAAGGATGAAAGTGATTCTGTTATCTGAACGGTTACTGTTTTATAAGCGAATGTCTTTAGGTAGCTCCAAACTTTTTTTACTTCAATGCCAGCAACTATTTTGTAGAAGTAGAAGTATTTTAATTTTTTTGATATCATTTTGGAATAAAACTCTTCATATTAGGTCTAAAACAGGCTGAGCCACCAGAACACCCTAATTCCACTATAACTATTACAGTGCTGTGCAATCTTTACCAATACAGCATAGCGTTCCTCTTCCTCTATGTGGCAGAGTCCGTTTAATTCAATCAATGGTCCAAGTTAATCAGTAATAATACTCAGTCCTTTGCGACAATGATTATCCAAGGACATCTCCTTAATGGTTACTTACAATGGTAGTTAATGCAATGACTAAGGTCTCTTCAGACATCATTACTTCAGTGGAACAGCTCCGAGGCCTGACTGAAGCAAATTGTTTTCTGGGGAGGAGTATCCATGCTCAGTTGAGTGCACTCAGATTGGCATCATTGTGAATGTGTGATAGCTGTGTGCCGGTCCGGTCTTTACTGTCTATTGTGTTTATTCTCTCCTAGATCCGCTCCTCCGTCTACAGACAGCAGCTGTGTGTTGCCCTGATGATGCACCTCTCCCAGCAGTTCTCCGGTATCAACGCTGTGAGTGGCAAATGGAAGAAGCCAGATATTTTATTGCCATGATAAGAGCATCCTTTCATTGTCAGAGCGCAGGACAAATACATCTCAACTGAAGTCGCTCGTTCTCCCTTTCTTTCTCTGTTTTGGCTAAAAATGTTCCACTTCTTTATTTAAAGAAAATGGATGTGAACTCATGGAAAATGTGTGTTTATGTGCATGAATGGATAGTAAATAAGATTTGTGGCGTTTTGCCATACAGCTGCACAAACTCTAATCAGCCACAGGGCATTTTGCTGTGCATCTTCCTATCATCTTCTATCATCTTTCTATCCATATTTTATAAGCGGTGTGGATTTGTTCTGTGTGTTTATGTCTGGTTCTCAATAAGACGGTAACATCAATGTTTGGTCCCCTAAGATCTTTTATTACTCCACGGATATCTTCTACCGGGCGGGTGTCAGTCAGCCAGTCTACGCCACTATAGGAGTAGGAGTCATCAACACTATCTTCACTCTGGTGTCCGTGAGTAGTTACACAAGCATTCATGTAGATCCAAACACACAGACACATGCACACATAGACAAAGAGACACATAAGGGCAAACACACACACATAGACAGACTGTGTATCTTCCAGGTGGCCCTGGTGGACAAGGCTGGCAGGCGTACTCTGACTCTGGTTGGTCTGGGAGGGATGTGCTGCTGTGCCATCGCCATGACAGTGGGCCTCAAATTTCAGGTTTGTCCCATCTTTGGCTTCAGAGCCGCTGTCCGTCATCCACTAATCCTGTGCTACTTGTAAGATAATTGTATTAACTCACTGAGACAAATTCTTTTATCAACTTCTTCTACTAAGGTTGTGTTTTTCACACCACATCTGTGTGTATAGTTTGTCACATCCAGTTTGCATACCAGGCCTACATAGGCGTAAACGATGCCATCATATACTTGCCCTTATTCCCATCTGGGTTGCCCTGGAAGCATGAAAATGTTGATTTCTCAAGTGCTTTCAACACCATCCAGCCCCTCCTGCTTGAGGAGAAGCTCAGAGGGATGCAGGTAGACAATGCCAATGGATTACAGACCTGCACCTCAGCACCATAGATTTCTAGCTCCGGGTCAATACATCTCCATAAGTTCTTGGATAACCGCTCTATTCTGGGATGCATCAATGAGGTTCAAGGGGGGAGTTGCTAGTCTGGTGGAGAGCTTTGTCAGATGGTGCAACCTGCAGCTCGACGTTGGTAAGAAGACCGGTGGTGGACGGTGACACCTGTCGCCTTCCAGGGTGAGGAGGTGGAGGTGGTACAGGCCTACAAGTATTATGGGCCAGGTCCCTCTTGGAAAAGAGATTCCTTATCTCAATGAGGTCACCTGGTTAAATAAAGGTTAAATAAATGGGGTAGGCTTCAACAACAAACTGGACTGGTCTGACAACAGGAAGGCACAGTCCATGAGAGGGCAGAGTACACAGAGCACTGTTTGCTGGAGTGTCAACATCAAGGCAGAAGATGCAGGCAGGATGAACAAACCTGAGCAGTAGCAGAAGGGAGGATGACTACTCAACTGAATTCACCCTATAGTCAAAACCTCCCGCCCCCTCTATAACGCAGCTGTGGAGCGACCCTGATTGGAAGTTGTTTCTCCTCTTCCCTACAGAATGAGTACTCCTGGATGAGCTACATTAGCCTGTCGGCGATCTTCCTGTTCGTGTGTTTCTTTGAGATCGGCCCCGGTCCCATCCCATGGTTCATAGCGGCTGAACTGTTCAGCCAGGGACCTCGGCCGGCAGCCATCGCTCTTGCCGGCTGCTGCAACTGGACCAGCAACTTCATCATAGGCATGGCCTTCCCGTACATACAGGTAATACAGTAAGGACACACATACATACAGTACATACTGCATACATACTGTATGCACACACACACATTCACAGTCCCTTCTGACACTTGTGGTGTTTTTTTCCAGGTTTGGATGGGGAGTTATGTGTTCCTCCTGTTTGCTGCGTTGCTGTTCTGCTTCACGGTGTTTACTTACCTTCGGGTCCCTGAGACCAAGGGCAAAACCTTTGAGGAGATCTCTGCGGTCTTCCAGAAGGGACGGAAAAAGTTGCCGCCGAGCCTCAACGCTGATACTGAACTGGAGCAACTCAAAACAGCCACAGACGCCTGAGAGAGAGAGAACACCTGTGTGTGTGTGTGTGTGTGTGTGTGTGTGTGTGCGTGTGTGTGCGCGCGTGTGTGTGTTTGTGCACTTGTCCTACAATTGTGACTTTTTGAGGAAGTGAGGACATGTTGGATGGTGGAAATTGGATTTTATTCTTAGGTATGTTTTAGTTAGATTTAAGGTTTAAGTTATGAAGTAATTGGGCCTCATTCACAAAACGTGCGTAAGATCAGATTTGATCGTAAAGCGTTTGTGCGAAAGTTTCTACAAACACAGTCTGATTCATCATTTTGTTCGTAACTGAATTTGTTCGTCGGTACGATCCAAACCCACGTGTTTGGAAACATGCGGGAAGGCGCTTAGAAAGCCTTATTCTATATTTCCTGCATGTTTCAAGAATCCCACGCTGGCATTTTCTTACGCACATAAATACGACAAATTTAAGAAACGTTTTGTGAACGAGGCCCAATGAATTAAGAGCTAATGCTGGAAATGGAATGTTCTCACAAATATAGTAATATAAACTTACTGATACTACCTTTTCTCCTACATTATGTAAGCTAACAACACTGAACATGGCAGTGATAGGCAGGTTTTAGAAAGATGGAGCTTTGTTTACATGTCAGTGGGCCGTATTTTGGCGTAATGACACACATGGCTAATCGTAATAAAAGATAAAAGCTTTTGTTGCAGTATTGTGACGTTATGGTTGACACTGATAGTCAAACTAACCCACAAATGAAGGAATCAATTACAGTATGGGAGCCACTTGAAAGTATTAGTAGTAAAGTAGTAAATTTATGTTTGCAAAACCCTAACAAATCACTGCAGTATTCATATAAGGACTTACAGTGTGTGTTGGATTCACCTGTAAGTTTATGGTGACCTTATTGTATATAATGTCATTTTTATGTGTTACTATAGGCTTTTCCATGATATGTTTTGACCTATAGTAGCAGCATATTTTAAAGCTTTGTCATGATATTGCATAGTATCCTTCTAAAGAGATTTATAGGATTGCTATAGTTGTTTTTCAAAAGGTAATAATCTACATCACACACACAACGAAAGTCTTTGAAATAAAATCATGAAGCTAAAAAAAAAAGCAGTGATGTGTTTTTACTGAGCTAAAAAATGCAGTTAAGAATGGACTCTTCATCGCAACCCTTCTGTCTGGCCAGTGGCTTTCAGAAGATCTGCTGATCCAGACAGATGGTGGTGAATGTTTAACCCATGCCAGAGGAAATTAAGTGGGCTTACAGAAGGTCTGTTTGCCCAAAGACACAGTCCCTCTCACATAACCACTAGTAACACCCCAGGACAGATTCAAGACTAATTGCAAATCGGCTGTGTCAACTCTTCTCAGTACACACCTGGCCTATTGCTTCAAACTAAACAGACATGAGGTTAAAAACATTTGGTGACTCGGTAAATTGAACGCACATATATCCAAATATACATGCAATTAGAACGTATTATGCTCTTTTTTTGTTTTCTTTGAACATATACTTAATAACAGTAATAATAACTAACAATACAAAGCATACAAAATGCAAAATATGATTGAAAATAAAAATAAAATAAAATGTCACCCCCAGCCCTACCCTTCCGTCATTTCACTACTTTGTTGGTGTAAAGAAGAGGATGCTAATTAGAGATAAAACCCTGAAAAATCTACAAAATATTTTAGGCGAAAAGGAGCAGCAAATTATGTTTGAACATAACTGATGTTGAAATTATGTTTGTTGTTGTAACTTGATCGATCGCTTGATTTGATCTTGTTGAACCATTTATTGTCGTCACCTTCACTAACTGAATCTGTTTACATTTCCTTTTTTGCTTTGGGTAAAAGTACTTTTGTATTCTGTGCCAGTTAAGCAGCGTTGGAATAGAAATGCAGTTGAATGGCTAGGCAGACGTGACGATACACCTCACCCATCATAGTGAGTGGATGAGCAGACGTGACGATCCACCGCACCCACCCCAAAACCAACCTGATCCATACACCCCGTTTTTCCACTTTTTTTCACATTAAAATAGTTTTGACTTTTGCACTGTGCATTTGGATAATTTTTGTACTTTTGTATAGCTTCATATATTTTTTATTTGTTATTGTTATTTGATTATCCCCATTGTATCTCCATTTCTTGGTGTTATGTCTGGGTGCTGTAACAGACATTTACAGTTTTTTTTTAGATTGCTTTGACTCAATTTGCACAACAGATTTTCAAAGTGCCAAACTGACTTTCAAAATTCATCCTCTAAGACACTACATCCTATGCTGATATACAAAGTGCAAAACTCCATATCATCTGCTCCATCCTCAGAGTACAGCCACCTAACATTACAACAATGTTCAAATGCTTATTACTACAAATGCAGGTGACTAAATCAGTTCATCAGGTGTTTGTAGTCATGTCTCATTACTTCCAGCAACCTTGCCCTGGTTAGTAGCATTGCAACACAATTAATAATCTCATCACCACTACATAAAAGGCTGCTTAGAAACCTGAATGGCAGTTTCTGACAACATGAAGCCGATGAGGCCGATTCTGTGGCCAAATGCAGCAGAGAGGCAAAATGCTGCTTAAGCACTGAAATGTTTTGTTTTTTGTTACTGTAGCTTTTGCTTTTACTGTTGTGCATGTTTGTTTTTGAGTCAAAGCATTGAAGAGAGTTTTGCATATTGAAACTCTGTTGTGCAAATTGAGTCAAAGCAACCGAAAAAAAAAACTAATAAAGTACCTACCTACCTACTCCCACATTCGTCACCTCGGCCTCAAACCTGCCCTCCCTGTATAAAAGCTCTACATCTGCACATTAACATTCACTTGTGGTGGAAGATAAGGTAAGCGCAATGGCACATTTTAATAATAATTCTGGCTGTTAAGCGTTAAGAAGCAACCTTCTTCCATTTGTACACGTCTGACTAAAAGGTAGCGTGACTACACCAGCACAGCTTGTCTAGGTAGAACACAACTCTCGTGACTTTGGAAAATTTGGTCATGTGTGGGTAGCGTGCAGTTCTGACATATTGAACATCAATGATTTGGCATGCCATCTAGCAATATGTAAATATTTCCTTAGAGCATTACGTGAGATTCAAAGATCATGAAGATGTGGATCATAGTCAGATAGAACCTTATAATTCCATGTTCACCTCCCACTACTAGACATGGTGTTTAAAAATGTCATTGGCTACTACAGTTAATGCTTTTTCTGATGCACTTGTGTCCATCTGGGTGACCCTCTGGAGCAGTCGGTGACCAATCATGGAAGACTCTGAACATGATTTCCAAAGTGGACGTTCTGAGGCCTCTGCCACCTTCCCCATCCAGTGCTCTTCCCTGAGGAAGAACGGCCATGTCGTGCTAAAGGGACGTCCCTGCAAGATCGTTGACATGTCTACCTCCAAGACCGGCAAGCATGGACATGCCAAGGTACAACCACCTCATGATTGCTTAGGAATGCAGAGCTTAGGGCAATTTTCTCATTTAACCTAAATTGTTCCTTGTTTAACAGGTGACCCCAATGTTTACTTGGCCCAGGGCCAGATTTCATGAGTAAACGTGTGTTTTCTCAGGTTCATCTTGTTGGGATTGACATCTTTACCCAGAAGAAGTATGAAGATATTGTCCCATCCACCCATAACATGGACGTCCCACATGTCGTGAGAAAAGATTTCCAGGTAAGACATGCTACAATTAGACACCCTGGTGCAACAGTACCTGGGCTTTGATAAATGCCACACTTCTCTGACAAAGTACTGAACAACTCGGTTTCTATTTTGAGAGAAACTGGATTTTATTTTGCTAACAAATGTGCTAGCTGGGCTGTAGTTTTGAAGAAGGATATAGTAGAGATTTAGATTGAGCAAGGAAATAATGCCGTGTGTGTGTTCTTTACTGCTGGCTGGGCGTGTTACAAAGCTTGAGCTGTCTGTTAGGGGGTTGTGAAAGGATAAACAGGTTTTGAACTTGTTGAGCAGGTTTCAGCTTTGCCACAGAGCATTCTCTCCTTCAGTGATTAGAGGCCTCTTTTGAGACCACATGGCTAGAAATTTGGTTGCAATAAAAATGAGGGACACATGCACAAACACGTAAAAGGTTATAGACCAAGAGGCTTGACTGCTTTCATAATGATCCAGTGTACCAGCTCACAACACCGAATCAAGACCCATATGTGCATTGTGCTTTCTCAAAAGAGCAATAACTTTCCATACCAGGAGGCAGTGGTAGTCTGTATTCGGAATTTAAAGAAAACAACAACAACAAAAAACCCAGGTTCACGGAAATACAAAGTAGCGTTCGCCCGCCAGTTTTGTTATACTAATCGAGAATGTTGCACCGGGCACTGCCATTGTCAATTGTCTTCTTTGTGTGTGCGCCCTCTTTTTTCTCACTTCCATTTCTCTTCTTGTGCACTGATTTGCTTAAACTGAACAGTTAGAGAGCTCACTCTCACCGACTGCCTCCACCTGATTCAACATGCTCAATCGGCAGTAAAGCCGCTGACATGGGCCGACTAGGGCCAACAACAACTACGGCCGATGGACGGCCACAGATGCTCCACGACGGCCCAGCGAGGGCCCACTGTCGGCTTGGTGTGTCAGGGCTCTTATGCTAGTGTGCTTTAGTGTCTGAGATGTTCTGTCAGTGTAGCTGCCACTCTCTCCTCTGCTAGCTCAGCCCAAATCTTCATGTTGAATTGGTCTTTACTGTCCTGAGTGAGAGATTAGGCCATGCAAATGTATTTAACTGTTTAATGGATGCCCTGCATCACTTTAAAAAAACAAAAACAAAAAACATTCATTGCTTTGATGCTGTCCACTTTTTAGAAAAAGTGGACAGCAGGAAATTTTGTTTTTTGCATGAGTCATCTCTGCTGGCCACCTCTGGTAAAATTGCCTACATCCTTAATTGAAAAGATCAGCTGTTCCTACCCTGGTAGTATAATGGCCTACGTCAAGAGTGTGACTTAGGCAATTTTAATCCTGACTTAGGCCAAATTACTTCTGGAGTAAGTGACTTAGGCAAACATTTTACAAGCTTTCAAGACGGCAGCTGCTTCAAGAAGAAAGAAATACTACCAGATAAATGAAGTTATTTCCATGATTCAGGGCTCGTCCCCTATTGGTAAGTGATCAGGTTTACTATAATATAGGCTAGGCTATAATAGCTAGCTCTGTGAAGCTGGTGTACTGGTTACTACTACAGTTGCTGGTTACTGGTTAAAGTTACTGCTGGTGACTAGTAGTTACTAGTCACTGGTACTAACTAGTTACTACTACAGTTACTGGTAATCTAATCCTCTCATGTTACATAATTGACAGACAGCGTTATTTGTATGTCAATAGTCATATATTGTCATAACCTTTTTGTGTGAAATGATTAAGAAATATCATATAGTCTATATTTGGTTCAGTTTATTCTGTTTTTTGAAAAACTTGAAAATATGACTTATTCATTATTTTAAAACATATAATTCTAACATAACACAAAACAAAAAATATATTGCTCATAGTAGAAACTTCAGTCTGGACTAGCAGAGACTTTATTACAGTAGGCCTACAGTAGCGACCTCTTGTGGCCACTTTACTGCACCAATGGAGTCTGATCTGGTGGCATCCCTTTAGAGCAGGGGTTCTTAACCTTTTTGAAAATACGACCCCTTTATGAGGGTTAAAATATTTAGCAAATCGTCTCAGTTTTGGCAATAAGTGTTACATTTCCTTACTGAAAATAAATCTCATGAAAAATGTGCATGACTAGGAGCTGTCAACTCTCCTCTCTTCTCAGACACCGCACACAAAAACACAGAGGTAGATAATGCAAGAGCTCATTGCATGGTTTTACATGCACACATAAAATGACACCACCATTTGACAGCGAGTTGACAGCTCCTAGTCATGCACGTTTTCTTTGGTGTGAGCAAACGTCCTTATGGTCAAAATCACTTGAGATTTATTCCTTGTTGGTTTTGTGCTGGGTGTAAAACAACTTGTATAGTTATATAATCTGCTATGTAAACCAATATGTTAAGAACATTTCAACAGTGTTGATTCATTTTAGTATAAAAGGCCCATGAGCAGTAAGACAACTCTGACAAAATCTTTTGAAGATTATGTCTCTCTGCATCAACCTCAGTTAATCAAACCTTTTTCCGAATTTGAAATGTTCTTCTTTTCAAAACCCTTCTTTGGAGGCATGTACGCATCAGCAACAGGCCGCAGTCAAAATGCCTTTCATGGCACAATGTTGTTTTGGGCCCGTACAACACAGCAAGACTCGTTTCCTGGATTCCCTCATACCCCAAGAAGAACGAGACCTGGAGGGACCAGAACTGATGAAGTTTGTGGTTGTCTGGGACAAGTGGTTTGCAACACATCCACGTTTTGTGATGGTGTTTTTGTGCTTACTCTCCATTTTCTCCTGGAGATGGAAGGTGTACGGCCGCAACCCATATGAAAGAGCAACACTTCTCCAGGCCATGGAGGAGGCCTGTGGCGATATAGACGCTGATGCATACCAGGGATGGAGCCGGCACTCACCGTGTTTTTTCCCTCGGTGCATGGCCAGAGAAAACATACTTTGTGATGTAGATTAAATGCCCTGGCCTGACAGAAATGAAAGGGTGGATTATGAATGAAGGTCACTGGTCACAACAGTAAACATGTTAATGTTTTTTTTTCTTTTTGAAGAGATTTCATGTGTAAATCAATATCTCTACCGTCTTACTGACAAACATAGTAGATGTGACATTACCAGAATTTACACACTTTCCACGTGTAAAAATGTGAAATATTACATACTGCAGTATTTGCAATAAATCAGTTCATGAAAAAAGGGATGGCTGAATGTACTGAGCAACACATTTTAGCATTAGGACTCTTGTGTGGATATAGCTGAATATATATCTAGTCAATAGATGACATGTGTGTATAGTTTTGATGACAATTCATTTTTTATAAAGATGTTATAAAAAATGAATAAATATCTATAATACAGTTCTGCTTGGTTACACATTTATCTGGTTCTCAGGTTCACTAAATTCACTAGGTTAGGTAAGGAGATTGGCAGTAGCAACTCTACATGAGAGCAGTAATGCTGCTGCTGCACTGCAATTTCCCAGCTTGGGATTAATAAAGTACATCTATCTATCTATCTAAGACCTCCAGCACACAAAAACACACATGACCACTGGTTTAGAAAGGATAATAAAAAAAAAATATATATTTATAAAAGTTTCTTCTGTTTCATTTCTCTGGTACACTTCCTTTACTTTAACTCAAGGTTTTCATTAGAACCCACATTGGCTTTACAACTCAAAATTACCAGCTCAAATATACCATGAAACCAAAATGAGGACAAATAAATGTACACAAATGTGCAACGTATACAAGAAAATGAAATGTGTTCACTGGTTGACCAGTTTGGTTCAGTTGTCAGTTCTCAATAGTCTTTATTTTGAAGGTTCCTTTAAAGGTGTTAGTCAACCCTGAGCATCTTTAAAACAGCAGTTTTAAATCAGGTGGGCCCAACAAAAAATAATCTGAGATCTCAGGGGGGAAAAAAAGTGTAAATAAACTGAATCCTCCTTAGTTAAGTTTCCTTTGATTTGGTTCCTACCGCCCCCTTGGACAAGGTGAAGGCATCCACAGCGATGACGATCCGTACAGCAGACGAAGAAGCTCCACGTTGTCCTCCCTCAAAAAAAGACAAACAAAAACCAGCTAGAACAGTTATCATATAGTCCAATTTTTTCCTGTTTCACTATCCATCATATTCAAACCGACAATAAAAAACATTACAATAACTATATTAAACATGTCAGGACTAAATTGTCTATTTTGTTATTTCCATTTCACAAATAATACACACATCTGGCCTTTTACATATCTTACAGCACACACACACACACACACACACACACACACACACACACACACACACACACACACACACACACACACACACACACACACACACAAGCTTTAACCACAATTCAAATACACACACACACACACATACAAGCTTTAACCACAATTCAAATACACACACACACATTGCCTTATGTGCTTTGCATGCTGCATTTACTTAGCTTCTAGGCCGCAATTAAACCGGCGGCTAACGGCTCATTACAACAACATATTTACTTCAACATCACAACATAAAATGTTTTATCCTGACTGGTTTTGCTTTACCATATTTCTCAAAGTAAAATAATAAAAGTGAAATGACACACAATTAAATTCTATTGCATCGAAACGTGAATGTGAATCTAATCTAATAGCTAACTCACCAGGATAATCTACGTAATTGGAGAGAAACGCCCGACGGAGTTTGTCCTGACGATAATTTCTCTTTCAACAGCCAACTACGGCTTAACAGTTTTCTCTCCCTGGCAGTACCTCCAGCTCCACTCAACTTTCGTGTTTTATAATGTTACGTTAGAAGTTTCTTACTTCACTTTATTTTACTTTCAAACCTAACGGAGACCCTTTTTTTCACACACCTGTCTGAGTTGGGGGGGGGCGGGTGTAAACAAGAGGCTTGGTTATGCGCAGTAGCCCAGGAAGTGCCTACCAATAGCCTGCTTGCGAGGCGTTTAGGGAACATCTGTAAATTGGGCAACAGAAAATTACCTGGGTTACAAGTACAATACAGTATATTTACATTTTTGCATGTACTGAAATTCTGAAATATATTTTGTGTTTTACGATCCAAAGGTTGCCTCCCACAGGAGGGAGAGGCAGAATATTTTCAGATGTACAGGAAATTGCCATTGTTGACATGGTAATTGGCAACAATGGCAATAAAACTGTGGGAAATTCGGCACAGGGTGCTGGCAGACAATATCACTTTTGGGAATGTAAATACAGTCAGCACAACGACAGTCAGTTCTACAGAAACATAAGATAAGGATGAAGCAGTTGTACACTGTACCCTTTGAGAGAAACGCTGAACGTATGAAAGAGCTCCAGTATCAATATGTGCAGGTAAGATGTCTGTTCAATAACCAAACAGGGTATACACACAGCTATGTATAATGTAAAGTACTGTAAAACTGTGGATTTACTGTATTTTAGAGAGTAATGGAGATGGAAGCCAGGCAAACTGCACACACATTCATCTTTGCGGATAAAGCTGGATTAAACCTGGCAAAAACACGCCGCAGGGGAAGAAATGTGATTGGACAGACAGCAACCGTGGATGTCCCAGGCCAGAGAGGAGCTAACATCACAATGTGTGCAGCACTGTCCAATGATGGTTTGCTGTTACACAAACCACTCACTGGCCCTACAATACAGAGAGGCTTCTTTTCTGGGTGACCTGCATAATCGACTTGTGCCAGCGGAGGAGAGAAGTAAGAAACTCTCCCTACCTTCGTTGTTGTGTGGGATAATGTGGCATTCCACCACTCTGCTGGATCCCAGGACATCCCAGGATGTCAGTACTATTCCTGCCTCCATACTCCCCCTTCTTAAACCCCATAGAGGAGTTTTTCTCTGCATTGAGGTGGGAGGTTTATGACCACCATCCACATGACCAGATGTCCTTATTGGATGCCATGAATGCGGGGTGTGGAGACACTTCTCCTGAAGACTGCCAGGGTTGGATTAGACACTCCAAAAGATACTTTCCAAGATGCATCGCCAGAGAAGATAAGATGTCATACTAGACTAGATCCCTCACAGTACTGTACAGTATTGGTGATTATACTATACATGTTGTTGATGTTTTTTTTGGAATTATTATTGCAGCCCTGGAATTTCAGGATTTTTTATTACGATTTGAAGCAAATTGCTACATTTCTGATTCATTCTTGTTACATACATACTTAGTTGTTACATACATTACTTTAGTACAGTCAGTGAAGTGAAAAGGTGTTATTCTTATTCTATAATTAAATACTGATTCATGTGAAAAATAATTCAAACTTCAAAGATAAAAGTTAATCATTCATGTAATGTTCCCTGTTGTTAGTGTGTTATGGGTGACAATGTCTGCTTTCTGAGTGAGAACTGCTTATTTTGAGACATGTATGAAGTGTTTTGGTGGTTTGAGTGAGTTTTGGAGGTGAAATTAACTGTTTGGAATAGAAATGCAGTTGAATGGCTAGGCAGACATGTGACGATACACCTCACCCATCATAGTGAGTGGATGAGCAGACATGTGACGATCCACCGCACCCACCCCAAAACCAACCTGATCCCACATTCACACCGTCACCTCGGCCTCAGACCTGCTCGCCCTGCTCCTCCCTGTACAAAGCTTTCGTGTGCAAATTAACATTCCCTTTTGGTGGAAGGTAAGCGCGATCGCACACTTGCATATATGTAATAATTCTGACTGGATACTTGAAGTTCTGTGGTTTGGTGACGCCTTGTTAAATGTTAGTTTCACAGGCTGAAAAATGTGATCTATTACAAGCCAGGGTGACGTTCCGTGAGACAGAAGTTAGCTCACTTGCTGAGCTAACGTTAGCAACAGTGCAGTTAGCCAATGTTGACGAGTGTGGTGCGTGCTAGCTAACGATGAAAGGTGAGGCACAAGTATGTTGGAACCGGCTGCTAGTTAGCAGTTTTAAGCTAGCGTGTAAGATAATCATCTGACTGAACTGCCACGTAACGTTAACCTAGCCAATGTTGCTGAATAACCAGCTGGCTAGCTTTCTAACCAGCTGGCTAGCTTTCTAACCCAACGTAAGCAACCAGAGTTGATATGACGCCGTGTCGTCAGTTACATCGTGATCATTTTATCTCGTTAACAACTTTGATAGCCGATAATGGAAGTGTTGTGATCGCAAAACAAACTGAGCACATCGACCAGTAACTGGTTTATTGGATAGTCGACGAGCTAGGTAGTGTTGACAGCATTTGAATTATTGTTTGTACACATACGTGTTGGCTAGGAAAGGTACAAAGTTGGAGCAAGAAGCAACGACCGAATGGCTGTTAAATGAGTTAGAGATCAGCTTGCAAACGTTGACGTTAACGTTACCGCATCGATCAATGGACGACAAAGTTGGCACCCGGGCTGCTGTTGGGCAGTATCGTGAGCTCCTTTTAATCTTTGACGCGGTTGCAATTGCCAGTTTTTCAAGATTGATTAACGATTAATTGTAGCAGCCACCATAGTGATGATTAACGTTAAATAGCGTTAAGAAGCAACCTTCTTCCATTTGTACACGTGTCTGACTAAAAGGTAGCGTGACTACACCAGCACAGCTTGTCTAGGTAGAACACAACTCTCGTGACTTTGGAAAATTTGGTCATGTGTGGGTAGCGTGCAGTTCTGACATATTGAACATCAAAGATTTGGCATGCCATCTAGCAATATGTATATATTTCCTTAGAGCATTACGTGAGATTCAAAGATCATGAAGATGTGGATCATAGTCAGATAGAACCTTATAATTCCATGTTCACCTCCCACTACTAGACATGGTGTTTAAAAATGTCATTGGCTACTACAGTTAATGCTTTTTCTGATGCACTTGTGTCCATCTGGGTGACCCTCTGGAGCAGTCGGTGACCAATCATGGAAGACTCTGAACATGATTTCCAAAGTGGACGTTCTGAGGCCTCTGCCACCTTCCCCATCCAGTGCTCTTCCCTGAGGAAGAACGGCCATGTCGTGCTAAAGGGACGTCCCTGCAAGATCGTTGACATGTCTACCTCCAAGACCGGCAAGCATGGACATGCCAAGGTACAACCACCTCATGATTGCTTAGGAATGCAGAGCTTAGGGCAATTTTCTCATTCAACCTAAAGCGCTCCTTGTTTAACAGGTGACCCCAATGTTTACTTGGCCCAGGGCCAGATTTCATGAGTAAACGTGTGTTTTCTCAGGTTCATCTTGTTGGGATTGACATCTTTACCCAGAAGAAGTATGAAGATATATGCCCATCCACCCATAACATGGACGTCCCACATATCAAAAGATCAGAATTCCAGGTAAGACATGCTACAATTAGACACCCTGGTGCAACAGTACCTGGGCTTTGATAAATGCCACACTTCTCTGACAAAGTACTGAACAACTCGGTTTCTATTTTGAGAGAAACTGGATTTTTTTTTGCTAACAAATGTGCTAGCTGGGCTGTAGTTTTGAAGAAGGATATAGTAGAGATTTAGATTGAGCAAGGAAATAATGGCATGCATACTTGTCATTGTGATGAGAGACACATGTCTGCCCCACTTGGCAGTTTATTGACCAGTAGTTGGATTTGACTGAACCAATAGCTGAAACTAATGGAGAAGGTGTGAGGAAAGGAATGCTTCTTGACTGCTGGCTGGGCGTGTTACACATGGTTAAAGCTTGAGCTGTCTGTTAGGGGGTTGTGAAAGGATAAACAGGTTTTGAACTTGTTGAGCAGGTTTCAGCTTTGCCACAGAGCATTCTCTCCTTCAGTGATTAGAGGCCTCTTTTGAGACCACATGGCTAGAAATTTGATTCCAATAAAAATGAGGGACACATGCACAAACACGTAAAAGGTTATAGACCAAGAGGCTTGACTGCTTTCATAATGATTCAGTGTGTTTTGACTTAAAGGAGAATTCCGGTATTTTTAAACCTGGGCTCTATATCTCCAAAATTGCCATTTATACCGCAAAATGGGTCTAACAAGTTTTGGAATTGCTCCGGTAGGTCGGCAATTGCGAAACGGGCTCAATGGCTACAACATAATCTGTAGGGGCAAGTGCACGCGGTTCAAGTATGGCCACTAAAAGTGCTTGTTTTTGCCACTGACAGGTTCAGATTGTTATTTGTGTGTCTGACAACATTACTGAAAGGATCGCTACAGAAATAGACCTTTTTTTAACCAGAAAACACCTACACCACTCAGGAGAAGTCTTGCTCCGAAATGTCGCGAGAGTTGAGTTGCAGGAAGAGGACATGGAAACATGACAAAGGTAGTCTATGAAAGCGAGAGGGTTAACTTGTTGCAGGAAGAGGATGGTGGAAGTGTGAGTTAGCGTTGGAGACGTGTTGGAGTACAGAAAGCATAGTTTAGACTATTTGTTTTTTCCCAAAAATAAAAAACAACAACGGTTCGCTTTTGCGCATTTTCGAACTGTGCCAACAAAATGTTGAGGAAGACGCAGCTTTCATAGAATACCTTTTTGTCAGGTTTCTGACAGACGTTGTAGCCATTGAGCCCGTTTCACGACTGCCGACTGAGCTGATGTACTGGAGCAATTCCGAAACGTTTTGGACCTATTTTGCGGTATAAATGGCGATTTTGGAGATATAGAGCCCAGGTTTAAAAATACCGGAATTCTCCCTTAAGTCCACCAGCTCACGACACCAAATCAAGACCCATATGTGCATTGTGCTTTCTCAAAAGAGCAATAACTTTCCATACCAGGAGGCAGTGGTAGTCTGTATTCGGAATTTAAAGAAAACAACAAAAAAACCCAGGTTCACGGAAATACAAAGTAGCGTTCGCCCACCAGTTTTGTTATACTAATCGAGAATGTTGCACAATGCTCAATGCTCAATCGGCAGTAAAGCCGCTGACATGGGCCGACTAGGGCCAACAACTACGGCCGATGGACGGCCACAGATGCTCCACGACGGCCCAGCGAGGGCCCGCGGACGGCTTGGTGTGTCATGGCTCTTATGCTAGTGTGCTTTAGTCTCTGAGGTGTTCTGTCAGTGTAGCCTCCATATAGTGTGCATGTGGGTCATAGCCGACCATTATATTTGTTGTCACGTTTGTTTTTTATAAATGACCTTTTATTGCAGAAATTCCACTTCTGTTTTTTCCCAGACCACAAAATCAATCAACACAATAACTCTAACACTATAACTTTATTATTGAACACTTTTCTGGTCCAGTTTGTCTCTACATTGTTTGGGTCTGTTTGCACTTCCAGGTAATGGATGAAGAGGAGGGCTTCTTGTCCCTGATGTGTGATGATGGAAGTGTCAGGGAAGACCTAAAGTTGCCGACGGGTCAATTGGGCACCGACATAATGGACAAGGTGAACGCGGGAGAAACCTTCTTGGTGAGTTTCTGTGTGGTAGGATTCAATCTATTCAGTGCAAGAGAAATTGTTTTCAGTGTCACAGGGTTACATTAGTCATTTAACAGATGCTTTTATCTAAAGCGGCTTAGAAAAACACTGTAAATTGGCTATGTCCAAAAGATAACTGGCTGAAAAGTGCTTGTCAACTGTACCTCCTTAACCCCCATAATAAATACTTTTATTATGTTACTTATTCTTGAAACTCAGGCTGTGTCCACACTAAGCCGGGTAAATTTGAAAACGCATATGTATCTTTCCGCTTTGGCCTCCCATCCACACTAGGGCGGCGCTTTTTGAAAACGCTCTCCCAAGTGGATGAATTTGAAAACGCGTTGTAGTGTGGACGGCGAAAACGATGGCGTTTCACTGCTTGACTGTCACTTGATCCAGCTGTGAGTGAGGCGGCAGAGTGTCCTGCGTTCTCAGATTTAAATGGCTTAGTGTTGACGTAGCTTCTAAAAATGCGGTTATGGCATCACTTTTTCTACACAAAAGCAAAATACTCTGAATTCACCTTTATACAACTGGGTCCTGCTCTCATTATTTGCACTCTTTCCCTCTCAGGTCACTGTGATTAGATCAATGGGGGAGGAGATGGTAGTTGGCTTCAAGCCATGAGGACTCATCTGGAGACCTCCACACTTCTTGAAGCCAAGGGCCTTCACCCCACACTTCCACCAGTTTCCCTGCTGGCCACCTGAAATCAGGAAACTGGCCTGAGCCAGCCTGTTCAAACTGTACCTCGGGCTCAGGCTGGCATTCTCTTCAATCACTGAAGTTATCACCCCTTTTCCATCATGGTTACTGATCTTATTCCAGCAATTGATCGTAACATTTCTCCTATACAGTATGGGTCATGTGTTAGTTTTTTGGTGGAGGGGGTTGTTTCAAATCTTAATGCATTCATCGTTTACCTTTTTTTTTTTTTTTTTTTTAATTGTTCCTATTGGTCTGGGTGGGTTTTCCTATGTGGAATGTGTACTGTATTTGAGTTTGTTGTGTATTTTATTGATTATTTGTTTATCTAGATGCTGTGCCTTACACTGCAGTGTCCAACATATTTACAGTGGCTGATATTGCAGCTCTGGAACGCTCCTGATTTACTACGGTTGACTTGAGAGCCCCATATAGACGTGTAACTTCAGTGATGGCATCATAATGTCTTTGTGCCTTAGACAACACACACACCTACACTTGACCTTAGCAGCCATGTGTCTCGTAAAACGGCCACATATGATATTACCTCTGCACCTGAGCTCTTGCTCTTGTGGTCTAGTGCTGCAGCTAGCCCGGTCTCAATATCTGCTTTCTCTTGCAGGGGTCTCTGCTGCCTCACTGGTTCTGAAGGGGAGAAGGTCTAGACAAAGGGGGAGGTGGGACAGTTTTCTCTACTAGGCTATGAAACCTTTTCCTTTCACTTGAGGCCGTTATGATCTGACAGAAGATGTAAAGAAAATTAAAAGCTGAACACCTTTTCAATTTTTTTTTTGGAGAAGTTTTAGGTTTTTGACAAACCCTGCTCAATACCACTTGTACTGACGATATGGATCATTTGTTGACTTCTAGGCCATGCAATAGTAGCAGCATGTCACCCTCTGACTCATGTATGACCTAGGTGGGATTTCCTGGGGAGTCACCCATATCTCCGGACAGGTGGCATGGAGGGCCAGTAGTTGTAGAAAAGACATGGAGGGGAAGGGAATGGGTGGGTGTGTCTGGTAGTGCATTTTTAAGGTTTTTGTGCCGAGTTTCCACACAGAATAACCCACATGGATGTCATCTTGTACAGCTGTATCTATCAAGACTTTGGAGTAGTACACACAGTTGTGTCCAGAAGAATAACATGTTAGGAAGTGTGGTGGTACCGTGCCATGCACAGTAACCCAGAGTAATGATGTATGGGGACCTAATGGCACAGTTCATGATGACTAATAGATTTTGGCGCAATACCCTCCCTTCAAACAAGAGAAAAAGCATTTGACACATACCTAATAGTGGGCTGGGGTTTCCAAAGGTATCTTAATCCTAAGATTATCAAAATGCTTATTTGTTAGTTGTGCAAGGAAAAAGTTTGTGCCAAGAGGTTACTGTGCTATACCAGGATCCCCCAATCTCCTCTGGACCAGTCCTAGCAGAAGACAGAACGGACTTCCCTAAGCCATATCTATACTGTGTTAATGTTATGTTCCCTTGGCTCTAGCCAAAGGCCAGATGCAGGACGCTACAGACTCACTCCGTACTCACCACTAGCATCCTCCCCTTTAAATCACCTGCTCTGGCCTCACTGATATGTAGCTCTAGTGTTCCCTGTCTGTCCAAAGTCCTAAACTGTGTCCTCTACCGTTTTAATTTTGTTACTGAACATTTCTTGCTTTGGGTGCATGAAATGGCTTTCTTTCGCTTTGGGAGCTTTCTTCATCCTTGTGACTTTGGGAATCCTTCTGATTCGGTTTGAGATTATGTTTACACACTGTAATGGAGACCCATAGTTGGCCTCACACTGACTCAGGCTCAGTTTCCGTTAGGGATGCAAGTGCAAAACGGCTGATGCCAGTCTCATGAGGCCAGCCTCTTCTCAGGGCTCTGAACTAAGTGTTAATGTGTTAATGTAATAGCAGCAGGAGTGAGGGTAGTAAAATGACGATTAGCATTAAGGTTTTCATCTAGTCTCGTTGGCCTGTACTACTGGCCTTTTGAGAATAATGTTGCTGAAGTGCCTGTTTTCTATTTGTTTTCTTCATGGTCTTAAACATCTGTCAAGCTGAATGTCTGCTCTGTTTGTCTCGTTCCCTCACTGCATGCATGGAGTACAGGTATATCATGTTAAAACAGGAATGGGTGTATTACCCAGCCTTGTATGCATTCCTGGTTTATGCTAGCAATGGGTATTGAGGGCACATGCATCCTTTTTTCATTGCATCTCACTGGGGATATGAATGGTTTGCCAGTGGAAATGATCTCATGCCTGTCTAACCTTGAGCAACAGCATTCCATTTTCTGAGACAGGGTTTCTGCGGCCCTTTAAAAAGCCCTAAATTCAAGGCCTTAAAAGGTCTTAAATTGTCTTTTTTGTTGTAATGTCTTAAATATTTTTTAGAGGTCTTAAACATTTGACCGGTGATGTTGATTAAGTTACTTTACTATGTTGCCTGTGATGCAAAATGCATAGTTATTTATGTCACTTCACTGGTTGAAGGAACGGATTTGTTTTTTGGCAGTAGAGACGAACCACACTTGGAATCGCATTCATTTTTGTCGCAAAATTGGTCTTGGATTGCATTCTTATGTGGCACTATAAAGGTCTTAAAGTCTTAAATTTAACTTGCTGAAACCTGCAGAGACCCTGTGAGAGAAGGAACATGAAGATGCATGGTAACAGAATTGTACCAAGCTTTCGCTACCCCATTCAAACTAATGTATGGCTACTATCTTAAGAATCGCAATCCTCTGTTTGTTTCTGTTGTGTAGGTGAAATAAAGTTCCTTCTGATGTTACTGGCTACAAAAACCACCTCAGCGTTCTTTTATTTTCTCTTCAAGCCTGAAGAAAGTGTCGTCAGTCACTTTGACTCAGCTTTCAAACAGAAAACATCCTTTCCGTTACATGTGAAATATAAGTTTCAGCACCTTTGTATACATATGAAATATAAAACATAATTCTAACATAACGCACAACAAAAAAATTGCTCATAGTAGAAATTTCAGAGTCTGGACTAGCAGAGATCTTATTACAGTAGGACTACAGTAGTGACCTCTTGTAGCTACTTTACTGCACCAATGGAGCTTGAAGTCTGATCTGATGGCCCTTCGAGTCAATGAAGAGCGTGAGTACGGTCATTCTAGTCTAGGGTGTTCATTTATAGAAACATCTTATTGAATTTGATTTGAGATAATTGTAAATATGTAGAAATCCACATTCATGCTGATATTTCAGTCAGACAACACGCCTATTGAATATGGAGCTGTCACCACGAGAGTTGACTGCCTGGACTTGCTTTGCAGTCCTCATTTGGCCTTTCTACTTCACTCGTTCCACCAACTGCCAGTGCAAGAAACTGAAAGCTTTTCTTCTGTTTGCCCCAGAAGAACAGCGCCCTCTTCCTGTTTAACGCGATAACGCAATCTAGCATCCATTTCCCATATAATCCGAATTAGAAAATTGAAAAAAATCTTGGTTGACTGGTTGGTTGGAAGCCATCTGTGTCTGAAAACATTACGGAAAGTATCCCTACAGAGATAGACCTTTTTTTTTTAACCAGAAACCTTTGTTTAACCTCTTCATGCAACAACTCACCTCATCTTTCAGATTTTAGAGCGAGACTTCTACTTGAGCGAGACTTCTGTTTCTGGTTAAACAAAGGTCTTTCTCTGTAGCGATCCTTTCCGTAATGTTGTCAGACACTTGTCAGACTCAGGAATAACAATCTGAGCCTGTCAGTGGCAAAAACAAGCACTTTTAGTGGACGTACTTGCCCCTGCGGATTCCGGATTAGTTAATTTTCATTCATTGACTTTTATCACCTAAGCCTAACCTTAAATAAAGATGAAAGTTGAAGGTTTTGGCCATGGTCTCAGGGACCTAAAGGAAAAGAAGCAGACCCACAAAACAGGATGAACACTAATATAGCTCTTCAACCAACTCTAGGAGACACCATAGGGAGGAGCAGTGTGTGCCCATTTTCACATTTCAATGACCGTAGATTTGCTTATTGCAGTTTATGTCTGCACAGATTCCTGCACATGCTTGTAGTTTTGCATGAATTTCTCTTTCACGTAAAAAACAATTATTTCACATGTGCACCTAAAGTCGGTAGCTACCTATGTAACCTTGTAAGATAAAAATCTATAAGTGATCAATGATCCCCACTCCAACAACCGCGGCACCTTTTGCAACCTGACTGTCCTGGTAGGGGGCTCCCTCTCTGAGTAGTGTTTTCACCATAGGGGCGTTGAGAACGTTTGAGACTGTAACCGTGATGAAGGGCTACACAAATAAACTTGACTTGACTGTAAGATCATGAACAGTATGCTCAGTTTATTCATTGGTCAGTAGATGGCAGCGCAGCATCACATTTGATAGTTCATTGAGACGATATGGGAGTCTAGTCTTAAATGCTTATGTATGTGGTCAACCCAGGTACAAATATAATATATATATATATATATATATATATATATATATATATATAGCCTTTATTTAAACAGGGTGGTCAGAGTCCTCTTTTACAATGATGCGCTGAGTCATATAAAATATAGTATATAAAATATAGCATTAAAATAGTATTAAGACAGACAAAAAGAGAATAAAAGAGAATAAAATCAACTAAATAGGTTTATAAAATAGAATAAAACACACAGGTATCGCTCGCTCTCTCTCTCTCTCTCTCTCTCTCTCTCTCTCTCTCTCTCTCTCTCTCTCTCTCTCACACACACACACACACACACACACACACACACACACACACACATAACACTGTGCTGCTTCTCCACCTCCACTATAAGACCTTATACCTTAGGACTCGCTCTTTAATCAAATCCAATTTACAGTAGATTAAACTATATATCCCCACCACTCCCCAGGTCACACACACATTCCCTCTGTTTCTCTCTCTCTCTCTCTCTCTCTCTCTCTCTCTCGCACACACACACACACACACACACACCAATTAACAAGGCAGGTGAAATCGCCTGTCTGACTCCCATACCCTCCCAGGCCTCTCCACGGCTGTTAGAGAGAAACCGCCGATGCTTCTTTCCTCACAGAGTGTTTTAAAGGGATCAACCAAACCCTTTCACGGCCCGACGTGGAGATTGAAGCGAGGGTTGCCGTGGGGGATTGGAGGAGGTTTCCTGGGCCGTTCCTCTGCGCTCTGAACTCTGTTTATCCAGACGGCAAAGCCACCCCGGCTGATGTTTTGATGGGATGAAGCGGTTGGGAATGGTTTGGGAATAGTTAGATGGTCAGGGTAAAGAGGGAAGAGAGGCTTCCACTGGAGGTCAGGGATGCACACACACACACACACACACACACACACACACACACACACACACACACACAGACGTTAGCTTTGAGGTAGGGCAAAGCTTAGTAGGGAGGGTCATTATAGCTGCAGGACTGGTGTCTCTAAACAGCATGAGATGGGGAGAAAGGAGAGATCAAAGCATTGGTGTGTTTATGTGTGTGTGATGAAACTATATGATTTTGTGTGTGTGTGTGTGTGTGTGCGTGTGTGTGTGAGGAAACATAGACCTACGTTCACGTTTCGCCTACTGTTCCAACATGATCTGAATTAAGGTTGTGTTGTTCTGGGGTTCGTTCACATGCAGCACCTCGTCATCTCAGTCCCAGAGCATCCAACTGGGCGTCATTATCGGCCTATCCACTAATCTGATAGCATTTTTTTACATTATGGTATGTGGTATTAAACTAATGTAGGTTACATGAAAAAACATTTATTGTCGATTGAAAGGTGTTCAATACATCATTACCGCATTCATTTTGAGGCATTAGTATGATACCGTAAACAAATGGACCTTCTACTGGCCTCTTTGCATCACTTTATGGGAGATAACAGGAAGAGGGGCGTTGTTCTTCCAGCACAAACAGCTTAAAGCTCTCAGAGTTTCTTTCAATTGGCACACGGTGGAACCAGTGAAAGGCTGATGGAAAAGAAAAATCACTTCCAACATGTTTATCTTCTTCAATAAAGTGAAAGGAAAAACCTTCGACTGAGGACGTACAGATCCTCAGGGTTATATGGGAGATGTGGTCTTATTTCTGAGACGCACTAACGACAGCGCTGGTGTGAGAACAGAAGCTGCCCGTCGCCTCGACCGTGGTCCCGTTTGTTTCTGGTACCCAGGTCATCTGACAGTGATGTGTAAACGTGATACACAGCACCATGAAGAAAACAATACTCGTTTATCCATCACTTTATTTACCAGTGTATCACTTATTGATGACCCTTTGTGTTGCTTATTGAGTAATGTCTGTTTGGCTAAGCCAGAGAATGTGTGTGTGTGTGTGTGTGTGTGTGAGAAAGAGAGAGAGAGAGAGAGAAAGGTGTAGGTCCATGTTCTAAAATAGACAAATTTCATCAATAATATTTTGGTACCCCTGTTTCAATAATGTGTTGTTCTGACCATTGTCCTGTGTGTATGTGTGTGTGTGTGTGTGTGTGTGTGTGTGTGTGTGCATGTGTGTGTGCGTGTGCATGTGTTATCAGCCTGTCCCAACCTTGAGCTGGTCAGTCAGTGTGTGTCTGTGTGACGTATTCACATGGGAGTCATTCTCTGCTCTTTGCTTCCCTGACTCATGAACCACAGTGTGTGTGAAGGTGTGAGTCTATTTGTACTTCTGTGCGAGTATGTGTGGGTCTGTTGTTGAAGGTGGTGACTGTTGAAGGTGTGTGTCTGTTTGTGTGTGTGTGTGTGTGTGTGTGTGTGTGTGTGTGTGTATGTGCCCGTGTGTATGTCTGTGTGCGTGTTAAAGATGTGTTTAAGTATGTGTATAAGTGTGTGTGTGTATGTGCAGATGTGTGTGTGTGTGTGTGTATGTCTTTGTGTATCTCTACAAGTGTCTATGTGCATGTTGAGAGTGTGTGTCTGTTGTCTGTTTGTGTGTGTGTGTGTGTGTGTGTGTGTGTGTGTGTGTGTGTGTGTCTGCATGGTGGGGGTGGTGTTCAGAGAGTGTTTTTGAAGATCTGTGGCATTATTGAATCCAGATTTTGAAGTTGAAGATGGAGAGAGTTGATCTCAGCCTTCACCAGGATTTGAAGGACTGATGGAGGAAAGAAGGAGGTGTGTTTTCCTCCTTTCATGTATTTGCTCCCACTGGGAGACGAGCAGTAGGGAAGGATTCTGTGTGTGTGTGTCTGTGTGTGTGTGTGCAAGAGATAACTATTGAAAACTAATGCACCAAGTATTTGATGGAAACAGCTTTTGGAAACTATTTTGAACTGATATAAAAAAAAAAGATATGTAGGTCCGGCTTTCGCGAAGCAGTGCAGCCAGCAGCTGTGAGCGGCTACCGGCGTCGTCTCATCTTTCATTTTGACGGTATATTTAAGCGCTGGTGCGGGCCGCAGCGATATCTATTCGACATGAAAGTGTGTGGGGAAGTTGTGCGTGTGTGCGTGTGTGTGTGTGTGGAGGGGTTCTGTCTTTAGAAATAGAGTAATGCTAACAGATGTGTTCATTTGAGAACCGGGCGGCACAGCACGTCTTTTCTATTTTAGCTGACGACCTTCTGTTCACTCGCGCCGCTGCTGGGAAGGCCCTCCTGCCTCTGATATGTGTAACAACGTTCCTGGGAAGAGTTAGTGACTCAGCAAGCAGGAAAAACAACTCCAGACTGAACTGGTTTTCTCAGATGTAGAGTTTTGACAGAACGAGAGTCCGCCCCTGCATGCCGGCCTAATTCAGAAGAAGCCCCGCTGTGACGGTACATTGATCAGTGGATGTGCTGCCAGGCAGAGTGAAACACGGGGGCAGGATTTTCTCACATTTACTCCTCTTTCTAAGCTGGTGAGGCAATGCAGACCCTCTGTTTATTCTTGGGATGTAAAGATAGTGGTACAAGGAGGCACATCAACGGCAGAGTCGGCCCTAGCCATTAAGCGATATACTGTAAGCAGTTGCTTAAGGCCCCCTGGTCTCTATTTTTTTTAGTGAACACGAGACAATCATGAAAAAAAAATAGAACTTCCTAAACAAAAACTGACAACATTTCATGCCATTTTTTCCCACAAATTTAGGACAAGTAATTTACTGTCCCATACAAAACAAGATTCTGTGGTAAAAAAAAAAATCACATTTTGCGGGATAAGTATCTTCACAAGCTGTTCTTCGACAGTTTGCCAGAACTTAGGCGGTAAAAGACAAATACTGTATTTACTGTAGTCTATTTAAAGATGGTGCTGCTGCTAACAGGTCCACTTTAATCTTTACATGCTTATTTGTACATTATGTGCTTAAACTAATATTTACAATACACAAGTTGGTTCAGTGCCATGTGAAGTGGCAACATGTTACAATGAGGGGGGGGCCCCCAAACCAAATCCTGCCTAGGGCCCCCAAAAGTCTAGGGGATGATCAACGGGTACAAACACACATACACACAAGATGTGCTTTAACATTTCTCTTGTTTTGGCTATGACTTCCCCGCAAGGTGAGGCCGCTAGCCTCACCTTGATAGCCATAACCCAGCTCACTTCTGGCCACGCCCTCAGCAAATGGTATACGCCCACAAACATCCACAACATAATGATGCTAACCCGAGAATTCATTCAAAAGCCAATTTCATGCAACCGGTAGTATTTTTGTTATTTTAATGTGAAAAATATAAGAAAAATAATAGAAAATAAGTCTACATTACATTAATCCGTCTATTGTCCTCGGTCATGTGTATGAGTGGAGGCCTTCAGTCCTCAGGCTGTCCTCACAGATCTCTCTAGTCAATTCATCAACCATCAGCCTGTTGTTTCTGCCCACCTGCTTCCCCTCTGGCTCAGGGATAAGTTTCCTCATCTGTATGTCCAATAAATGTGTGTGTGTGTTTTAAGAGGAGTGAGTAGTAGTTGGAATGTTGAAAAGCTGTGTCCAACATCTGGAGGTTGACTCCTGCAGGGGGGAGCGAGGGTGGGGGGGGCACACCCTAAAGAAGAGCTGATGGGGAGGGGGAGTCGTGATTGAAACCAGATGAGGGGTAACGTCTGGCAGTTTGGGGGTTAACACACTTTTCTACACACTGCTTTCATATTGTATTCTCCCTCTCACTCATTGTTTTAACCCCTTTTTGCCTTTTTGCCCTTTATACTATGTTGCTACCAGAAATTCATCAGTCAATGTGTCTAAACCACAGATGATTCACTCCTCAGCAATGTGAATATTTTGTAAGTCTTAAGATGACTCATAACTGGATCCTTTATTTGCTTTTTGTAAGATAGATTTCATCTTTTTTGGTGAATATCTCATTTTGGAATGAAACTCTTTATGCTTCCTAAATCGTGTTTTCTCTTTTGATAATGTTCTAGATAACTTCTATTTTTTTTTCTCCCTGTAGGAAAACCTCAGTATTCCCTGACACAAGTTCCAATGAAATGAAAAATGACTTTCACCTTTTTAATTAATTAATTCATATCATAATGTACACTTATTTAACAATAAATGCCAAAAACGCTACAATTTCTCTTACTTTTTTGACTTTTTTATTATTTATTTATTATTATTATTTTTTGTATTTTATCAAAATCCCATTAATTATATTTCCTGGAAAGCATTTTAATTTAATTTAATTTAATTTAATTTAATTTAATTTTACTCAATGGCGAGGTGTGAATGTGTGTAACTGTGTGAATGCCGAGTACAATAAATGTACAGGTGTCATTGGTGAAGATATGTATTGTGTCATCTGTGGTTGTACAGATGATGTACAGTGCACATTGTAGTAATACTACATCATAAAAAAAAACTGCTTGGGTCGTAACAATCAGCATGTTTATACTGGTGACAGTAGTGAGCTTAACAGGCAGAGTGTGGTTTTGGTAGAAGACTACCTCTGGATATAAATTGTCGACTCCCACTGTCCAGATTTTTTTTATCTCTGATTACTCATGATGATGTAGTGATGAATCTGAAGGGAGGTTATGGGAGTGGTAGAGGAATGCACAAGTGATGCTATCAGACTGCGAAACAGGTGTCTGTCTGTTCTCCTCCCACCCATGTCCAGGACAGAGCTGCACCCACTAGACCACTGACCGCTGGACACGTTACATAACTGGAAAACACCGGAAAGAAACTTTGTGTGTGCGTGTGTGTGTGTGTGTGTGACATAGCTAGAAACAGTGCTGATTAGAGAACGAGAGTGAACAGTGAAGAGAAGGCCACAGTCCTGAGGTGGAGAGAGATTAGATTAAGGATGTGTTTCACCCAAACATAAAACTGTTTCTGTGCTCTGGAAACCGCCTCAAGCCCAGCCTGTGTGTGAGTGTGTTTTCCACCTCAAATATCCGCTGTCCTGCCCTGAAAACAATCTCAAGGCCAACCTCAGCGAGCGAGAGACACACCAGCGCGCCGTGTTATTTTGATGAAGTCATATTTATCTGCACGCTGTTTGTCAAATACCTCATTCACGTTTCCTCTCATGTCCGAAGAAAATGCGATGACAAGCTGAGCGCAATGCTGACATGGTGGAACTATCTCTGGGTGACTAGCGCTGTACAGTCACCCACTCTAAATAATCAGCAGCCTGGGAGACCTCAGCTCGCCCTGCTGTTGACTTTAATTATACTGATCGATTTCATGACGAGCCGGTCTTCAAATTATTGATACTGTGCAAACAGAAAGAGATATGCACACGTTGGACTTACCAGAATTCACACAGACAGGCAGATACTGTAAACACACACACACACACACACACACACACACACACACACACACAGACAGACACCTGATCTGGTCTCTTACATAAGACACTATGTGTGGTATTAGAGAATATTTATCTGCCGGGACTAGTTTAGACTACTTAGATCCAATATTGGTCTGTTCTGGGAAGTTCTGGTGAGTGTGTGTGTGTGTGTGTGTGTGTGTGTGTGTGTGTGTGTGTGTCTACTTCTATTACTACAACTGTGAGGACAAGTTTTAATTCTGGACATAAGATGAGAACTTTTTGAAGAAGTGAGCACATATTGAACGATCCACACTTAGAAATTGGGCCATTTTGAGATGAGGTTTTGGGTTTCTGTGTGTGTGTGCACGTGCACAAGTGTGTAAATACATATGTGAGTGAGTGAATGAGTGTGTAATATGGTACATATGTTCTGTGGTTCTGTGTGTTTGTAGAGCCTGGACTGGGAGCGGTTATGAAAACAACGTTACCCAGAGTACAGTTCTCCTGGATCACAGGTTACACCCCCAGGGGGTTGTGGGATAGGCTGGACCACTGCAGGGAGCGGATAGACCTGACAGTGACTCCTAGAGAGCCAATGTGTGTGTGTGTGTGTGCGTGAGTGTGTGTGCATGCATGAATGTGTGTGTTTGATTGATCCCAAAAAGAGCGGGAAGAGGAGGCTGACGTCAGTGACATCATAATAAAGCAGAACAAGCTGTTTTTAACCTGATGCCTCTGACGTTCCATATATTCTATTTGTGTGTGTGTGTGTGTGTGTGTGTGTGTGTGTGTGCGCGCAACCACAACTAGGACCATGTGTAAAGGAAGAAGGGAATCATGGGATGCAGCCCTACACACTGCAGTAGTTGAAATGAGATGAGGACCAGTTCATGAATCTCTTTTGGGGCTTTTTAAGAATCTAGCGAGTTCATTCAAGTATTTGAAATGATATTCAAATTGATTGTGGAAAAACATAGTTGTATTGCTAATACCCTAAACGCAGGGTGTGTGTGTGTGTGTGTGTGACTGTAGATTGTAGAGCATGTGGGGGTATAATCCTTGCAGATTAGCTGGTTTTAGGGCTAGTTATCACAGAATGATGGGCATGTATGCAGTTGTATTTCCGTACAGCAGGTGGCACTATAGTGTGTGTGAGGTGGGCATGGCTCACCATGTGTGCAGCACACCAGCAAACATAACAACCGCCCATCTGTTATTATTTTAAAGGGGAGTAAGCAGTCCTCTCCTCTAGATACTTTCTTTGTAGCAGGAACAGTAGCAGCAATGTGATCCAGCTTGAGTTCAGATTGGGGTTTCTTTTAAAATTGAGATTAAATTAGAGAAGAAATGACATCCACAACATGATAGCATAAAATTAAAACAAATGATGGAACAATAGTAGGTAACTTAAGTCATTGGTTGACAAAATGACAGTTTTACATAGGAAGGACCGCAAGAAGAGAGAGAGAACGAAACTGAGAGCAGGAGAGAAGACAATGAGGCAGAGTATAGGGGATTTAGCAAGATAGCGACATAAAGAAAAAGGGATTATGATCACCGAGTATGATGATGAAAAAGAGACAGGAGGAGAAAAGATGGACTCGGGGCATGTAGGTGGAGAGATTCCAAATTCCAAAGCTTTCCTAGGAAAGCAGCATTTAACTGTTTTACTGTAAAAGCATTAGTAATGAATCCTCCCACAGATAAGAAGAAGGAGAAGGTTAAGGAAAAAAGGCTGCCCACTGCTCCTGGCTGCCCCTGGAGGAAGGACAGCATGGATGGGATAAATGCAGAAGTCAAATTCATGTCGGACACCCTCCCCGCATGTGTGTGTGTTGTGTTCGGCGGTCACTACTACTCCTTGCATGTGTGTGTAAGAGATTAATCTTCTTCTTCTTCTTATCTCTGGGAGGATTCATCAGTAATGTTTTACAGTAAAACAGCTAAATGCTGCTTTCCTAGGAAACCTTTGGAATTGACTATAAATCTTCCCCACATGCCCCCAGTCTAACCTCCTTGCCTCATCTTTTCTTTCCCGCCTCCCGTCTCTTTTTCATCATCATACTCGGTGATCATAATCCCTTTTTCCTTTATGTCGCTATCTTGCTAAATCCCTTATACTCTGCCTCATTGTCTTCTCTCCTGCTCTCAATTTCTTTCATGAACTCTCTCTCTCCCTTTCTCTTTATCTCTCTCTCAAGCCTTCTAGTAATACTACTACTCTTCACATCTGGGATGCACCTGTTAGGGTGTGGGGTTCGGTTTCCTACGGGACCCCCCGTCCCCGTGGAGCCGAAATCCCCATCATCCAACTAGTGAACTGCTTTGAACACATAATCTGTCTATCTGTTAGCCTGCAGGAGTTGTAATAACGAGGTACTTGATCTGTCCTATGATCTATGTGCTCAGTTCAGTCGAAGACTTTATTGTCCAAAAGGGAAAAAGTGTTTCAATAAGAGATAAACACATCAGATACTCACAATGGACAAGATATACTGAAAACACAGGAAGTGGGACCATGTGTTTGACAGTCTATCTATTATAGTCTAGCAGGTTTAGAGTACGTGGAATAAATCAGCATTATCGAGTGAAAACCTTGTAACTCCAATATTGGTGATTTTCATGTTTTAAGGATTACAAGGTCCCCTGTGTGTTGAGAAACCCTTGGGTTCATGAAACCTTTTCAAAACCAATTAGATGAACTCAAAAATACACGGCCATCAAGCTACAAACAATTAACTGTCTTAATTCCTGAAAAGTTGACAGTTTGGAGATAAAAGGTTTTCACCCGACAACAGCGAAATGAGACCTTAAGTCTGTTTGATTCAGCTTGTGGTTGCCCAACCTACGACCTGAAGCTCATGGCTTAAAGTGGTCTGCTGCCAAGCCCTTCATTTGCTACGTACTTGATCTACTTGATCTGATTTGTTACGGCGCCTGGTACCCCATCCATATATTTCATTTTCATAAATCTTTATATAGTCCACACATGGTGCATCTATTGTATCACATCTATTTGGCTTACTTTCCCACAGTGTATATCAGTGTGTGTGTGTGTGTGTGTGTGTCCAGCATCTTTTGTATGATAAGTGGGCTCATCCTTAGAGCTGCTGTGAATCATTGTTTCCAAAGCCTGTTGCCGTGGCAGCGAGAAGACGAGGGCAGCTGACCAAAACAAGATCACATAAATCTGGACTTCAAAAGGACACTGCTCCATGCCTGGTCTGTCTGTGTGTGTGTGTGTGTGTGTGTGTGTGTGTGTGTGTGTGCGTGTGTGTGTACGTGTGCGTGTGTGTGTGCGTATGTGTGTGTGTGTGTGTGTGTGTGTGTGTGCATGTGCGTGTGTGTGTGTGAGTGTGTGTTTCCACGTCCACTGTTCACTATTATTTATGCTATCTAGCCGTTAGGACTGAATCCGATCACTCATTGCATTATTGATGAAGCGGAGACACTGTGAGCATTGTAGGAGCTGTTATGAGTTGTTAAGTATTACTCTTGTAGTCTCAATTTGCAACTGTAAAAGCAGACATTAGTTTATTGATCAATATTGAAATCAATAGAAATAGCCGTCTCGTCTCGTCTCCTCTCCTCCTCTCCTCCTTGAAACCATTAAGGATTTCCTCCTGCCTGTACCAAACATAACCTAACATAAACCTGACGAGCATAAAAAGAGAGAGAGAGAGAGAGAGAGAGAGAGAGAGAGAGAGAGAAGGGAGGGGGAAGGAAAAGACAAGGAGAGAATACAGTGATGTGTTTGTGTTACAGCAGGGCCAGGACATTGTTCTCCGACAGGAAAGATCCAACACAGGAGGTCTTAGATGAGTGAGACCTGCCGCCTCTCTGTGTGTGCGCTGATATCAATCATGTCATGGCTCTGTGCTCGCGATGGGAAAGGTGGAAGTAACGTGTTGATTGGACGGCTCCTCTCTGCCCGCTCCATTGTTGAGCTGCCAATCTGTCTGCATCCCATAATAAACATCAGTTAGCGAGTGTGTGTGTGTGTGTGTGTGTGTGACTGGGAGGTCACCGAGCAGCTTCTCCCTCTCTGTGTTCAATAACAAACATTAAGGAGGGTGTCGTAACAATTGCACACACGCACGCACGCACGCACACACACACACACACACACACACACACACACACACACACACACACACACACACACACAGCTTCTCCCTCTCTGTGTTCAATAATAAACATTAAGGAGGGTGTCATAACAATTACACACACACACGCGGGCGCACACACACACACACACACACACACACACACGCACACACACACACACACATTCGGTTCAGGTCAGTCTCCTGATGAGGTCTACACCATTTCACGTTTTTTCCCACAGCCTAACAACTAGCGCTGGAAAACTACAGACGTGGGAAGTGGGCTGGAATCACTGATTAACTGATTAACACACACCCACACACCCACACACACCCACACCCACACACACACACACACACACACACACATATCTTCATAATACCATATCTTGTCCTTCAGCTTGGGTGTTGTTGTTCCTGGAATGTCTTCTCTCTGTGTATGTGTGTGTGTGTGTGTGTGTGTGTGTGTGTGTGTGTCACCATTCGTGCTGTGGCTTTTAGAAAGCAATCGTCATCAGCAAAATGATTGACTACAAACCAAAAACATCCCTGATCCTGCATTTGCTGACCCCCTATCTATGTGGTGTGAAGAGTCAGTGTGCAATTTTAGCTGCTTAATGTGGATTGAAGTGACACATTACAGGAAGTGGACAACAACACTGAATGATGAATAACATTGTAGATACTTCATCTGTTTTTATTTGATTGTTATCGTACTATAGTGAATGGGATTCAGTTTGTCACCTTCTGCTTTGGCAGTGTATTAAATTCCTGTGTCATGCCAACAAAGCATCCATTGAATTGAGGGAGACTGAGAGGCCAGACAGTACATGAGGGAGAGGGTGAGCGTGAGACTAAGACTATGTGATGTAATGTAAGGGACTTAGCGAGACCAAGATAGCGACACGAAAAAAAAGAATGAGAGCGTTGAGTCTGAGGATGAAAGAGAGAATTGAGAGAGGGGGAGAATGTCAGGAGGGCTCGAGCCTGGTTGGGCAGCATCTTGTGTGAGAGGCCTAATTGGATTAAGGGATGACGGGCACATGACATTCGGGCAGTGTTTGGGAAGATACTTTGAAAGTATGGTTTTACAAGCAACCGCTTACTTTCACATTGGAAGAAGCAGCAAAACAGCAGCAAAGCTATCCTCAAAACTAAGGGTCACTTAGAAAATATATTTGAAACTAATGATCATATCTATGTCATATAATACAAAATACCAATCAAACATTTGATTTGATTTGAAATAAAGTGAAAGGAATGCTTATAATGGTTATAATGGCCACGCTCTGACAGCTGACAGCCACTGACTAAAGTCTGGATGTGAAAGAAAACCAAATAACTCTATCTGAGTTCATCACAGGAAGTGCAAGGAATGTTAACTTTCAACCCCAGAATTTCCCCGAGGAGATCAATAAAGTATCTGTCTATTTGTATGCCAGTATGTTGCATCGCTTTCCACTTTATTTCTTGTTATTTCGATAAACTATATTAGGAAAAATGTGCGTGTCAGCCAGTGAGAATTGAATATTGACAATTTCTGAGCTTGGATGCTTCAATCAGAAGTGACACAAAGCCTTCCCTTCATGGTCGAAGGCTGATGACAGTGCCTAAGACCTCATGGCTGCAGTGGATCTTGAGATTATAGCGATCAGAAAATGATTTTTGATCTTGCTGAAGTTTGATAAAGACCAGGTATAGAGGATTATCTCACCCTGACTGCATGAGCTGAACCACGGTGCTCAAACCTACTAAACCATTGTTACGCCACAATTAGTACTCTCTTGTTTTGATGTGATTGTGACATCATAATGGCAGGTTTCAGTCATACACCATCAGCTTTAACACATGTAGACTAAGAGGTAAAGAAAACTGTTCTGCTTCAAAGTCAGACTTTGAAGCCGGAGGGTCGTTGCAGGGATGTTATTTGTGGAGCGGGGCTGTCTGTCTCCGTTTCTGTGTGTGTTTTCGGAACAGGGTGTGTGTGTGTGTGTGTGCTTATCTCAACACGCTCGCTATGAACATAACCCTCCAATGCAAAACATGTTTTTCACTACAATGTATGCACACATGAGAAAAGAGAAGGAGTGAGAGAGCGCAGGTACACACACATACTTACACACACACACACACACACACACACACACACACACACACACACACACACTGCGGTTGCCGGGTAGATCACAGAGTCCACCAGTGGCCTTGCTTACTTTGGCCCCCTCTCTGTCTTTCTCTGTTATCCCTCTCTCCATCCCTCTACTTTGTTATCCATCCCTCTGTCCGTCCTCTCCCCTTACCCAACCTCTGGCTTTTATAGATGATCAAAGGCTGAACCCCC
>JAXDDW010000007.1:10302500-10305000 GCA_034670385.1 Hoplostethus mediterraneus
ATACAAAAATTAAAATGTGTGTATGTGTGTGTCCATGTGCTTGTCCATGTGTGTGTAAGTCTATCTGCTGGTCTCAGACCTTTCATCAGCTCTCCATTGTGTCTCTGGATGACCTAAGACACACAGCAGTGTGTGAGATCAACATCTACAGCTATTAGCCTGAACACAGAGCTCTATTAGTCTAACCTTTTGTATTCTGTTCTAGGTCAGATTTCATAGGGGACTGTTATAATGGACGTGGAACAGAGTGTCATAATAAGTTCATTTTACATCTGTCAGGATTTCCTATCTTGAAAAGTAGAACCTTGTTTTTCCCAACTAACTGGTGTTCTGAACGAGCTTCATGAGCAACACAGTGGTTATGTATTCAGTGTGTGAACGTTTTAACTCTATTTTGAGGAAAATGTTACCTGAGTTTTCACACATTCACACCTTGAGTAAGAAGTGTGACTGTCGTTCCCGCTACGTCTCTCTCCACCTCCAGGTAAAACCAACAGCTGACTGTTCTTGTTCTCGTGGAGGGTGTACGGTTGGAGGGTATCATTTTCATTAATTGTTCCATAATAATGTCATAATGATGTCATAATGGTGTCGTGAAGCCCTTTGGGACTGTAACTGTAAATAAACAAGACCAGGAACATTCCGTGAATGTTGTCAAAAGGCATTGTGGGAAATGACTAGGACAAAAGGACATGACTAACTGAACTAGAAGTAGATGAGGCTGGTTGAGGGAAAGTGGGTACAAAAAACTAAATTACAACACTTCATCACAAATATTGGATAGTTGCCAGTCATGTTGTCCACCATGAGGCAGGTTGCTCCCTGACCACAGCTACATAAAACTGTAAAGCCTGCAACAAAATTGTATTTTCTTTGCACAATGTATTTATTCATTTAATTGTTAAATGACCCATAATGTAAATAATGTAAACATTTGGCATGAAAATGAATCAGCACAAAATATTGGCAGCTTCAACACCCATCATGTTCATTACAAATTCTCCTTCTGTAGCAACAATACTTTGTCAGGACAGGAGATGAACTTTGCAGCAAGTGTTCTCATTTTCATTACTCACCCTCTTTGGTTTCGTCTGACATCATACAGTAGTATTTTACCTTTTGGATCAACTCCTGTACAACAATTCAATGTATTTCAGAGTTTCAACATCTCATTCTTGTCAGCGGAGTCCCTTAATGAGGCAGCAAGGAGTAATACAGTAATATTGTGGGCACTTAGATAGTCTTCAGATAGTAGTGGCACAGCAATGAATCTGCTGAGAGTGGTCGTAGGGGAGGGTGGATCCAAGATGCTGCAATGCACTGTTGAGCCTTTTGGAGGCGTCGCTCCCATTTGATAACCCCAACGACACACCCACACCCAGATTAGGTTGCTAGAGAATGGTGCTGTTTGTCCGATGATCGATCTCTCTCTCTCTCTCTCTCTCTCTCTCTCTCTCTCTCTCTCTCACACACACACACACACACACACACAAATGCACAGGGACTCTTACACATTTACATTCTTTTGGTACTAACTATGATTGATGTGGCTGATCTTACAGGCTTTAGGGGTCTTTCCTACAGTCGGACCATAATCCCCTGCAGCGGTTGAGCCCGGAGAACAGCGGGAACGTTTCCCTTCAGACAGCAGTAACTGCTGGAATGTCCACCCAGGCAAGAAGTATTTTCACACACATTAGTGGAGAATATGTGGTGTGTGTGAGGGGTAGGAGAGAGAGAAAAAGAGAGAGAACGTTGTCTATAATATATAATACAATAATAATAATATATTTTATCTTTGGCAACGTAGGTCTCTTTTCTGTCTAAAGAGAGAGCAAACTAAAGGAAGAGAGAGAGAGATGGTGGCAGACAGACAGGTGGGGGAAGAGATAGGGGGAGAGAGAAAGGAAGAGAGAGGCAAAAAGAGGGGGAGCAAGATGGAGGGAGAGAGAGACACATAAGGGTGCAGGGTATTCTTAAAGTATATATATATGTGTGTGTGTGTGTGTGTGTGTGTGTGTGTGCGTGTGTGTGTGTGTGTGTGTGTGTGTGTGTGTGTGTGTGTGTGTGTGTTGCTGTTGATCGGAGGAAGCCCCCGTGCTCTTCCAATAGAATGAGTTGTTCATTATCTTAATTGCTCTCTACTCAATAATGAATAGAATAGATCCTCACCAATAGATACTAAAGTGTGTTCAATTGATCTGCGTCTCTCTGAGACTCTAAAGGCTGCACACACTTTCACAGACAGGACTGAAAGTGTGTGAACCCCTCATGTCTGCATTTACCGATTTCATAAGAGGACATTGTGCATGTAGTAAAATTAAAATAGTCTAAAGGGAATTAGTGCAGGTGAAACTAGTTGAACCTCCTCTTTCATTAGTTAAGTCAAGTAGGTCAAATCAGGTGGGTGAATTATATTTTAACCAGTAATGTCAGGTCAGATCTTTGGGCAGGCACATCCATAAATACAGGTGAGAAACCTCAGAGGACCTCAGGAAGC
>JAXDDW010000007.1:10310000-10312500 GCA_034670385.1 Hoplostethus mediterraneus
CTCACTCTTGATTCATCGTTTTTAAGTGGATTGGATAAAACAGTGATATATTTAACTGGGCAAGAGCTCAACACCGATACATCGATACAGTTACACATAAACAGTACAGTTACATTATTTCTTAATATTTTTGATGTCTGATACTTCTTTGTCCTGCTTTGTCGATTTCATCATTCAAGATAGAATAACTATCACACCCAGGTTAGAAAACAGACTGTAAATCCAGCCTCAAATCATTAAGATTAAGATTAAGATTAATTTTGTTCCAGTCTTTCTCCTGGAATATCTTTCTTAAACTGCACCAAATCTTTCTATTTAAACCAATAAAACAGTTTTGCAGCTTCTCTTGGGGGCCTTGCCCCCCATGCCTGTCCAGTTGTAGGGGAAATTGTTTTACTCCATTGTAAAATAATCTTATTATTCTGAACCAGGTCCTGGACTCTGATACAAGAAGGGTAAAGGGACTTCCAGACAACCAGCAGTGCAGCGTCCTTGCACCGACTCCAGAAATGACCTGTAAAGAGGAAAAAAAAAAAAGCTCCTGGAGAATTAAACTCCCACTCCATCTGTCCACCTTCTTCCCAACTCACATACTGTTCATTTATCTCTTTCTCTCTCTTGCTCTTTTTCTCTTTATCTTTTCCTTTGTCCTCTACATCTTGTTTTTTCCTAGTGCTGCTCTCTCTCGTTTTTCTCCGAACGCATCCCCTTCCACCGTTCTCCTCCCTCCATCACTGCCAGTGTGTGCTGCCAGTGCGGTAGAAGGAGCAGCGGCGAGGGGAGAGGGGTTACTCCTGGAGATTGCCAGCGCTGAATAATACATGCCTGGCAGAGCAGAGGCTGACGTGGATGGAGGAGAGACTATTCAGCCGCATATCGGATTTTGATAGCGTGTGAATACAGAGCATTTATTATGACGAGACGTGATGAAGACGTGAAGTATGAGAGTCAGTAAGTCACAGTCACAAGGGAAAGGAAACACACACCAACACCTATGTGCAGGCAGTGACCCGTACGCCGGTGAGGGTGGTCGAATCTCACGCCGTTTGAGATGTGATCTGACATATGGGCCAGCAGGGTGCACTTGTGTTTGCAGGAGTGTGTGTGTGTGTGTGTGTGCGTGTGTGTGCGCGATCCAACCGGTTAAGATCTGACAGATACCAAGGGGTCATTCCAGCCCTGTAGCCGAGTGACCTCGTCAGTCAAGCGTGTTGAATTATGGGTAATGGCACTCAGGTCTCACCAGCCCTCTCTCCACCGAGGAGGCAGTGATAGTGAGTCATCACACACACACACACACACACACACACACACACACACACACACACAGCTGGACTGCAGGGGAGCTGACATTTAGCGGTGTAGGAAAAAAGCAGAGCGAGCTAAAACAACAACAACCAAGCTAATAATATAATAAAACACCTCGGAGTGCAGCGGAGCGGAGCCACGCCGACTCCAATGTGTTTACATCATCACCACCTGTAAAGAAGAAACGATACGGACCTCAGTAAACATTCCTGAGCTAAAACCGTTAAAGGTGTACTATGTAAGGTTTATGTAAGATAGCACCCCCTGGAGGTGCAACGATGAATGATGACTCTCAATCAAAACAACGACCAAACCTGAATCCACTCCCCTTCCAGACAGAGCTGCATACACACACCCTCACCGAGAGGAACAAATGCAATCATTTTTATCAAACAGTTCAACAAGTCAGAGTATTTTATGATAGGAGCTGCAGAAAGAAATGCTTACTGGTCATGTGGCATTTAATAATGTTACTAGAAACATGGTGCAACACAGCTAAAGGTGAAACAAAGTAATGGCAGGGGATCATCAGGAGTTACACTCTAGGGCTTGTGAGCTATAGATTACCACAAGGCTTGTGCCAAAAGACCAGATCAGCATCATAAAAACAGCTGATGGGTGATAACGTTATCTCTCCCCCATGTGCTGTTAGCTAACTCTGCTCCATATATTGTGGGACCCCAGGGGGAAAGAAAGTTGAGTCTGAGCACGTCCATAGCACAGATCACACCGGGGCCTGGGTTCAAACTAAAATGATACTCTCACTTTCTTAAATCAAATGGAAACTTAAACTTCTCTTATGAATTCAATATTGTTAGAGGGATCTGCAGCAGCCTTAATTAAAATCTTAAATCAGTGTCATGCAGTCAGCTCCCACCTGGCTGATTAGTGATATGGTTCAGCTGGGGCAAGATGGCCGACTGGCCGTGGCATGCTGGGGAATGTAGTCCCTTCCAAACTGTGGCAGATGCCCCAGTCTGCCACAATATATTTACAGAACAGAATACAGAAACATAAAACTACACCAAATCCAAGACCTTGATTTATAACTTCTTAGCAGTAGTCGGCTAAACCTCACCACAGGTTAGCACAACAGGCTAACTGGCGTGCTACGGGGCTGCAGCATGTTTCACTGAATACAGATGACATACAGATGAAATTGGCACACCCCGCTTATTCAATGGTAAGGGTA
>JAXDDW010000007.1:10317500-10357500 GCA_034670385.1 Hoplostethus mediterraneus
CAAACACACACACACACACATGCACGCACACAGGCTGCATTCAAATCTTTATCTCTGTCGACAGCACACACACCCCTCTGCTTGTTGGGCCAACAGCCACTGAAGAGAGCGATAGGAAAGAGAGAGAGAGCGAGAGAGAGAGAGAGAGAGAGAGAGAGAGCATCACGGAGCCTAGAGGGCTAGTGTGTGTGTGTGTGGGAGGCGGCCTTCATCATCATCATTACAATGTAATCTGATCTGTGATATGAATCTGTGACTGCGTCTGCTTCCCTTCAGGTATATTAGGAGTCTGACATGTACACACTCTGTTCTGGCTTTTACCTCCATTTCCTCTCCTGTCGCCTTTTTTCTTTTCTCTTTTAACTTTGAGCGCTTTATATTGACAGTTTTGGCTCAGAGTAGACGATTTAACGTGATGTTCAAATGGCGCCCCCCTCTCGTTTTATATGGTGATCACTTATTAATAATTCATAAAACTGGTACTCATAATTTATTAAAAAGCAAAACTGGAAATTACTATCTTGAGTTATTTTTAAAATGTTAAAACAAACAAAACAAACAAACGTCTGACTTCATCAACCCGGAAAAAATATGTTCTGGAAAAGACAAATTTCACTTCAGTTGCCTATTTCAATCAATCATCCTTCTAGAAAAAAATGCCTGCATTTATTGAACTGCATTGATGACGTATGAATCCAATAGGAGACACCAAATCACCTGTGTATCGCACCACGGCTGGGAGACACATGGTGGTGATGTATGCTGTGGTGATCTGTACGTCAAAGTACCCCGTCGGAGAGTTTGGCCATATGGTTGCCATGGTGAACAGCGACAAGAGAGACAGGACAAAAGGCGGAGAGAGGTGGACGGAGAGTGAGAGGAAGAAATACACTTGAGAGTCGAGTGGAGGAAAAGTTGACAGGTGAAGGTAGCATCAGCCAAATGAAAAGGCCCATTACAATGGATGCTGCAAACGCTATAGACACTGCTCATGTGGTGGAAAGGGACTGGGAGTGAGAGAGGGACTGGGAATAGAGTGATGGAAAAAAACGAGGGTGGAAGTGGGGGGGGCGAGGGAGAGGTGAGGACAGAGAGGTAGGTGGTGTCGTGAGGGATGTATTTTCCCTGAGCCAACACAAACTGGCTGTTAATGCTGTGAAATATGGGAAGCTATCTCAGGCAATTTAGATGGACAATACCGTCTGCAGCAGGGAGGGGGTTAGAAAATGAGATCAGTGGTGATAATACTGTAGAGAGAAAGTTTTTTTTCGGCAACTGCGAAATTGCCTTTCTCCGTTGCCTCTGAGTGTTACCCATATTTCACGGTCTAAACATCGAGCTGGAAGGATATTACAGTTCGTTATACCTCAGGACTGGGCAGGTTCACTGGTTCACACCTTCAATGCAGATATCAGGGTAAATATCAGAGTTGTCAAGGATATGGCTGGTTAGTTATCCAGGGTGCCACAGGGAGGGGCGCTTTATTTTGAAGTCCAGAATGAGACCCACTGTGTTTTCAGTTTTAGGATGCCACTTTGCTGCGTTAGTGTAAGATAGATGGGAATACAGCAGGCCAGTGAATCAGGCTGACTGACAGACAGACAGACAGACAGAGGGGTTTTGTGTTTATACCTCCAGCCTGGAACCAGTGGCATTAGTCTCCATCTTTGAAACGGTCAGCAGATAGGGGTGATATCCACTGTGAACTGATCGGGTGCAGAGGGCTATCAGATTTAATTCCACTTTATTTATTTCTGTTTATTTATTCCTCATTTCTCATTTAATTTCTATGGTCCAATATATTTTCAGCCTCGGACTCAAAAGCTCGAGGCTAGTCATCCAGCCGGAGAATCAGCCCACCAGTCACCCAGGCAACAAACCAGCCAGTCAGTCAGTAAATTAGAGAGCCGGTCGGACAGCCAACTCAGCGAAGCGTCACAGTTTTGTGTTTTGTGTCTGGAACCGGTTGAAATAGTGTCTATCTCTGAGACGTTGAGCTGATCTGAGGTCTGATACACAGGGATGTTAGCGCTGTGGCTGACCCATCAGTCCACCGATCACCCAGGCAGACAGCTGTGACAGACGACGGGCTTAAGGACAACCCCTGTCAGTTTTCGACTTGGACCCTGTTGTCCCATCTTGTATTGACTCTATGTATTGCCACTGCTCTTCAATACAATCCTATAGGACCACCTCCAAAAACCCAACCCCCCAAACCACCCCAATCTGTAGTGAGACGAATGAAAAGTCATGTGTTTTGACGCCACCTTGACTGATGCTTTCTTTACTCTTTGCTGGCCGGCTGCAGCTCTGTCTGCGCTCGCTGCCTCAACACTCAACGGGGCGGAACGAAAATGTACTGTGTGCCTCCGCTGTGTATAGTAGTGCGAGATAAATAGTGAAAGTTATGGAGTTATGGATGAACTGAATCTTCACTTTATGCATGTTTCATTGCAAAGTGAGCATTGATACCTTTACTGTGTTGTGCAGTTCAGTCCATTGTAGTCTGGATGCTGTATGCTGGTGTGTAAGACTCCATAGAGGCTGGTGCAGGGAGTTTTCAGTGTCTCGTGAAAAACAGTGTGATGCACTGGAGTGGAACTGCAAAGTGGACACACACACACACACACACACACACACACACAAATTAAGTACACTCATTTTTTGCCTTTCTCGTTCACACAAAGGCACAATATCTCACTCTTTTCTCTCTCGCCTTTCCTCCAACTTTTACACTCTTTCTCTCTCTCTCACTCACTCACACACACACACACACACACACACACACACACACACACACACACACACACACACACACACACACACACACACACACGCATAGACTCAAATACACACACTACTGTGCCCCCTCCCTTCCCCCAGGCAGCAGACAAGGCAGTACATTCAGGGCAACACAGAGTCAGATCCGTGATCGGCAGTGGTCCTGCCTCCACCTTTTGATGCCGCCCTATCACCTTCGGGGCTTTCCCTCAGGAGGCGGGGTCAACCCTGATCCCACCCTCTCTGGCACGCCCCGGGGGTCAGTGTTGGGCGGGTAGACATCGCCATCGAAGCTGCAGAAGCCTTCACACACACGCACACCAGCCTGGTTATGTAACACTCCTCAGAGATGTGCAGCAGCAGCAACATCAGACCTCCCAGATCCCTTCATCCTTCTCCCTCTTGATAGATCAAGAAGACAGACTGACAGGCCGGCAGGGAGACAGGAAGACAAACACATCGGTTGGCTGGAAGACAAACGGAAATGCAGGCAAATAGAAAGAAAGCTGACTTAAAACTTTCAGATATTTTGTGGAAAAAAACCTGGATCACTTACTCATTAACGGCAGGGCAGAGTAGCCGGCCAAAAAAATCAGCAAGACAAAGGTAGAGGGAGTGATAGAGAGACAGAGGGGTGAGAGAGAGAGAAAAAGAGAGAGAGAGAAATACAAAATACACAGAGAGCCTGTTTTCCCTGACTCAGATATTCTACCGAACGGTGATGAGTTAGCTCCTTCCTGTTCTGTCTGCGACCCACTCAGAACGGGGCCAGGGCGGGTTGCCAGGTTTAGCCTGCAGGAAAAAAAAGGGGGCCAGGGCCAGCCGGATGCCAGGTTGGGTTTCGACTGAATCAGACAGGCTCTTTAGCTTTATTAAGACGATGCGGCTCTTAAAGGGCTCAGTGAGGTTATTCATCCAGTAATTCAGACACAGACGGGGGCGGAGACACAGACATCGACTTAGTCACGGCTGATTACACTGGGGATGCTCTGACAGCTAGCTTAGCCGGAGAGGCAACACCGCTAATGCTAAGATGCTAGTTGGTGGTGGAGATGATGATGATGATGATGATGGGGGATCAACTATTGATCTTTTAGACAGCAACACTCCAGCGGTGCACATAATGGGCCGTTGTTTGTTTACCGCTATATTGGAGAAATGTCCCATTAGAAAGTCGTACAGCTGCATATCGTCTGTGTGAGCCAGCAGGATATCCTTCACACACAGAGGGAAGTAAGGGAGGGGATGTTTTTCACCCTGCTTTTCTACTCACTTCTCCTTCTTTTTGCTTTACTGATTAAATTTTTCTTTTTTATGCTGTTTTCAATTGTTTTTTTAACGCCGTTATAAATACGAGATACGAGATAAATGAACCCGTTATCACAAGAAAACGAGCGTTGTTATCTCGAGATCACGAAATAATTAACTTGTGATCTCGAGATAACAATGCTCGTTTTCTTGTGATAACGGGTTCATTTATCTTGTTATCTCGAGAAAACAAAAGGCCGATTAGAGTAGATTAATATGTAGTCTAACAGGCCAAAATGAGTCGAATTGACCGACTGACAGCAACTGACATTAGTTTGCTGACGTGTTTTCCACACAGTGTAATTCATACATTTGAGTAGTTTGGACGCCACCATTCTGTTTAAATTCGCAGGAGTGGACCATGACGTACACACTCTGCTCTGTGGGGGTTTGGGAGTTGATCAATGGGAGTGATGCGATAACGGGTACTCCTTGATCTGACATTTTCAGCTTAAATCAGTTGCTGCATTTGTCCAGGCGCCATCTATGCATGCCGGTATGACACTCCTGATTTCTGATAAACAATATAAGTAATAAGAGGAAAGGAGTCCGACCTTTTGTTTTCTCGTGATAACGGCATAATTAACTTGTGATCTCGAGATAACGGCATTAAAAAAATTTGCAAGCATGGCCGTTTTCAGCTTCTGTACTTATGGGCTCAGATACAGCTATTGACATATCAAGTATCTGACAGTTGTGTTGCGTTATAGCTGATGCTAGCTGGTTTTCAATGCCCATACTGGGCCACTGTGTCTTGGCTCTCGTCCCCCTTGTAATGAAATCTCGCAAGCATTAAAGTAATATGATTAATTCTATTCCTATCCGTTTGAATGAAGTCCAAATGTATTGCACGGGCCCACACGCTCTTCAATAATTCAGCAGCGAACGTATCCGCTGACACTTCGTGTTGCATATATAAAGGCTCAGACAAACACCACTCTGCTTTGTCTCTGCTGGTCCTCAGAGCCAGGGGATGACGCACCGTGCAGATGTGGCCGTCATCACGTCCCACTCGCACGTTAACAGTGAATTATTGTTGGCAAAATAAGGTTGAATGATAAATAATGTTTCTTTATTTCCATCATATGGTGGTGATAGCGATCTGGCAGCCACCTGATGGGGAGACAGAGAAGTGTGTGATGCAATAAATCTCTGCAACGTGACTTTTGAGAAAACTATTTAGATCAGGGTGTGTGAAATCTGTATTATTCAATTGTACTTTGTATAGCTTTTTATATTTTCTAATTCGTCATTGTTATTTTATTTTATTTTTTCATTCTATTTCTCTATTTCTTGTGTTATTCTATATCTGGCAGCTGAAACAAAGAAATTTCCCCCGGGGATCAATAAAGTTCCTACCTACCTACCTACCTTGTACACCAATTTGAGTCGATGGCAGTGAAAACTACTAAATTGGAAAAAAGTAGCCTGCATTGGCCACTGCAGTACTGAAGTAGGCTCCATGCAGTATAGATGATGGGGTCAAGTATGATGGCCACCAGTTTGACTTTATGATACACGACTTTGTCATTTGGCATCAATTGACATCTTCATTTTTTTTGAAAGAGTTAAAAGTTCTCATGACTAAAGCATCCATGAGCCCTAAACCTGAGGAGGACTTGAGCTCAGCTGCAACACCTGCTTCCCCCGGTGCTTCGTGTAGCTCTGCTTTGTTGCTCCACCGCTGTCCAAATAACATACGGCTCACCGCAGAGCAGCTGCTGAAACTAGCCAGAGGATAATAAAATGTTATAGTCCTTTTGAAAGATAGGTTGCTTCCATGATTTGATTTGCAGTATGAAATGCTGTGTGTGTGTGTGTGTGTAATGTGTGTGTATTTAGTATTTGTCCCTCATACCATAAACACAAACCCAATTACAAACAGAAGCTTTTTTTTTTTTTTTCTGATCCAGCCGGTCGTGTTTTTTTACGTGTTGTTGAATGTGATTGGATACGTGCATCGCCGCCACCGTCTCCTATTAAACCAGTTAAGGCTTGCCTGGGCATGACACACACACACACACACACACACACACACACACACACACACACGCACATACATTCTGTACGCATACTTATTGACGGAGCGATACATAACTTCCTGTGCCACGACAACCGGAGGATCAATGCGCGGTGCTCTAATGGAAAACAGATCTCGGCTCATCCCTTCCTCCTAATTCCTTCATATTCTCCTTCGTGCACACACACACACACACACACACACACACACTGTTGTCATCTATCACATGAGAAAATATTGACCGGTGTGTTTCTGTATGTGGTAGTCCGTATATGTGTATTTGTGTGTATCTCTGGAGATGACAGAGGAAAATACAGGTATTGATTGAAGAAGTGGCAGGTATTATTCACGCCAGAAAGAGTGATCGGGTTGATTTCCTCTGCAAACATGAAGGTTTTGCCCCCTGCTTGCATGATAGAAGACTCATGCCCGTAATAGTTAGATGGAAGGATGTGAAGTCGTGACCTTTTTCGTGTCACGTGTCACTCCCTGTCTCTCTCACAGCTTCCCGGTGTTTTCTGTATGACAGTGTAACCGTAGGGACACGTGTGACGAGGCTCGGTGACTAACGGCGACCAGTCACTCACCATTAAACACACATAAAATGATCTTTTTTTTTCCTCATGCGCGCTAAATGCAGCGACAATACCCACCCTGCCCTCCTTTCTAATGCAGCACACAGTCTAACTATGGTTAAACAGCTGGGTGATTGCAGTCATCGTTTAAGGGCTTCGTAGCCGAGAGGCAAATGTGTGTGTGTGTGTGTGTGTGTGTGTTTGTCCAATAGTGTGTGTGTGCTTGTTCAAAGTGGTTGAACGGTGCGCTGGGTGTTAGTTCACTGAGGGTAAGTGGTTTTGTCTCGCTCTCCCTCTGAGAGAGAGAGAGGAGAGAGAGAGAGGAAACTTCTTGACCCCCCCCTCTTTCAATAAAAAGCTTTTTAAAAAGAAGACATAAAAAAGGGGGTGCGTTTAAAAAGCAAAAAACTTTTTCACTTATGGGAAAATTTTTTGCAAAGACGGGGTATTGACCTTTTCATATTCAGTATGCGTTTTCGTCTTTTTCAGCCTGTTGGCTGCAAAAACCCCCTATTGATAAGTTTTGGATTCGTTAAAAGTTTTTTAAAAAAAAATTTTTTTTTTTGTGCTTTTTCCGGTCTTTTTCACCCCTGGGGAAAAAAAAAAGAATGGGCCTTTTCCCCATTTTAACCCCGCGGGCGGGGCCCCTTTTTTTTTTGTTTTTTTGGGGTTAAGGCTTTTTTAAATTGTCTAAAAAAAAAGGGTTTTTTGCGATCCGTCTCTTACCCCGTGGGAAAAAACTGAGGGGTTCCCATAAACCCCGGGAAAAAACGGGGCGGTTTTGGAAAAAAAAAAAATTCCCCCTTTTTAAAAGACCACCTAAAAGGGAAAAAAATCTTCTTCCCCACGCGCCAGGAAAAACGGGGTTGCGCCCCCCGGGTTTCCCTTTGCCCCTGCCCTGGCCCCGGGCGCGGGGAGCGGGTTCGGGGAACTGGCCCCGCCGGGTGCGGGGGGGGCTTTGGCCCCTTCCCGCCCCGTGCCTCCAACCCCGTGGGTAGTGGACCGCACGGGGGCCCCGGCCGCCCAGGGGACCCCCCCGGGGCCCCCCAACACGGGGCCCTTTGCACTCTCCCCCTTAGGGGTTTCCCCCTTCCCAAGGGATGGCCCCGGGGGGCTCTTCCTTCTCTCCCCCGGGTCCCCCTCTTCTTCCCCTCCCACCACCCCCACCACGACAAACACAAACACAACACCATTTTCCAGGCCCTTTTTCCCTCCTCCCTCTTTTCCCTCTCCTTCCCCTTTTTTTCCTGCTTCCATGGGGGGGACACTCCCCTGATAAATTTCCTTCTCTCTCTCCCCTTTCCTCCTCTTCTCTCACACCACCACAACACACACAACACACCCCAACACCACACACAAAAACCCCACCACCCCCCACTCCCTCTGTTCCCTCTTTTCTCTCTTTTTTGGCTCTCTCCCTATAACACTCACACTGACTCAATCTCCTCTCTCTCTCTCTCTCTCTCTCTCTTTCTCTCTCTCTCTCCCCCCCCCCCACACAACACACAAAACCCACACACAAACACACACCACACACCACACCCCCTTAACCCTCCCAGAAGGGACACCCATACAGCTACAGGGCAGATACCAACATCCTGGTAACTTGTTAGTTCTAAAACTAAAGAAACAACCACCCAGGGCCCTCAGGATAAGGTACTGTTCCCTCTTTTACCATTCAAACTATACACCTATACACAAATAACCCCCCATCTATATAAAATTTTAATAACTAAAATAAGGGCACTAAAAGGGTATCTTAAAAAAAAATTAATAGGACCATCAATAGTTTAAAACTAACCTTTCCTTAAAAGATAGATTCACCCATCTAATTGATTTGAGAGATTATTTTGGTTTTTTTTGTTGGGTTGTTTTGTTTTGGTTTTTTGGGCGTTCCTCTTCCCCCAGGATGGTTGGGGTTTTGGCTTGCGCGTGCCCAAGACCACGGGCTCGGCCTACACGTACAGCTACGTGACGGTGGGCGAGTGCGTGGCATTTTTCATCGGCTGGAATTTGATCCTGGAGTATCTGATCGGCACGGCGGCGGGGGCGTCGGCCCTCAGCAGCATGGCCGACTCGCTGGCCAATCACAGCATCAGCAACTTCATGATTTCACACATCGGCACGCTCAACGGTTTGGGTGAGTCGGGGGACGGGATGGGTGGGTGCTTGTGCTGCTACGTCTGAACCAGCTTGGGTTTTGGCGCTTTGACGTGAAAACCTTTTTGTCTGCTTTGTCTCAGTTTGAAAGGGATTAGGATTAAAATTAAGGTTAGGGTGAAGTTTGAGATTTGGCGTGCATTGTTGGGGGTCAAGAATAGAGTTTGATGCTGGTAGGGATGTTGTAGGGTCTTCATAACTAGGAACATGTAATGGAAAGTTGCTGTTTCTTTGTCCAGATGGGAAAATCTTGACTCCACATCCGGGGAATAGGTGGATTATAGCAAATGTTTCATTCATTTAATTTGATATTACGTGACAGTACCATTTAACATGCTGTATCTATATAGTATCTATCAGCAGAGGCCTTAGAGGCACTAATGTTAGTTGTGTGTGAAACATGCAGCTGTACGGTAGGGCGATGACTGGTTTGGAAACAGGAAACAGGAAACAGGTCACAGAGGAAATATAGTATCATCAGAAAGACATACTGACAGTATCATACTTTGACGCTTTGAAAAAAGGTGGCAATTATTTGAGACTCTCTTGTCAACGGAGCATCAGCAACGACAACGGTGTCTCCGCTGACTTTCAGCAAGGAAGGTTGGTAGAGTAAAAATATCAACAGACGTTCATGTAATTGGGTCAAATCTCTTTTGGTTCACCCACTTCCACTGAGAGGTCAGAGGTCAGCTACAGACCAGCACCCCCCCGGAGCTAGAAGAGACTCAGTGTTTTGCTCAAGGACACTTCAGCAGGGTGGATGATTTCCAGTGCAGGGGCTTGAACCCAGGGCCTAACCCACTCCCTACTAACTACGTCAGCTTGCTGCCCCAAAATAACACATTTCAGTTTAATGTTAACAACAGTGTATGTTTTGAAATTCAATGTTTTTTCAGCGGTTGGGCTCCAGCGTCATGAACTACATCCTCTGCAGGGGGACAGTGCCATCTGTAACATAGACATAATGATACTGGCAATATGGGCCGCTGCATCTGAATGATTGTTTCAATGACACAACTTGGAAATCAACTGAAAGTAATACCATTTTGGAAATCACCTCACTGATGCCAGGATTTTTTTTTCTGAGAAATGTCAGCTTCACTGTTTATCTTGGAAATCACAATGTTACGGAAAGTAAGCTGCAGCATCTTCTGAAACGATTCCCGCTACACGCTTTTCCAGGTTTGAGCAATGTGACAGGGAAAGCCTGCAAATCCCATGTAATACTATCGCCACAGTGTGTGCCAGTCACATCCATCAGGGTGACCCCCGCCCTGTCAGTTTCTTCCTGTTGGCCGCTGACGGAGCAGTGGGAGTGGTCACATGACCCGCGGCACGGCCAGCTGTTCCACAATGTAATGGAAAGTGAATGTTTCCTTTTCCTGGTGGAAAACAAATGACACTCCCTCCTCCACACCCCTGGGAGAGGGTGGAATGTAGCACGAAATATGTCTCATGACTCGTTTAGTTTGTGTGTGTGTGTGTGAGAGAGAGATAGTGTGTGTGTGTGTGTGTGTGTGTGTGTGTGGAGGCCTTGGGTAAAATAATAATGACTGTGTGTGTGTGTGTACCCCCTATAGGTAAAGGGGAGCAGTCGTACCCAGACCTGCTGGCGCTGCTGATAGCCATCCTGGTGACGGTGATCGTCGCCCTGGGGGTGAAGAACTCCGTGGGCTTCAACAACGTCCTCAACGTCATCAACCTCATGGTGTGGGTGTTCATGATGATCGCCGGGCTGTTCTTTGTCTCGGTGGAGACCTGGGAGCAGGAGATGTTCCTGCCCTACGGTTGGTCGGGGGGTAAGCCCACACACTCGCAGAAACACAAAAACATGTCGGAGGCTAATGGTTTTGAAATCAAATAAAAAGGAGAATTGGATTGAATTTGTTAAATTCTAGGCCTTTTTAAATTAATTCCATCTTTATCTGGATATGACAATACATTTAACTTCAACTTTTACAATGACTGTAATAGGTAGATAGACAGATACGTCCACCCTGGCTGTCTTCTATGGTTGTTTCGTCCTGCTCTAGGTGCTGCAGGGCGCCGCCACCTGTTTCTACGCCTTCATTGGATTCGACATCATTGCGACTACGGGAGAAGAGGCCAAGAGTCCCAACACCTCCATCCCCTACGCCATCACCGCCTCGCTCATCACCTGCCTCACTGCCTACGTCTCTGTGAGAAGCCCCCGCACTCACTCACACACACACACACACACACATACACACACACACACACACACACACACACACACACACACACACACAATGTTACAGGAGATTCAACGTGGTTTGAGGACATTTAAGGTTGCCTACAGTATTACTGCAGGCAACAGATTTTTCATTAACTTTCATTTCATTGCTCATTGACTCCAATGTTTAACTTCACAATAAAAGCGCTGTTTCACATTTCAGTGACTATTGAAAAACATTTTTGATAACCACAATGAGAATTACTCAGTTATGAGAGACAATGAGTTATATTTTCTGCTCACTGATCACTGAACAGAAAGGAAATTCAACAGTGTTCCCCCCATTTGTTTGATCATTTTCATAATACTTGAGTTGATCTGATCCGATCCTTCATTTCAATTTCAAGATCTCAAACAATTCTCAAACAGAGCTATAACTTTCATATCCATCCACTTTCATATCCATCCAGTTTTAAGACATTTCTGAATAGAGATGAATAGATTGGAGGTTTCAGTTCCTGCAGAGGGATGGGAGTGAAGTCTTAATCTCCCGTCATCTCCACCCCCTCACCCAGTCCAAGACGCCTCCCCCTGCCTTCCAACTGTGCGTGTGTGTGTGTGTGTCTCATCTCAGATTATTACATATTCTGCATGCGGAGCCCGGCAGATTTCTTACTTTGACACGTTCACCCTGGTTGGTTGTTGCTATGGGTAACCACGTAACAGCAGCCTATCAGCGGCGAGTTTGAGACTTTCTTCAGCGTCGCCTGGGGCAGAGATCGCTCCGTCAACTACAAAACTGAACTACTTCTTTACCAACACCCCGTCTTCCTCTCTCTCTCTCTCTCTCTCTCTCTCTCCCCTCTCTCCCCCCTTTTCTCGTTCTCGTTCTCTACCTCTCTTTCATCACCCCTGTCTCAGTGTGCTGGGAGTCTTGAAATGACTTTGACTTCTCACCTCCCTTCAGCTTCCTCGAGCTTCAGGAGACAGAATTGATTTAACCGTCAAGTACGAGGCATGTGCAGTATGGAGGGTTAAATGTGACAATATTAAATAAATAAATCATTAAATAAATCATTAAATAAAGTGGAAATATATGAACAATTAATTAATTAAAATGGGAAATATAATATATTTAATTGTTCATTTCCACATTTATTTAATGATTTCCATATTTAATGATTTATTTAATGATTTATTTAATGATTTATTTATTTAATATTGTCGCATTTAACCCTCCATAGTGCAGAAATGTCTCCCGGTGACATCGGTTTCACCACACCGACTATACAGAACATCACATACAGTGCACAAAAGAAAAGAAGGTTAACTAGGATTGGTTGCAGCATTCCCTCTGGATTAGTATAGTCCTCCCCGATTGGTTCACACACACAGTATCCAGTCTGCCTGGATTGGACAAAGGGGTCAAAGGGCACCAGGCAAACCAGGGACCTCTCGCTTTCTCTTAGCGAGGGTTAGTCTTTTTATGTTTCGCTCTCCCTCTGAGTTCATTCCTCCATAATCTGTTCATCCAAATCCCTCTCTTTCACAGCACACGCTCTATCTGTGACAGATGGCCCTGCATGATTTCACACGTCAGACGCAACACACACACACACACAGATGCAGCGCAGTGCAGTGTGCTGTGATATGTGATATGTGTGTGAATAGAGTGCAACAATGGGAGTTTTTCTCAATATGAAACTGATATCTGTGTATCTATATGTGTATAACATACAGATTTATTTAGATTTATTTGGGTTTTGATCCAAAACAAGGAGTATTTGATGAAAGTGACACCTCCACCTCTTACAAAAAGAAATCCAGCATGAAATGAAAACAGATGACGATACTTTTTAAATGACAATTAATTGACAGAGCAACCTTACAGACGGGATCCTCTATGTATTGAAACTATTTCATGATCCCAAATGTATATACAGCGTGTTATAACAGAACTATTCATTATTAACCCCCCTACTCTCTGTCTGTATGTACCCCTTCTCCACCCAGGTGTCTGTGATCCTGACTCTGATGGTGCCGTACAACGAGATAGACGTGGACGCCCCGCTGATGGAGATGTTTGCCATACACGGCTGCATGTTTGCCAAGTACATCGTGGCGGTGGGCTCCATCGCCGGGCTCACCGTCTCACTGCTGGGCTCCCTGTTCCCCATGCCCAGAGTCATCTACGCTATGGCCGGGGATGGCCTGCTGTTCAAGTGAGAACACACACACACACACACACACACACACACACAATGGAGATTCAACATGGTTTGAGGACTGCCGCAACAGATTTTTGCAGGAATTCTCATTGATTTCACGATAAAAGCGCTGTTTCACATTTCAGTGACTATTGGAAAACATTGTTGACACTGGCAGTTATTCAGTGTATATTTTTCATATCAGTCTGGATGAGATGCACTACTCTACATATGTGTGTGTGTGCAGGTTCCTGGCCCATGTGTCTCCCTACACTGAGACCCCTGCGGTGGCCTGCGTGGTGTCAGGCTGCCTGGCTGCCCTGCTGTCCCTCCTAGTCAGCCTCAGAGACCTGATAGAAATGATGTCCATAGGAACCCTGCTGGCCTACACCCTGGTGAGTGGATGGATACGATACTATAGATCTACACGGATAGACCAACCGGGTACTTTCTGGGTTTGTTGACGGCAGAGATTTGGTTGACAATCTGAAATGATGTAGTCTTTATGGGAAGCTGCACTGTATATAAATGCATACATTGGAAAGTAGAAGTAAACAGGCATATTGTGACAAAAAAACATGGCTCCTTCTTCTGTTTCTGAAAGCTGCAAGAGAACAAAATGTATTTATTTCATATATTTCTGCTTGGGAAAATAACTTGAAAGGATGCCTATGATACCTGATACTTCATTTGATGACATCGAGGTTGAGTCTCTCCGCTCCCCTCTCCCTCTGCAGGTCAGTCTGTGTGTACTGCTGTTACGCTACCAACCCGAGGGCGACATCCACGGCTTCGTGAACTTCCTGTCCGAGGAGCAGAACAACAAGAGGAAGGAAGGCGTCCTGGCCGAGTGCGAGAAAGACGCCTGCTCGCCGACCAGCGAAGCCGACGAGTACGGAGGCCCGCCCACCAACACCTGCGGTGCCAAGAACCTCCCGTCGCTCGGCGACAACGAGATGCTGATCGGCAAGCCGGATAAGACCGCCTACACCGCCAGCCACCCGAACTACGGCACCGTGGACATGACCACCGGCATCGAGGCGGAAGAGTCGGAGGGCGGGATATCGCGCCGCCTGAAGAAGCTGATTGGACCGCGCTACTACACCCTGAGGATCCGATTGGGCCTGCCGAACAAGATGGACAGGCCGACTCCGGCCACGGGGAAAACGGTCACTATATGTGTGCTGCTGCTCTTCATCATCATCTTTGCTTTCTGCTCCTTCATCATTTTTGGTGAGAAGATGCGGAAGTCATTTCTGCTTTGACCTCTCAGCATAAACTCACCGGACCAATAAAAACCTCTCTACTGTCCCCCTCTCTCTCTCTCTCTCTCGCCCTCCCCCCCATGCAGGAGCGAGGAGCATCGTGGACGGCTCCTGGTGGGCTTTGCTGCTACTCATCGTCTTCATCGTCTCCATGGCGCTGCTCATCGGCATCATCCTCCAGCAGCCGGAGAACCCCAAGCGGCTGCCCTACATGGCGCCCTGCGTGCCGCTGGTGCCCGCCTCCGCCATGCTGGTCAACGTCTACCTCATGCTCAGACTGTCCGCCATCACCTGGATACGGTTCGCTATCTGGTGCCTCGTCGGTAAGGGTCAAAGTTCAAACCCTCGGGGTGTTTTGAGTGGGTAACGGTGCACGGCTTGCATTTAGATGGGTCTTTTTTTTGACGTTTTCATCGTCAAAGGGGAATTTTTTTGAAAGATAATTCACGTATTCTAGTGATATTGGACCGTTGAGAGGTTTGGTTATGTCATGTTTTTGTCTTTGTCATGTCATACACGTCCTGTTGTTTTTAATCTTATTTTTATTTGTGTTATGAGAAGAATTAACGGACTCCGGTGTTTAGCGTACTGTTGTCGTGGGTGCAGTGTACATTACGAGGCTTTTGTCTGTTACAGTGAGAGTGGGTTTGCTGTTTTCTTCTGACTCACTGGGAGTGGGATGGAGGGTGAAGTGTGTGTTTGAGCTTTGAACAATGCATTAAGTGTGTTTCTTTGTTTGTGTGTGTGTGTATTTGTTGGTATATGTATTTCCGTGTGTGTGTGTGCATGTGTTGTGCATGCATCTGTGTGTGTGTGCGTGCGCGTCCCCCCGCAGGTGTGCTCATCTACTTCGGCTACGGCATGTGGAACAGCACGCTGGAGATCACCGCCCGGGAGAACGAGGTGCACGCCTCCACCTACCAGCGCTACGACCAGGGCGTGGACGAGGGCTTCTGCGGCTTCGACGACGACTTCTACCCGCCCGGCACCGACCCCTGGGGCGCGCCGGGGGGCGGGTCGGGCCTGACCCCGCCCCCCGAGGGGAAGCCCGACGGCGCCGGGGCGGCGGCGGCGAAAGGCGGCGGCAGGACCATCGCCGATCACGGCCTAGCGGAGGAGGATCCCATGGATTTCTGAAGGGACTGACTCTGTGTTGCCCTGAATGTACTGCCTTGTCTGCTGCCTGGGGGAAGGGAGGGGGGAGTGTGTGTGTGTGTGTGTGTGTGTGTGTGTGTGTGTGTGTGTGTGTGTGTGTGTGTGTGCGTGGGTGTTTTTGATCCAACCCTTGGGCTAGATTGCTTCTTGGCAAGTGCTTGTGTTTTTCTTTCCCCTATCACTGCCACACTGGGCACTCACTGCTCACACACACTGAGAGTGTGGAGGTCAAGGTCATGCTTCTCGTGTCACCATCACTTGTTACTTGTTACTCACATCACCGGCATCCTCATCTCCCACACACACACACACACACACACACACACACACACACACACACACAGAAAGAGAAAGGCCAGATATGAAAAATGTAGGAATGGGAAAATAAGTGCATGGCTCACTGGATAACGGAGAAATCATGTGACATTGTGGTTTGAACTGTTGCTGATGCTTTAGAGGTGAAGGGAGACAGTGGAGGAAAGGTGATGGGCAATGATGGAGAGATGAATCAGCGCTTCTCTTCCTGTTTTGGCAGGAAGCTAGGAAGTCAGCATGCCAAGCCCAGCCATTTCCTGTGTCCAGGTCCTCAAACCTTCAGTAGACATGAAGCGCACACACACACACACACACACACACACACACTGTCTTAATACTCCCAAAACAGCTGGCAGGCCTGTCTGTCTGTTTTTACCTGTCTCCCCTACCATCTAGCCCAAGGGACTGGGGGAGTGGATTGGGAGAAGAAGGGTGTTGATGTTTTCTGTCACAAATAGTACTTGGACTTTGCTTGCAATAGTGCCTTCATCTATGTGTACGTGAGTGTGTGTTATATTTTCATTTTGCCTGTGTGCGTGTGTGTGTGTGTGTGTGTGTGTGTGTGTGTACGTATGTATGAGAGCAATGAAACTCCACAACCTTTCACACCCATCCGTTGTGTGTGTGTGTGTGTGTGTGTGTGTGTGGATGTGAAGTGTGCTTTTCGGGGTTATTTTGTTGTGTAAGCGTAGGTATTATGTTTTGTTCTTCCCACTCTCAGCCCACGCCCCCCCTCCCCCCCACACACACACACATACACACAGCATGATGCTTGATAAAAAAACAACAAAAGTGAAACATCCACTCACATCCACGCTGCAACACGACACATAAACCTCGCCAGCTCATCAGAGAGATAACAAGGTATAAGGAGAGAGAGAGGGAAATGTGTTGGATCCTGATTGACTGCCTGCATGGTTCGTTGTGTTGAATGTGTAGCTCTGTGTTGTGTGTGTGGTGCTCCTCCTCACTCTCGGTGTTTACCAGGGTTGGGATATGAATCCATGTTCAGTTTATTCAGCCGAGGAAATTGATTTTCTTCACAATTCAAAAAAAAAAAGCAAAAAAAGCCGGAGCTCTTTTCTCCCTCCAGAAGGAGTAGAAATGATTGAGAAAGGAACGTCATTAGTAAGTCAGTCGGACTTGAAATTTTGAGTAAATTGAAATCAAATTGAGCCGAACCCTGATGCTCACTCCATCTTCCATCCCTCTCTCTCCTCCTTTCCTCTTTCACTCCTCCGTCATCTCACTTATCGACTTACCCACTACTTCTCCCCTCCATCCTCCGTCTCCTAGCCCCGCCTCCCCACCTCCCCTCCTCCACTCACCTCTTGATGCCCATCGAGCCATGTCAGCCGGGGTTACCATTGGATTTCACAGTGATGGAGCGGCGATTGGTTATCTGTCAGGATTTGTAACTGTAATCTGTTCATTTCCCCGCCGCCTCTATCCTGGAGATCCATCCACGTCCCGTTTCACCCAAGGGTGTCTGTCCGGCATCTCTCTCCCGATTTGTCACTGGAGGGTTTTTTACTTTTCTCCCTCTGTGTGTGGTTCCAACCAGAGGCCCTCCCTTCCCTCCTCTTCCCTTGTCTATGGGTGTAGTTAGTGGTAAAGCCCCTCTCTTTACATGCACTACTCCTCCTCCACCTCCAGGGGGGCAATTGTTGTGAAAATCAATCAAATCAATGAATCAATGTGTAGGGTGAGTTAAACGCTGCCAGGGTTACCATGCTGTACACACACTCATGGCACTGTAAGGGATTTCAGCATACAACCAAATAGCATCTGTTGTTACGTTGAGGGTGGGGGCCCTTCACCCATAGCTGCTGCTGTACGCCCTGACTGCCCTCCTCCTCCTCCTCCTCCTCCTCCTCCTCCTCCCCTCTCCTCATGCCCCCTGTTGCTGCATCGGTCCCGTCCAGGGAAGCCTTATATGTCTAATGCACTAAATCTAAAGATGCCACGCTAAAAACCTCCCCCACCCTACCTCTGCACCCATAACTCAACGCCACACAACCCACAGTTTCCCTTTTTGCGCAGGAATGCGCTCGCTTGGTGTCGTCCAGTGATTGTATCCTCTAAAACATTTGCACACACATCCTAAAACACACACACACACACACACACACACACACACACACACTCCAAGCCAAATCACACTCCCCGTCCACCCGCTTTGCTTTCATAGCTCAGCCCAAAAACGAGAGAAAGGGATTTCAGGGGCGACGCCACGCCTCGCCACACCGGACTGTACAGTTGACTTATTATTATCCGCTCTGTGTGTGTGTGTGCGTGTGTGTGCATGCACGTGTACGAGAGCGAGCGTCGCGTGAGTGAGTGCATGTACGTTTGTATGTCGTGGTCCTGCGCCTTGCCGCCTTCGATGTTGGCCGTCTGGTGAATGTGTAGCATGCTCTCTCAACGCACGAGGCCCCAGATCGTAGATGTTGTCGTACTTGCATGTACTTGGCGAACTGATCAGAACGAGACATAATAGATCCAAACGCAAGGCTGGCTTTCGCTCTCACACCTGGGGGGGGGGGGGGGGGGGGGGGGGGGGAACCTCGTGTAGCTCCGAGAGGGTTTTAGTAGGTGCGTTACTCAACCCACTTTCAACAACGCCCCCTGACTCTCTGCTAAAAACGAATCGGCTTCAAACCTTCCCAAAACCTGCACAACTCGAGGCTCTGTTACGTCTGCGAGCTGAAACCCGAGCCGGGGCGAGCGAGAAGTGAAATACGTCCCTCTCCTGTTTAGACGGAGCTCACCCGGTGATCCCAGGTCTCGGAGCCAGGGCTCTGTTTGGGAAAAGGGAGTGGAACATGTAGCAAACTAAAGGGGTGTGTGGAGGTGACGACGCCCCAACACGCCGCCCAGCACCTCTTCCCTCTCACCCACTTACAGTAAACCTACTTCCTGTATACCCCCCCCCCCCACCACCCCCTCTTCTCAACCACAACCTCTTGTTTACAACGCAAGCCAAAGTCCACAATGTTTGTTTACTTTTCACACGGAAGGGACAGCGGTTTTTCATCGAAGTGGACACTTAAGTTACGGCAGAGCTAACAATCTACTTGGGGGTCTGCATGTCTGCATCATGTCATTTATAGCGATATATCCACTTAGATGACTAAATGACTTCTTCTTTTTCCCCCATTTCTTTTTTCATCAAGTATTTTATTGGAAGACCTTCTGGAAGTATTGTTACACTGCGGTGACTATAGCAGATGTATTTGTCCAACAGCGAAAAAGTACAATACTTAGAAGAAGAAGAAGTGAAATAAAAAGTATTTTTCTACAGCTGTTTCACGTCCACGGGGCCCTCCTATAGGCGAGGTGTGTGTACAAAAAAAAGAGCTGAGTGGGAGTTACCAGCCTTCACTTCCTGTGTTTTTTTTTTGTCCAGTCACACAGGAGGCCGGCAGGAGAAAAGCGCTAAAAATATATTTTTAACAACCGTACTCTGTCGAGAACGATAAAAGCTCTAGTCCTGAACCTTAAATCTTCTTTTCCTTTGAAGGATTTTCAAACCGTTACTGTAGTCGTCGATAGGACCGTAGAAGGTTTAGGCGTAAGAGGATGAACTACTTTAAAAATAACAATAACACTAAAAAAAACTAAAAAAAACATTCAGAAACTATTTTAATACAATTCTATAAAAGTCAAACAACAAGCATAAACGAATTATCGCCACTATTGCTTTTAAAGTCAGCTACTATTTGTTTATTTTGTCTCGGAGAAGGAGAAGGTGTGCCACGTTCTTCCTGTGCTCGGTGTCCAGTCGGTGTCTGTCGGACTTGTTGAGATTTGGCTTCCCTCGCAAAAAAACCAACTAGATATTCCTTTATCTGTATATTTTGGTACTAAGTTGTATAATGTAGTTGTTTTTTATGTTGATGTTTTTTTTATGGTTTCTTCCATATGTGTGGTTTACTTCGCTCCTGGGTGCACTGTTTTTTGCTGAGTTGTTGATATTGCCTCCATGCAACAATGAAAGTTATTTATTGCAAATACCAAAACAAAACTTGTTCATTTATTGACGTCTTGTGTATTAGCTCTAATACTGACAACAGGTTGAACTGCTGTAAGAAATACTACAGCATGCTCACACACACACACACACACACACACACACAGGTATAAGCACAAACAGATGGAAACACACACACACACACACAGTTTGTTCGGCTATTATAGGCACTCAAGTTCAAGCCTGTTTGAGTGTCGTCTGGATGAACCGCACAGGAAAAGAAAATCCGATTTTGAACTTCACATGACCCAGATATTTTCACCAGTAGTGGAAAGGGCCCAGTCAGTACTGAGACCCACAGGAGGGGGTATAATAGTTTCATTCCAAAATGACAGGTAACTATTCACCTCATGAAGACCTTAGTTGACAAAATAGTTTTTCTGTTGAATCATCTGAATCACCAGCCAGTCTCTACCAACCAGACAGCTTGCTCCCTTACTACCCTCCCACTAGCCTGCTGTGGATGGGCTGGCTCTGTGCCTGGAACAACATCACATCTTATGGAACACACACACACACACACACACACACACACACACACACACACACACACACACACAAATAATAGCTGTGTTATAGCTGTTGTGTGTGTGTGTGTGTGTAGGTGGGAGTACAGTGTGTGGCTGAGTGTGTCTTGGGGACAGGTTCTTCTGTTCTTTGCTGATCTAACTCAAGGTCACCGAGTCACATCACAGATATGATACATCTGTAACAATTACTGCTATCTCTTTGTCCTCAGCTTATGTGCACGCACGCACGCACACGCACACACACACACACACACACACACACACACACACACACACACTCACACTCAAACAAAAGACAAAAGACTGCAGCAATAAGTTTCCATTAAAAAGACATGCAATCTCCTATCCCTTCTCTCTCACCCTCCTTCCATCTCTGATATCATGTACACAAATACACACACATAGACACACACACACACACACACACACACACACACACGTAGGCCAGTCTACGTCACCAGCCTGCGACATCACAGCGATAACAGACAGGTCGTTCCAGGGTCAGACGGACTGAGGAGAGCACGGCCCAGGATTTGTCATTATATCACACACACACACACACACACACACACACACACTTCTTGTGGGATCAAATTTAAATTGAATCAAGAAAGACGGAAAGTAGGGATGCAGGGAATGAAAATGTCCCGGCAACTGTGACGATCAGGTGAAGTCGAGGCGTTTTTAAGGTTAAATCCTTTTTGTTTTTATTACAGAAAATCACACAAAAGCACTTCGGCTGAACACTAAATCACAATAAATTACCACAGCTAACACTGCCGCGGCTCACGAGGGATCCGACCTGCGAGTGTGGAAAATATCGGGTTCCACCTTCGGAGTATTTTTGAAACACCGAGCATGTCTTCACATTCCACACAGAGAAGCTAACGTAACCTTTTCAACCACATTTGTCAAATTCTTACAGACGTGGTTACAGAGACACGCTGTAACGAATTTAGCTTTGATCAAATGAAACCTTCCAATGTTACAAGATATGTTGCTTTTTTATAACACACTTGTTATAGAAGCACAGTTAGATACAGCACGGTATGTGTCAAGGGAAATGGATTGTGGGTGTCAGGAACCAAAAAAAGGAATTATTCTCTCAATAAGTCTTTTTTTAAAACTTAAAACTCAACAGATAACCATAAAGTTGATGCTTCTGCCAAGTCAATACTCTTAACAAGCACTATCATGGCACAAGACTTATGCCAAGTTGTGCCGAGAATACATGCAGTTGGTGCTAACACACAGTAGGTGGCTTGGAAATAGAAATGGTCCTGTGAAATACAACTCCTCATCGATCTCGGGTCATTTGGCAAAACAGCGTTACTTCATAAGCTTGAACTCCAAGGGACCAAGTGGCAAATGGCTTTAATAGTTGTATAATACTGTCAAAAATGTTTATAATCTTATAAAAATACGAATGAACACATTTTCCAAAACAAACCAAAACGCTGCCATACAAAAACGAGGTCTTGGTATTTATGAAAAAAACAACAACAACACATATTTATCAACCAAGGCACTCTCATCTCTAGGTGCATCTACATAGAAAAATAGAAGTAATATATAGGAGATCGATAGCTCCGTCCACGAGTCCAGATGGGCATGGTGATTAAGCCCCCGTGCTTCTGTGCAGGCGGTTATTCGGACGCCTGTGCAATCACGCAACAGTGGGGTGAGTCCATGCCTCAAGCTGGAGACTGGGAAGACAATCCATCTGGTGGTGGAGGAGAGCTCCTACAAAAACAGTCATGGTGCTCTGTGTGTATGTCTGTGTGCACGTTCATGAATTGTATTGTAATGTATTTTCCTGTACGTCAATTTTGTGTATGTGTGTGCAAAAGGAAAATGCATGAGTGTGTGTGTGTGTGTGTGTCTGTTTGCTTGCGTTTGCTGGTGTGTATGTCTCAGTATCGGCGTGTCTCTATATACAAACTATACAGTCCCTCACACATCCGGTACTCGGTACTCAAATCTCTCCCGTCTCAGACGTGGGCGCTCTTGGCGTGGTTGGTGGTGGAGGGGGGGGCCGGCGGGTTGGCCCCTCCCTGTTTGGAGTAGTAGAAGCGGTTGCTCTCCTGGTAGGAGCTGGAGGACGAGGACTCCGAGGAGCAGCAGGTGATGAGGGACCCGCCCAGCAGGGAGAAGGCGGAGCCCACCCAGCCGGCGTAGAGGGAGAAGCCGAAAGACATGAGGCCGTGCTCCTTGTGGGCCCCGAAGGGAAACCAGACTGTAGACACTATACCACACAGGGCTGGGGAGACAGATGGATAGACAGTTTAGTTTAATTGGGGATGGAAAATGGTGCTACTGAAAGCAACATATACACACATACATGTTTTATCACCAAACACTGGGCTTTGAAGAGAGAAAGAGTGACAGATAGTAATAAATAATAATTAAACTAGGGATGCAAAATGGTGCTATTGAATGCCCTAAAATATGCATAAATGTTGTATCACCACACACAGTGCTGGGAGGCAACAGATTGACAGATGGTGTAATTCAACTTGGGATGCAAAATGGTGCTATTGAATGCACTAAAATGCGCATACATGTTGTATCACCACAGACAGGCCTGGGAAGAGACAGATTAACTAATAGACTGGGGATGCAAAATGGTGCAAATAAAAGCAACCTATGCACACATATTGCTTCATCACCACATGCAGTGCCCAGAAGAGGCAGATGGACAGATAATGTAATTCATCTTGGTGTACAAAATGACGCAAATACAAACAACCTATACACACGTACAATATCTGCTGTATAACTACACTAAAGGTTGTATACTGGTGTTTGCGCACAGTACAGATACACATGGAGGAGTGGATTTAGGAGAGAAAATTACACCACCTGCGCACACATCCGCTCTCAACTCAAAGGTTCCTTCTGAATTTGTATTCTCGCGTGTTCTTGTGTCCTCCACGACTCGTTGGACATAATATCCAACAGCTGAATGCCAAACCAAAAGAGCGCTGAGGATGGAGGAGGGATATAAATTCCAGAAGTTTATTTGCAAGCCGAAGACAGTGACTTGGCTGACAACAACAACTGGGAAGCCTGCGAGATTCACTGCGAGAACGATGCGTCGTGTCAAAATGGCGCTACCATCTATATCACAGAGCCGGTTGAAACATGGATGCAAGTTTGTTCTCTCCAAGCCAACGTGAGAAGGACTTTCTCCACAAGGACATGAGGATCAAGTTAGATAACAGATTGATCGTTGGATATAGAATAGACAGGTACTTTATGAGCTTACACAGAGCTGCATGTAAGCTTTGCCTTGAAGTGCAGAAGAGGGGCTTAGCCTGCTCTAAGACCTATACAAACATTGAATTCCCTTTACAGCAGATAGGACCATGTATAGTTTAAATGGTCGACCCCATAGACTAGCACAGAACAACACTATGAAATCCTATTTACGCCAATGCAATTTGAACATACCTCCACAATTTATGCTTCACAGGTCACAGTTAGCAAAAATAATTCAAGAGGGACTAAAAATAATTGTTTCGAGGAAGCTTTGCTGCAAGTGTGCAAGCGATGATTGGGAATGGGGCAAGTGGATTTTTATTCCACTGCACAATTTTCAAACACGTATACAAACAAAAACGCTTGACCACACCAAATGTACATCAATACATAGATGCACTTCCTACTTCACCAAAAATGGACTATAATGCACATTATCACTCCTACGTGGTTCATTCAGTCAGAGGTCCAGCTGTTTTGTATCAACGTAATGGTCATTAGATGATGATTGGTGTTTCAGGGATGTGTGTAGGTGTTGGTAATTGTTTTCATATGAATGCCACGAAACAAAAAAATGAACTGATGGTCACAGGTGGTGAACATTTCCTCACGGGACACGGGGCGTTGGAAAAAGCTGCAGCAATAGTCAAGTATTTATAAGCGCAGTAAAACGGGCAACGCAGAGAACGGGTTTCCATGTGAGGCGGGGTGTGGATGAAAATAGGTGGAGGAGAGGAATGTGAGTGGGGTCTGCATTGGGGGAACGGTTACATGGACTGCCAGGAACGTGTGTGTGCATGTGTGTGTGTGTGTGTGTGTGTGTGTGTGTGTGTGTGCGCAGGAAGATAGTTACATACTGCATCCTCTACGCACCTCATAAGCCTTTGAGCTAGGGTTAAGCGAGGTCAGGGAGGGGTGGATGGGATATTGGTGTGTGCTCGCAATTTTGTCCTGCTACAATCTGAGATGATATTTGAGTCTTTGGATGCTAAAACACTGAGCAGTGTCTTACCGACGATGATGATGAGCACTCCTCCCAGGACGGAGCGTTTGTTCTTGGAGCTCTCGGGTTCGCTGCCCAGGTTGATGCAGGGCATGGACATGAGGACCAGCGCCACCGCCGGGAGACCCAGGATCGAACCCGTGATCATCAGGGCACGGGCGGTCTGGACGTAAGCTGTGGACACACATACTGTCAATAAAAAGAAAACATACACACACCCACACACATGCCTCATGCCCACTGTTATGAGTCAAGAGTCAAGTGAAGAATGAAGTAATGGTTCATGGTGGAGTTGGGAGAAAAAACAGAATAGAATAGAATAGAAACCACTTAAATAACTGCATAGAAACTAAATCATGTCATAAGCACAGTGTATACACGTTCATGTAACTCTACTGTTGAAGGAGTGTAGAAAGAGTCTACCTGGCAGGTCCAGGATCTGAGTGAAGGAGACGCAGTGGTACAGCGAGGTGGAGATGACGCACTCGGCCCAGGGTCCCTTGGCTCCCAGCTCGTCCATCTTCTTGCAGGTGTTCATGCCGTATTTACACATGGTCACCCAGTCATTGGTGGCTGTCGCGATCACAATGCCCACCCAGCCGAGACAGCTGATCAGAAAGCCGCTCAGTTGGAGACACGCGTTCGCCATGGCGCAAACGGTGCGTAAAAAGAGACTGGTCCCCGGGGTTTCAGAAACCGTTAATAACCACACACCGCAAAGACCGCAAAGACAGAATGAAATTTCGGAAAGTGAGGCAAATATGGAATTGTGTAGAGTCAAGTGTAATCGAAATGACTGATATTCCACCGCACAAGTTAATCCAGTGCCAATGTTTGCTATTCCCTCTCAGTTCAATAGTTCCATCAACCGGGCTCTGCTGCGCACTTTGAAAGAGCGGAGCTTTCACAGCATCATAGGTTTTATAGGGGAAAGTTCACAGAGGGAAAAAACGACCCTAAAACTTTCAACCAATCAGATACTTTCAGACAAATCCCTCACTTTCATTGTCTCGTCCGCAAAATTGGTGCGCACTGCCCCTCTCTAGAGCCCAGCGGTGTTATATGCAACATTGGCTGTCTGAGTAACTGGTTTGTTTTGGAGCTGACGGAATGTAAAGATATTTGCTGCCATCTAGCGGCCACATTGTATATCCGCAGCGCCATCTCTCTTGAATACATGCTGAAACCAAAATCCTGGATCCATATGGAGCCTTTGTGTTTAGTTTAGTTTACTTTAGTCTGCTGTCATACGGTACGTGTTGTCTGCACCTCACCTGGTGTGTCAACCCTGTATCTGTCTTGTAATGAACCAGGTCAAAGTACTTACAGCAAGGCTCACCCGACATTTCAGTGTCAAAGATCCAGAAATCGATATGCATTAGACCGCAGACCCTCCATTAAATAAGATTGTCTCCAAATGAACCCGTTCAATTTTTGTTGTCAGTTATGAATGAGTGTATAATTGCATAACTGTGTATCTTGGAGGATGAGATCGATGAAAACAGTTATTCTTATACTTGCGCTCATTGTGCTAATGTCTAGAGAATGACAAAATGGTGAAATCAAACTGTTTTGCTGTCATTTTGCTGGCAAACCCCTCCTGGAACCTCCTCAAGGACCCAGCTTTGGGAACCAGAGTTTCCAAATGACCAACAGGGGATGCTGCAGCACAACGTTGGCTTCCACGGCGCCACAGCTTGCCATTCAACAATTGTAGGACACATCCTCCCCCCTGTCCTTGCTGGGTAGAGTTAAGTAAGTCCTCCATCACTCATATCAGTCCGGTGACGTGGCAGCGGTGTAGCAATCAGTCTAAGAGGAAGACGGAGAGAACGAGGTATTTTCTGATACTTCCACAAGGTCACTGACGACAAAGGCGTGTTGGTCGAGTTCTGCTCTCGTGTGTGTCGTGGCTCCTACCTACCCTCCACAGTGAGACTCTGTGTCATCTCTAAGGGATGGAAAGATACAAACACATTATAGATCATTGGGGTAAGTGGGTTAAGCCAGCCAGTCATGTAAACAGACAGCGTTACGCTCCAGCTCTCTCATCGTTACTCTCTGTCTCCTTCATATCTATCTTTCTTAATCTCTCTCTCTCTCGCTCTCGCTCTCTCTCTCTCTCTCTCTCTCTTTCTGTGTCATTGTAACCTCTCTCACTTACCCCTTTAATGGAGTTGTGTGCTCTGTTCTGATTCGTTGGCATAGATAGATAGATAGATAGATAGACAGACAGGGAAAGAGAGAGAGAGAGGGAGGGAGGGAGGGAGGGATGGATGGATGGATGGATGGATGGATGGATAGATAGATAGATAGATAGATAGATAGATAGATAGATAGATAGATAGATAGATAGATAGATCGATCGATAGATAGATAGATAGATAGGTAGAGAGATAGGTAGGTAGAGAAAGAGAGAGACTGAAACAAGACTGACTTGTGAAAAAGCAAGGAAGGGAAAGAGACAATCAGAGAGAGAGAGAGAGAGAGACTGAAACAAGACTGATTTGAGAAAAAGCGAGGAAGGGAAAGAGACAGAGATCAGAGAGAGAGAGAGAGTCAGCTAGAAGAAGAGTGACAGTGAGCGAGTCATATCCTCCCATAATTCCCGGAGCAGGTTGTCTGATTCAGGAGGAGTGAGGCAGCAAGGGAATGGGAATATTATGCTAATGATGGAGAATCGCAACAGCGCCGCTGACAGAGAGGGATGATGGGATTTTATCCCTCCTGGGGAGGGAACAAGGGGCGGACGGGCATGTTGATGGTGGCTCGGGTGTGTGTGTGTGTGAGCGGGTGGATGGGCCATCCGAGCTCAGGGGGAACTTTAAATCATAGTAGGGTAGAAGAGAGAGGGAGCACGGCAGAGCGACTCTCCTCCCACCCTTCACGGTGTCACCGCCGTCAGTCAGCCCATTGGGAAAGATGAGGAGGAATGACACCCTGTTTGTCACGGCTAACCCAGACTAGCGGTCCGGAGGAGGAGGAGCGCCACGGTGGAGAATGACTTATGAACGGGGAGGTGAAGAGGAGCAATGATAGAGCGATCGGAGGAGGAAGGGCACCTTTTCAGGTCAGCCCACTGCGATGGAGTGGCAGCCATATTGGATGAGTCATCCTGGCCTAAGGAAGTGATGGGTACTTTGTCAAATAGTTGTCAAGTCACATTCTATGATTAACAAGAGGCAGGGGAGAGGAGAGGCGGTCCAGTTTATACTGTTGTGCAACAGCGCCAACGTGTTACTGTAACTGATGAGCTCGCTTCCAAAACCTTATCCAATATATCCATTTTGCAGAAAGGTTTAGCACTCAGTATAGATGAAATAAAGATGATGCCGTTTGCAGAAGTCAACTTGAGTTATTTCCTATTCTTTATCATGTTGGGAGCAATGTGATTTTTCAAAATGGTGGATATCTCATTTTGGAACAAACTGTTAGAATAGTGTTGTAGCTGCAACACTATTCCCCGATACACCGTCCAGATTAATGTTTTGCTTCGTTTGAAACAAGCAAATCAATTAAGGGTCCTGGCTGCGATGCTTTCTTTCCACGGCGGTGCAACGCTCAGCTCAGCTCTCCTGGGTGTGCTGGTCAAAAATGAAAAAATAATACTATTAGTGTGAACAAGTAAATCTCAATAAGGTCCAGTTAGGTTTGGTTCTCTGGTGTGAAAATCGAAGCCTGAATGTGAGAGAATAGCAGTGTAGTTTTTTTGCTGAGGCGTCTCTATCGGAATGTGAGGAATCGCCATAAATCAAAGTAAAAGTCTAAATAAAGTAAAAACCTTTCATATTGTTTAATGTATCTCAGCAATAGCTCCTGCCTCTACCAGCCTAGAATAATGGGACTGCAACCACCAGTATCCAATTCCAAACAAGTCGTCCATGCATCTGGATTATGCCTAGATGTGTGTAATCTGGATTACATTTACACTTGAAAAGAAGATATTACTCTGGCATGCACACTGGACTCAGATTTGGTTTGCATGCTCTTCCATTTCTGTAGTTTACTCTATATTATATGAAGATGCATTGCATTTGCACTTTATTATTTATGTTGCCAAATTCATCTCAATCAAATCAGATCTTCAATGCGTCTTGGTGCATTTACACCTGGATTTTATAGGTTTTTTTGAGATGCTGACAGCAGGTGTAAAGGCGGCCCAAGTTCTCTATCAATTTGCTGTGTGGACATGTGAGTTTGCACACCCTCAAAAACTTGCTGTGTTGTCCAGAGGTTCAAAGGGGAAACGTTTTTGGTACCATACAAAACCTTTTTGGGCTTGGTGCTACATCACCTATATAGAAACGTGTGACACCTTTCCAAATCAGGCTCTATGTAACATTTCCAAAGTTTCCAGTATAAGAAAAAAATACTCATCTAAGATTCAGAGGACAGGACAGATGGAGCACTTTGCAGGAAGGGGATATAACTCACAGCTCAGATAGATTTGGATAGCTGTTCTTATTTTCCAACAAAGTAAAAGCCCTCCCTACTGTTCAGTCTCTCAGAGCTCCTTCCTCTCACACTGGAGTAATGTGTCCCTCGTGGCTGAAGCCCTATACGCTATAAACAATTTAATATTTTTTACACAGCTTTTGGGGGGCATTCTGGTAGTATTTATCAACTTTATTCCTTTACCCCAAAGTAGGCTGGCCTGGAGGTCAGAGAGGACGATTCAAGTTTGAGAACCAGTGTTGGCAGGCATCCACCCAGCTGGGGTGTCCTTGAGCAAGACACTGAAACCTTATCGACTGCAGGTCGCTGTGGTAGTTGGCCCTGCACTCTGACCACCGCAGACGGGCGAGCAGAAAGAGAATCAATAAATATCACACTATTATTATTTACATCACCTATATAGAAACCTGAAAGCTTTTTGATTTTGTCAGCATTTTTGGTGATCAGCAGTCATTGTGGTTTCACTTCCTGACGACCACCAAGGTGAAGATTGTCACAAAATCACTTTTATTGCGCTTGCTTTAGTAATTACCGTGGTGCAGGCTACTGTCATCTGTCAACGTAGACACACACCCAAACCAAACGCAACACTGCTCTGCTACAAATTCATCACTGGTGGTGGATCCTCACTCTGACTGTCTTTACACTCGGTATCTCTCTCGCTTTGTAATGACAAATTTGCACATTTTTGTACGTGTTCGTACGTGTTTCACACTTGCTGTGTCGCTAGCTAGCAGCTACGTGATGGAACAACGTTGGTTTAGCCGACTCTAACGTTACATTAGCAGTTGGCTACGTGACCACGCCCCTTAACGTAGCCTAAACACGCACAGAGCTGGAACACGTTTTATTGGATAATGCGATTTGTAGTTAAAATGTTCACCGATAATAATAATAAGTAATAATAGAATAAATAGTTGCGTATTTTTTTTTTTTTTAAGTTTTTTAAAAAGTTTTTTAACACATTTATTTATTAATTTATTTTTTAATCGGCCTTCATGATCGGCATGTATGGTCTGTACTGTGACCTTTTCCTTTGGGTTTATGTAGCCACGGTGGCTATCGCTGCTAATGCTAGCTACCAACTTCTTCTATTTATTTCCAAAGTGCTGTTCCAAAAACGCATCACTTCCTTTGCGCCCCCAAGCGCTGCTTTGTGGCGCCTCTGAGATCTCCTTTGTTTCAGACTGTAGATGACAGGACAGACGGAGCAACCGCTGCAACGGGAGCCAAGTCGCAACTTGATTTGTGTCTGATCCTCCAGTGTGTCTGCGCTGTAGCAGCCATCACTCACCGCTAACTGTGTTCGCCATTAGTATCAATTAATCACAACAAACGCTGTCGGCCATTACACTCAATACATCACCAGAGGCACTGCTAACTATACACTGCAGCACAGAGCAGAACAGTGCTGCACAAGCCCCTTCGCTCTGTGGGAGAAAATGAGAGATACATGTGTCATTCCCCATATGGCTAAGTGGGAGAGAAAGAGAGTTACAGCTGGAGAGGGAGGAGGGGGGGAGGAGGAGGGAGGAGGAGGAGGGGGGGTGATATACACCTCATTCTGGCCCTCCAGGAGTAAGGAGCAGAGCCTCTGTCAACACAGTAAATATACCTCCAGTATTTGTCATAATAGTTCATTAGTGCTGGGATGAGATTTATGTCGACAGCCAGGGTGAGGACGGCGGATCAGGAGAGAAGCATTTTGTTTTTTCACAAATGTATTTTGAAACTCTCAGAGATAAACATATTTTAAAACTCTACCACTGTTGGCAGCTAACAGGAAAAAAATCCTTCCATTAAGCCTTAACTCTCTCTCTCTCTCTCTCTCTCTTTTCTCTCTCCCTCTCTCTCCCCAACATTTGCAAACTGCTTAAATTAGCCTCCTCATCATCCTGCTCTTTATAATCCTCCCCCCCTCCCTCCCCCTTTCTCCTCTGTTGTCACCAGGAATAGAATAATCTATTGCTCTTTACATGATGGGCTGTGCATTACCTAATATAGGAGATGAGAATGTGTGGGCAGAGAGAGAGAGAGAGAGTGAGAGAGAGAGAGAGAGAGAGAGAGAGAGAGAGATGGAGAGATAAAGAGAGAGAGGGCGACACGCCATCGACTCATATATCATCTTGATGAGGGGCTCTGCAGTACTGGACCGAGTTGGCGTCGGGCCATATCTGGACCATAGGATTACATTAGACCACTGAGAGAGAGACAGGCAGGTAGAAAGTCAGGCTGATAGACAGAGAGACAGACAGACAGACAGACAGACAGGCAGGTAGAAAGTCAGGCTGATAGACAGAGAGAGAGAGACAGACAGGTAGAAAGTCAGGCTGATAGACAGAGAGACAGAGAGACAGGCAGGCAGAAAGTCAGGCTGATAGACAGAGAGAGAGAGAGACAGGCAGACAGACAGAGAGAGAGGCAGGCAGGTAGAAAGTCAGGCTGATAGACAGAGAGAGAGAGAGAGGCAGGTAGAAAGTCAGGCTGATAGACAGAGAGAGAGAGAGACAGGCAGGTAGAAACTCAGGCTGATAGACAGAGAGAGAGAGACAGGCAGGTAGAAAGTCAGGCTGATAGACAGAGAGAGAGAGAGACAGGCAGGTAGAAAGTCAGACTGATAGACAGAGAGACAGGCAGGTAGAAAGTCAGGCTGATAGACAGAGAGACAGGCAGGTAGAAAGTCAGGCTGATAGACAGAGAGAGAGAGAGACAGGCAGGTAGAAAGTCAGACTGATAGACAGAGAGACAGGCAGGTAGAAAGTCAGGCTGATAGACAGAGAGACAGACAGGCAGGCAGACAGACAGGCACAGAATATCATTCCTTGATAGACAGTAAGGCGTTTCCAGTCGTGCCAGGTCTCCAGGAATCAACTGGCTGTTAAGGAGCCAGCAATCAAGGCTTAGTACATGGGAGCTGACATATCGGTGTATGAGTGCCGATGCGCTCCAGGAACGTCTCCCAGATTGACTTCATTATTTATCTTCCAGATTAGATTAAAGAGAATGAACAGAGGGGCCAGAGACCCGAGGAGATCATCACTTCTCCACTGACTCCAACCTTTACTATCGCTCAATTACCAGCTGACAGACAGCCGCGACGGAAACAGGGTCACGGCAAAACCTCAGCCTCCCAATATTAGGTTAAATCTCCTTCCTCTCACCCCACTACCCCCCTCTCCCTCCCCCCCTCTCCCCCCCTTTCTCTCTCTCTCCAGGGAATGTGTAAGAGATTGAGTGCTCCATTGTTTCTGCTAATGCGGTTTAGCTGCCTGTCAAAGAGGCAGCTGGGATGTGCTCCAGTCTTAAACACCAGCTAGCACTGTCTCTCACCGTCACTACAAGTGTGTGTGTGTGTGCATGCTCATGTGCACGTGTTGATGTGTGAGCCTGTTTGAATGCACACCTATGTACAGACAAAGCACATGTGTGTGTGTGTGTGTGTGTGTGTGTGTGTGTGTGTGTGTAGGCTCCTGGTTGTCCTCCTCACCCAGCTCGTTGTTGTATCTTTTCTCTCTTGGTGACTTCCTGTTTGTCCCTCCGTCTCCGTCCTCCTCCCTCTCTCTCTCCTTGAAGTCCTGAACTCGTTGGGTTTCTCTCCCCAACTTGTCTTCCCGCCGTACTATATGTATGCTAAACCAAAGAAATGCATTTAAATGTATTTACCCCCTATCTGCCTTTGCTCCCCGACTGCCAACCCCGCTCCCCCCTTAAATAAACCAATTTAATCATGGAGGCTTCTCTGCCCTCATGCACTCGTATGTGTGTGTGTATATGTGTGTGTGTGTCTGTTTGTTTGTGCCTGGAAGTGACTGTGTGTGTGTGTGTGTGTGTGTGTGTGTGTGAGAGAGATAGAGAGATCCCTGAAGGCATGTGTGTGTGTGTGTGTGTGTGTGTGTGCGCACCATCCTTTTTTCCTCCTCTTAAAGCTGGGTTCAGAGATGCCCAGCATACTCATCCAAAGTGTGACCTTGCCAGTCAGCTACTCAGTCAGCTATGGCAGGGTGTTGTATGCACCTGCTCGCTTATGCTGTAGTGTGTGTGTGTGTGTGTGTGTGTGTGTGTTTGTGTGTGTGCATGCTTGTGTGCATACATAAATGCATGTGGCGAATCCATTTCCTTTTTTTTTTCCTTTCCTCTCTCTTTTTTTTGTGTGTGGTTTTGCAACTGTGCAACAAGCGAGAGCCTTATTTCGTCCCTCCAGTTCAACGGATCAGCATCTGATGGGGCGTTTTAATCCTGATGTCTGTTTCCACACCACGCTTTAAGATCAGACTGACTTTGTCACCCCAGCTCCAGCCAATAACTCCCCTCAGGCCTGTCCCCGAAGTGACTGCATCGGGTCGTGAGGTCTCACATTTTGAATTTCCACTATTGTATTTGACTTTGGAAGGTCGCCAACTGACATCGCCGGACCCGCTGGGAAACTCTGGGCAGGGGTGAAAGTGAAGGACTAACGTTGTTCCCTTCCCCTCAACAACTATCATCAAGATGCCCTTGAGCAAGGCACTTATCTTCTTTTTGTTCCAGTGAGGCTGTTCAGTATCTGAAAGTCAAAGTGCTGCTAGATATGATATGTAGTTATAGAAAGTGTTGCTGCAACAAAAAAAAAAGAGCATGAGTGCTGAGCAAACCGTCCCTGGATAAATACAGATTAAAAAAGAGAAGAAAAAAAAAAAAAGGTCTTATGTGAAATACACCAGGCCCAAGGCGAATATCAAGCAGCAAGCAGCCACTGTGGTGTAATTTCAGGACTGGGTAACGTTGCTATAGGAAATCCCGGCCTCACATCTCATCAATCATGTTTCTATGAACAACAGCACCTGCGTCTGGTTGTTTTACCCCACTCTCTCTCCCCTCAAGTTCTGTAAACTTCCTGACTCCTGTGTGTGTGTGTGTGTGTGTGGGGAGGGGCAGTGAGTTTAATTCATCCCTGTAAAAAAGCAATCTGGCTCTGGGCCCATCAGTGGAAAATCCTCCCCGTGTCTCCATCATCCTAATATTAAAGTGGCATCCCCCCCCACTGCCTCTCATCCTCTCTGGCTGGCAGGCTCAGGACCATTTGTCACACAAGCATCGTCTCGTATGAGAGTTTGATGTCGGTCCACAGCGAAAGACAGATGACACATTCCACTCAACGTTTTTTTGTATATCCTGGAGGCTCCCGTCCGTCAAATCATCAGAGACGAGAGGTGAGACCCACTGGAACGGGTGTCGCTTATCGGCATTTAACTCGCATTTAACTTCATTTCATCTTGTCCAAATATAATCCATAACCATGGATCTTCTGGTTGTGGTGAGATAGGAAGGCTTCATGTTATAAACTAAAAAGTATTGGTTGGGCTTCCACAAAATGATATGGAGGGATGATAGAGGGTATAAAAGGGTATAGGGTATAGGGTATAAAAGGGTATAAAAGGGTATAGGGTATAAAAGGGTGTAGGAAATAAAAGGGTATAGGGTATAGCATATAAAAGGGTACATAGTATAAAAGGGTATAAAAGGGTACATGGTATAAAAGGGTATAAAAGGGTATAGGGTCTAAGGTATAAAAGGGTATAAAAGGGTATAGAAAATAAAAGGGTATAGGGTATACTGTATAAAAGGGTATAGGGTATAAAAGGGTAAAAAAGGGTATAAGGTATAGGGTATAAAAGGGTATATGGTATAAAAGGGTATAGGGTATAAAAGGGTATAAAAGGGTTTATGGTATAAAAGGGTATAGGGTATAGGGTATAAAAGGGTATAGGGTATGAAAGGGTATAAAAGGGTATAGGGTATAGGGTATAAAAGCATATAGGGTATAATGTATAGGGTATAAAAGGGGATAGGGGATAAGGTATAGGGTATAAAAGGGTATAGGGTATAGGGTGTAGGGTATAAAAGGGTATAAAAGAGTATAGGGTATAGAGTATAAAAGGGTATAGGGTATAATGTATAGGGTATAAAAGGGGATAGGGGATAAGGTATAGGGTATAAAAGGGTATAGGGTGTAGGGTATAAAATGGTATAAAAGGGTGTAGGGTATAGGGTATAAAAGGGTATAGGGTATAATAGGGTATAGGGTATAAAAGGGTATAGGGTATAAAAGGGTATAAAAGCCAACATAATGCAAAATGGAACTAGGAACAAAAAGTTCATTTCTAACAGATACTGAATGGAGGTGAATTGTTGGGCTTGCGAAATCATCTCTGGAGTGCAACTGATGTAAGTCTTTCTTTCTTTCTTTCTTTCTTTCTTTCTTTCTTTCTTTCTTCTTTTCCTGCTTGCTCCCTGTCCCTCCCTCGGTCCTGCAGGGTGAGATAACTGTTGGAGGTGATTTAGTGGCCGAGGAGCTGGTGAGTTGGAAGAGGGGGGGAGGAGGGGGGAGTTGTCTAAAGGGACGTAATAGATGGAGGGGCCGGGACCGCGGGGGGACCCGGGAAGGCCGCAGAGCTGACACTGAATTGTCTGAATCAGGGTTTCTCAAGGACTTCTCTAATTCACAGTTTGATCTTGGCCCGTGGGATGTTGCCGGAAGAGGAGATGAATGAAGAAAAGGTAAAGGGGGAGTGAACGGTGGGAGTGGGGAGGGAAAAGGAGGGAGGAGCTGAATAAATGAAGGGAACGAGGTGGTATTTTAGGGAGAGGAGATGGATTGGTATCTGATACAGTGCAACTACCGTGATGAATGAGCCCCGTTGTTTTTCAGAGCCACAAGAAAAGCAGCCCGGGTGATACTCAGCACTCCCTGCGTTATAAAAGCATTTGTAGAGGTGGCCAGCGCTGACAATTAATGACACCCAGGGGGGTGGGGGGGGGGGGGGGGCTGCCCAACACGGGAGATTAATGTTGAGGAATTCAAGCTAGCAGTGGATAAATCACGTCTCCAAGCGTCTGTTTGAACTGGAGAAATGAACGAACGGCGGAGACACACACACTGTTTGTCAGTCAACTTGTCTGGCTTGGCACACATCCATCATAAAAGCGCTTGTTTAAGTCGCTGCAACAAGTGAACTATCATCGTCGCGATTCAATAGCGCTCGCTGTTTAAGTGTACTACAGCGGCTGTATCGATTGTAAAACAACAGAGCGCTAATTGTCTCTTCAATTTGCTGCGTGTTTCAGCCTGGAGAGGATCGCGTCCTTATCAGCGCCCAGCCAGGCTGCAGGAAACCCGGCGACTCAACACAAGAGCACAATGCACTGGAGGAATATACACATGCAGCTACGCACATGTGAGGTACAGCATGTATGTGCGCAGTATTACATGCGTGTACGAGATATGCACGTACGAGATATGCATGCACGCAAACACACAAAAACACACTTATACGCCCAGTCGTACCTGAGTAGACCCCCAGAGGCCATTTCCTCCGTCCAGTTGTGTATGTGTGCGTCTGAGCACCTCAAAGCCTCGTGCCACAGCTCGCTACTCCACTCGCTCTGCGGCTCTAAGCCGCGAGAGGCAGAAGAAAGGGATTTGTGTGTTCACTGCCGGCTGCTGAAATGACTGCGATGGTTTGGCGAGTTCTGCTCATGTGGGATTTAAGTGGCTGAGAAATTTGAGGACAGTTTTTACTCCTCTGATTCAATCCACTGACTGATCTCTCTTTGGCAAATTTAATACATGAATGTAAGATTTAAAACCTCAGGGGCCAAAAAGCTCTCAACTACTTCCTTTTCAGTGGGCTGTAATAAAAAGTGTCATGGTGAGGAAAGTACTCTCCACAGCCCTACGGGTGTGATACATATATTCATATATCACTGTGGAAACACAGTCCAATCCTTATGGACTCTGTGTGTGTTTTGGAGGCAAGTCTAATACACAGCAAATAGCAGAGTTAATCATTTATGGCTGCAGAAACTACGTTGTACATTTTCCCCCTGAATCTATACAAAGTGTTTATCCCCGAGCCAGGGCCGGCTTAGCCCGATAAGAGGAGGGAGTCGGGGGTCATCAGCTGCTTATAGGCCTGTGTGTGTGTGTGTGTGTGTGTGTGTGTGTGTGTGTATGTGTGTGTGTGTGTGTGTGCATGTATGTGCTAACCTACGCATAAGCGTTGTAGTGTGTTTGCCAGCGGTGCTGATGTGGGTCCGTATACATGCAGAGGTGGTCAGAGTGGTGTTGGGTGTCTAATCTGGCGCCGTGGCTCGTGGCTCCCTGCCCAGACCGGGCTGCTCTGAAGGGTCAACCCTGTATACCGCTCCGGCTCTGGCAGCGGGGCCTTGTCATCCCGCTAGATAATGTTTCTGCTGGCTCCTTTACTATGCTAAAATGTACTGCTGCGTGCTGCACTCTATGACTCCACTCTACTTTATTCTACTCTACTTTGCTCGGCTCGGCTCCACTCTACTGTACGAGGCTGTATTTATACGCTGCTCCGCTCAACTCTACTTTTCACCTTTCTGCTCCTCTCAACTGTTATGTACCATTGTCTATTCTATTCCTCTCAGTTAAACTCTTCCCTACCTTGTTTACACCCGCAGTATATTATACTTTACTGTGCCGTACAGTATTGCAATAAAAAAAGTACTACTCTGTCTTGTTGTCTGTGCCACTTCTGTGCAGAATAACATGAATATTGGAGGAATACCATCATAGGAACCGATGAAATAAACATCCTGCAGACCAGGAGGACGAGAGGAGATGAGGAGGAGAGGATGGAGAGGATGGAGAGGAGAGGAGAGGAGAGGAGAGGAGAGGAGAGGAGAGGAGAGGATGGAGAGGAGAGGATGGAGATGAGGGGAGAGGAGAGGAGAGGAGAGGAGAGGATGGAGAGGAGAGGATGGAGATGAGGGGAGAGGAGAGGAGAGGAGAGGAGAGGAGAGGAGAGGAGAGGAGAGGAGAGGAGAGGAGAGGAGAGGAGAGGAGAGGAGAGGAGAGGAGAGGAGAGGAGGTCTCAATAATTGAATGAGGAAGAGGCAATGCAGGACACGGCAGGAGAACCAACGATGCTATAAGGAATTTATACGGCTTTTAGATGATTTAGAGTTTCACTTTTATCATATTTCCGGGACAATCAGATCCGCGTGTAAAAGCTGTTTTACGGCGTCTCTGTAAATCACGTCTCTTGTATTATCAGGTTATTTACTGAGAGCAAACACATCTGAGTCTCCGTCGGGTCTCACGCTCCGAAGGTTGTTGCCCAACGCATCGTCGGGTGAAGCAATATCAATGCAGAAGTTTATGAGGCGTGCGGGCTCATCCGATACGGGCCGTTTTAATATCGAAAATGTACGCCAGTAGTTAATAAACCAAGTCTCAAAGTGGCTGCTACCATTTCTGCACCACCAGAAAACGAAATGAATCGCAGCAAAGTAGCAGCGCTGCTTGTCCCGTTGGCCGGTTTACACTCGTGGAGATTTTCTCTCTTTGATGTGATATTTTTCATGCCATTGATTCCCTTTAACTCCAACTATGATTCATGTCCCGCGTGGAGGAATGAAACTGCTAAGACTTCTGGGATGCAACAACACACGCCCCCCCACATACATTTATCTAAACTCTGCTCATCCACGCGATCCCATTTAGATAACAAATACTTCTTCCAAAAGCAGGATTCCCAAATTACATTTATCGGGAAGGGATCACGTCTCTGATTTGATGGAGCTTGTATCCATCACGCCCGCTATTTTTTTCCCCCCCTGCCCCGGCCTGACTGAGTGAGTTCACATTGGCGGATCGATAAAGGCTTATGTTTACCACGTGAAGCAGCACACCATTATTCTGTCTCTCGGGATCATAGTGAAAATACATCATAAAAAAAATCCTCCACCTGGCGAGATGCCTGGGCTATTGATTATGGCTTTATTGATATCTGCAGGGAGGATGTCATCAGCCGTAACGAGCTGGAAAACATCAGGCCGGCGACAAAAAAAGCTTCCCCCGTTCAAATCGGTGACCTTGACTTATGTGACGATAATACAACACGTTTGATTTGAAAGCGAGGAATCTGTCGAGTATCTTCCCTCCTGCGAAATCAATATTAATTACACGTCAGTTAATAACAAATGATAGTAATTAACACCTCGTATGATATGTAGTCATCACCGCGCAACGGGGCGCCGCGGCCCCACGGTGTCATTTCTCCTCCGAGCCCTTGGAGGGTTCATACTCCGCGACCCGAGCCCATTCGTCTGCGCTGCCCTGTCTTTTACGGGTCTGACTGATAATCGATGATCTAAATTGTCTTATACATAAGAAATGAAGCAGCGCCCCCTTGAAGGTGATGCATCACGCGGGGGGGGGGGGGGGGGGGGGGAAGCTTGTCAAATCCAAAACTGATGCACGCCCCGCTGTCTTTGTACTCGTCCTGCGCAAGTTTCTGTTTTGGGTCCCGCTCAACAAGTGGAGGAGGAAAAACAAGACTTCCTGGTGTGTGTTTTTGGCCCGGGCGTTAAGAAGGGCACCAGCGCCCCGGGGTGCCCGGGTTCAACTCAGGTATGTCGTGCTTTCTTTTTTGCGCCACGGCTTTAATATTTGAATCGGGACATATTCTTTTCTCTCTCCCAGCGCTGGCACCGCGGTTGAGGAACTTCAGCTTAGTGGACTGGAAATCCCAATCCCATTGTTTCGCCGTTGTCCTCTACATTATTCAGCGCGTGGCTCTTGACGTGGTGTTTTTTTCCCTGTTGAAGACGCTCCTGGGAGGCTTTCTGGGCTAGTTAACATGGGGTGGGTGAAGGCACGGGTCTTCGAGGGGGGACGATGACAGGTTTGGTTTATTCCCCACGCCTCAGAGTGATCAGTCACTCT
>JAXDDW010000007.1:10360000-10367500 GCA_034670385.1 Hoplostethus mediterraneus
TCGTGTGGGGGAGCAAACACAGATGGTAGTCACCGGGGATGCCACGCGTCTTAGAGGCTTCCTGCACCGCTGCTGCACTAATGGGAATTACTGTAACCAAAACAAATTGCTTCCTTGCAGCTATCCTGCAGTACTAATGCGGGGAGAGCTGCATGGGGAGGCGGGGCTTCCACAATAGCCACCACTGCAGGTTCATTTTCAGTGGATTTAATAAATATCTGCTGCGCGGCTCAAAATGTCAGGGAACTTAAATAAATGTACACCACGGGAGAAAGGAAAAAAAAAAGTCAGCATGCAGACTCTGCTTTTTCACTGTTTACTCCCTTTCCGGTGTCGTTTCAAATTTGAGGTGTGTGTGTGTGTGTTTGTGTGTACTTGTGTGTACTCGTGTCTGTGTCGGTGTCTTGCGCCTGCGGTCGCGAGTTTGTCTTCCCTCCTCCTCCTTTGATTGCAGGACTCTCTCCGTCGCAAGCTGCCCACTTGAGAAGCATCTGCATCTACGCCGGAAACCTTCCACCTGTTGTGGAAGCCAACAGTACAGACGGCTTTTGCAAGAGCTTGGAGAGCGAGGGGGGGATGGGGGGCCGGGTTGGGGGGAATTATCACGAACACGATCTGATAGCTTTTGATTTCTGGCCATGGAGCCAGCTGGGGATTTATGGCCACGCCCCAACGGAAGATTAGAAAAACTACTGGGGAGGAACTTTCATCTCCTTCTCAACAACTTGCTTGTTTTGTTGCTGCACATAAAGACTAATACAAACAAACACACACACACACACACACACACACACACACGGAGATAACCTGCAGACTCGTGCACACACTGATGCCGGAAATACACACACACTTGGATAGAAATATACATGCACACACACACACACGCAGGCCTGGGTCTGTTTGACGTGTGATTAGCGATGGCCCCTGGAAGCTAAACTGCCCTTTGGTCACGCACACCCACACACACACACACACACACACACACACACACACACACACACACACACACACAATGTACACACAGAGACACTCCGTTAAAGTTAAAGAGGTTTTTTGCCCTGTGGTCGTCCTTGGGCAATATCATCAGAGGGAGAATCAATAGAGCCATCGCTCAGAGTGAATGGACAGAGGGAGAGAGAGACAGAGAGACGGAGATAGGAGGAGGAGGGGGGGTGGTGGTGTATAGAGAGATGGAGGAGAGAGGAGAGAGGGCAATGATAGAGAGATGGGGCACGGCGGGCGGGGGAGGGAAAGTCGGGGCGGCGAGGAGGGAAGGGAAAAAGTCAGGGAGAGAAGGGGGAGATAGCTAGGGTGTCATCTCATTAGGGGGGAACGAGAGGAGCAGTGCATCAGACAGGGACAGAAGGAGGAATGGGAAAAAAAAAAAGGAGTTGGAAAGAGTGAGTGAATGAGTGAGTGAGGAGGGGAGGGAGGGGAGGAATGATGGAGGGAGAGGGTGAGGGAGGGAGGCTGTAATTACATCAGACCGGTCGCGGCCAAAAAGGCAGCCTGGCTGTCGTCAACTTCATTAGCAGGCCCCATGTTACTGTGATGACAAATGGCCTACACGGGGAGGAGGCTGATTACATCGGAATAGATCATAAAAGACACAGATTAGCTCATATTAGCCTCATACAGAACCTCTCATTATTACCCGGCTGGCCTGTGCTCCTGCTCCAAGGTGAGCCCTCCTTCCCCCCTTCCTCCCTCCTTCCTCCTCCTCCCTCCTCCTCTTCCTCCTCCTCTACACATTGCAAAGTGCTGTGAGCGCCTGGGTAAGGCATGTGGCCTATATTAATGTAATCCCTTGCACCTAGCGCTGCTAGCTCAGCACAAGACAGCCTCCCCAACGACAATGGGAGTAATGGGCACGGCTGCTACCTATTATCACTGCTCACTGTTAGCCAGGGGAACATTAACCTGTGAAACTCGACATGTACATCTTCCTCACTAAGATAGTCCACGGCAGCCTGACTTATTTATTTATTTTTTTTGGCACAGCTTGTCCCAGGAATGTGTAATGTATGCTGCATCTATATTGCTGTTCTGGTGGATTCTCCGTCTTTGAGCGAGTATCGGGTACATCTATTTTTCAACAGCGAGAAAATTGCATCTAAAAAACAGTTGTGAGGTATTGCTAATCTTTTTACCCCATAATTTAACAAAATGCAACCAACACACACATCCCTGAGGCATACGGGGAAAACACATACATTGGAATAGGATTCACACATCATGTTGGGACAGTTTTTCTTCATTTGGTTAGCTGAAAAATGGTCTCCTAAAGCTACAAATACTCTCCTAAAGCAACAATTTCTCTCCTGAAGCAACAAATTCTCTCTGTAGGGATATGGGCACATCTCCAAAAAAAATGTGGTAAACTTAAAAAAGGTTTTGGTCACAGTCAAATAAAAAAACGACCTCTGCCAGCTGTTTCACTCACTAACTAACTCTGAATTTGAAGTGACATCAGTATTGTTCAGGCTTTCTGGGTCGAAAGCTCGATGACGAAATGAAAAACATTCGGGAGGTAAATGCGTCTTGAAAACCTTAGCGCAAGAAGTCATGACAGCAACACTTTAATTGGAAAGTGTTGAAAAGTGACTCAGCCCTAGAAATTGTAGAAAATTGCCTCCTCATAAAATTATTGATTGCACAGTATTAAAAGAAAAAATATCAAGGATAATGGGTAAGAATGGTCAGGAAAGTAGCAGTGGAAGAATAGCGGCCGGTTTTGTGCCATAAAGTAATAGATTTTCTGCAAAATCCAACCTGGACAGTTGAGGCTCTTCTTAGATAGATAGATAGATAGATAGATAGATAGATAGATAGATAGATAGATAGATAGATAGATAGATAGATAGATAGATAGATAGATAGATAGATAGATAGATAGATAGATAGATAGATAGATAGATAGATAGATAGATAGATAGAAAATTGTAGTTATGCAGCAGAACAAAGCAAGAGAGGCATCACTATACAATAAACAAGTTTGCAGGATAAAGGTTGTATAAAAATCAGTGATGGTCTCGCTTGTTTACGGTAGTTATACTAATGTCTTGTGGTCAAGATGCTACACATAGCACCTTTAAGGTATTGGCAGCATTTTTCCAAAGATGGTGTTGTGCAAAAAAAAACAAAACGCATCAAAAACTGACTTGACTGAACCTGCCTCGGATCATAGGAACAACATGTGTGAGTTCTGTTTGTGGTCAGATTTCCCTCTGAGGGAGAGTTGAGAGTCCAGGCCCAACCTCTCCTCAACACACTGTGACACTCAAAGGAGAATAGAGGAGCATAAAGAGGAGAAAAGGCAGCAGAAAAGGGGCTAGAGCTGCAGGCTAGCTAACCTCACAGCACACTCCCTCCTTGTTATGCACTGTGTCCTGCTATTGGACCTCATCATTTTCTATAATTGCCCCCATTGGCCGAACTCCTATTTGGTCTATTTTGTTCCATTCTGCTGAGAAATTGAGACATTCCTCCGGCGACCCTGACCTGTCCCAGGCCTTGTCGTTTGACGGACAGCCCATTAGCGGCCCATTGATTGGTTGAATCTGGGAATGTGTGAGCCAACCTAATTAGGGAACAGTCCCTCCTCTCTGAATGTCAATGGAGACCCAGAAAACAAGGGAGGAGGCGAATTAGCTCTCTCTAAAAGGGAGACTGTTGCTTCTCCAGTGTAAACTCATCTCAAACATAGGAAGTGTGTTCAGTATGCACGGCGCACATGCAAACACACACACACACACACACACACACACACACACAATCTTGGAAAACGTTCACAAATATATATACTATGCACATACTAAATCACTCACGTACAAGTGTGCAAATATGCCAAACACTCATATGAGGATTGACTCACACACACACACACACACACACACACACACACACACACACACACACACACACACACACACACACACTCACAAGCATACTCCCACTGTTCATTGAAACATAGCCAGAGGTCTGATTAACTCTTCACCTTAATCACGTGCACAGTCCCTTGATGTCTCATAGGGAGGTGATAGAGAGGACAGGAGAAACATCTTCATAAGACACACACACACTAACACGCAACCACACACGCAACCCCACACACACACACACACACACACACACACAATCACAGCAAACACACACTCAGTCTAAATGGGTGTGTGCTTAACTGTGTTCGAAACACATGCTCTGCACGTTTGTATAGACATGCGCACGTACTGAAAAACACACACACTGTCTCTTTCTCTGTCTTTCTTTTTCTGTATGTGTGTGTGTGTTTACTTTATATGTAATTACTATGTTTGAACAGACACACACACACACACACACACACACACACACAGTCTGGGTTGGTGTACGTGCCATGCTTCTCGGTGGGATTGCCTACAGCAGGTTTGCAGACAATTCAGGCTAATCAATGCATCTCTCCACCGCCACAGATGGTCCTTGACTGAGTCTAACTGCTATCCTGCCATTCCTCCTCTTCTTCTCTCTCGATGCAACAAGAACAACAAACGCACCTCGACAGGCTGGTCGCCTACGAGGAGTATTCAAGATGCAGGAGAGATGAAAATCAGATAGTGATGGTTGCTGTTGTTGTTGATGTTGTTGTAGTTGTTGTTGATGTTCATGTTGATGGTGTTGATGTTGTTGTTGATGTTGTTGATGTTGTTGATGTTGTTGTTGATGTTGTTGTTGTAGTTGTTGTTGTAGTTGTTGATGTTGTTGTTGATGTTGATGTTGTTGTAGTTGTTGTTGTAGTTGTTGTCGTTGTTGTTGATGTTGTTGTAGTTGTTGTTGTTGTTGTTGATGATGTTGTTGTTGTTGTTGTAGTAGTTGTTATTGTTGTTGATGGTGTTGTTGATGTTGTTGATGTTGATGTTGTAGTTGTTGTTGTAGTTGTTGATGTTGTTATTGTTATTGATGGTGTTGATGTTGTTGTTGTTGTTGTTGTTGATGTTGTTGTTGATGATGGTGTTGTTGATGTTGTTGTTGTTGTCGATGATGTTATTGTTGATAATATTGTTGTTGTTGATGGTGTTGATGTTGTTGTTGTTGATGATGTTGTTGATGTTGTTGTTGATGTTGTTGATGCTGTTGATGTGAAGGCATGTTTGGTGCCAGTGTGGCCAGACTGGCTACATACGGTTAGACTAATATATCAGTGTGCCAGTACACCAGGCCAATATTGGGCTGTCATTAAATATTGGATATCGACCAGTAGATGTTGTTCATTAGCATCGTGTGGTCTAAATGTTTTTTCAGAGGCTTTGCCAACCTGCCAAGGATAAGATGCTGGTGGCTTCAGTCTGACAGTATCAGCCTTCAAAAACCCAACTCGGTTTAAACCTACTCCACCTGAGCGCTCTCTGAGCTGAGAAACTAAAAACTGCCTGGCATAAAATAAAGCACCAATAAATCCACTCACACACATGCACGTTGCCACTCACTCACACAAACACACACATGTCGCCATACACAAAAGTACTCACACACACACACACACACACACACACACACACACACACACAAACACAGAGACACACACACACATGCAGGGTGCTGCTGTTACTTCCAGATAAGTCTCTCTCCATAGGCCAGTGTCTTTGTACATGGTGGAGAGCGGGGGGTGAAAGGAACCGAGTGGAATGAACTCCTGTCGTTCATTTCTTTCAACTCACAGCACACAGCGCTGCACACGGCAAACACCGAATCTTCCCTCCACATTCCCACTTCTCCATAGCGCCATCCCCTTCTTCTACAGCCCATTACAGCCTTTCTTTAGTCAAGTCTTGGTCCCTTCTTTCTTTCTTTCTTTCTTTCTTTCTTTCTTTCTTTCTGTATACCTGTTGGCCGGCATTGTGGTAAAAGGTGATATTAGTGTCTTTAGCGCTGTACCAGGAATACTAACTCACAGCTTCCTGGCATTTCAACAGCCTATTTTTTATGGGTCTGCACTGCCAGATTACTCAGGATTACACTGCTGGGTTTATACACACGCACACACACACACTCACACACACGACAAGACACACACATGCATAGACACACACACACACACTAGTCTCTTTCACAGAAGAGCACACACCCGCACTCAAATTGGCAGTTGTTGGCTTACCTCTCAACCACTATGTTTTCTACAGTCTTTTACCAGTGTAATTGCAGTGTCGGTGGGGGAATGAATCTTTGATGCGGTTTAATGGTGTGGGTTGTGTGTTTGGGGAGAAATAGCATATTTTCTCTCCACCTCAAAGAGAAAAGGAAGCAAAACAGGAACGAGAGAAAGAGGATGTGGAAAGAAGAAAAAAGGGGGGAGATGAAGAGATGAAGGTGAAGGGAGAAGGGGAAAGGGATGTGGATAAACACCAGAGAGGAAACGGATGAAGAGAGGATGTGAACACATTTACAAGGCAAAGAAAGAGAGGAGGTAAAAGGAGGCATGAAACAAACAGAGGGTAGAAGGTGACGAGCGAAGGGGAGGAAGGATTTCACACAGAGAAAAGAGACACACGGTCCATGCCAACAGAGATGAACGGCTGCTTTAATTGGGTTCCTGATGGCTGCCTAATCCTATTCTTTAAAGTAATCCCTTACAATGTACATAATCAAAACAAATACACCCCTTGGGGGAGCAGCTGCTAATAGCAAACGCTTATACAGACTGGGTGTGCACGGAGGAGAGATCCTATACACAAACATAAGCTTTGGGGACAAACTAAGGACAGGCCTCCCCGTCAGATCGGGTCCAAAGGAGGTTTGAGATCATGGTTAGATCCCCCCTAGGATGTGTTCATTCATTCATTTTGGTGTAAAAAATGTGCATTGTATTTTGAAATAGGGTTAGATATCCATGCAAAAAGTAAAAAGTGGAAGTGAGCCACCCTGCCCAAAAATAATTATCTCTGGGTGTACCTGTTTTCATTTTTGTTTGTGCTCACTGCAAATATACGTCTGTGAATAGTCTTATGCTTCAACTCCCTATGCTTCAATTTTTCACAACGCCACTTTCAAGCCTGAAGAATTATGACTACGTTCAACCATGCTCATAATTTATGTCGCACTTCTCATTCTTTTCACGATAGCGCACGGTAAAATATACTACTGGACACTCACCGCACTTCCTCTACCCCAGCACCCCCGACTGAATGTGTAGAGTGATATATATTTCACCATCAACAGTATGCCTTGCGCTTTCCCTTTGCACTGTATGTGAGGGCCCATTTGACCATTCTTCCAGAAGCACATTTGTGAGGTCACACTGATGTTGGACGAGAAGGCCTGGCTCTCAGTCTCCACTCTAATTCATCCCAAAGGTGTTCTATCGGGTTGAGGTCAGGACTCTGTGCAGGCCAGTCAAGTTCATCCACACCAAACTCTCCCATCCATGTCTTTATGGACCTTGCTTTGTGCACTGGTGCACAGTCATGTTGGAACAGGAAGGGGCCATCCCCAAACTGTTCCCACAAAGTTGGGAGCATGGAATTGTCT
>JAXDDW010000007.1:10380000-10430000 GCA_034670385.1 Hoplostethus mediterraneus
ATGCTAGACTACAATAGAATAGAATAGAAATATGAAGTTCTAAAATGAGACATATCTGGTGCAGGGAAGTGGAGGAGATATTTAATGAGAAAAAGTGAGTTGACAAGCCTGGAGATATGTCAAGCAGAAAGTCTTTGTCTCTTTTACCATTCATGCACCGAGGAGTGAACTACCATAGAGATATGTCAGGCAGAGCAATTTGGCATCCCTTTTCCAGGCGGGACAGTCAGGATCGAACGGTTTGGGTGTAAAGATTTATTTTTTTCAAGTGGCGCGGCGGGGCTGGACCAGCGCGGAGATACGTCACGTAAAAGACTGGGGCGAGGGAAGCGATATCTCATCTTTAGACAGAGTCCTCGTTAAAATCCATATTTCCGAATGGTAATTTGTCAATTAAGATGGCCGCAAAAGGACGGTTTGATAACAGCGTGGAAATGAGCCTCGATAGCACTGCTAGTCTCACCCACCACGGCTTTTGGGGGGAGAAGATCCTTTTGTTCATCTGGCGTTTTGTTGGCTTTAATTATACATTTGGTCTATAAAAAAAACAACAAAAAAACAAAACAATATCCAGGAAGGGTGTTCCAGCAGATGTGCCAAATGTTTTTCATCCTGAGCTCTGTGAAGAAAGTATACAACAAAAACACTGTAAGCCCTCACCAGCTGGCCCCTCGCTCCTCCGGCATAGACAGAGGAATGAAAAGCTACTTTAGACGTCTGTCCGTGTCCGAGAGAGACGCCAGGCTGGAGTACCGTGAAGCTAGCGGGTATAAGTAGAAGTAGAAGTCAGTCTCAGGTTACTGAGATACTTAAATCAACAGTACAGTTGGTGTGAGGGTTATACAGTGTTTAATGAATTCAGAGCTCTCGCTGTGACTTAGGCAAAATGTTCAATACTCCCGCCCACACATATCCTCTGGCAATGAAAACCCTTCAGGGTGCATTTTCCAGGAGACGCGAAGCAAGAAATTTGAACTTGCAACTTTTGTCATATTTCCTTCCTTTCAATAATTAAGCTAGCGGGTTGCCAGTTTATATGCAACTCAATAGGGAATCTCCCAGACTTCCCCTTAATCCGGCCACGGGGGTGCGTGGTGTCCCAGTTATGACGTGGGGAAATATTGCTTTTGCTTCGGCAGGAGAGACTCACATGAGTCACCGCGGCAGAGCAGCACTTCACTGAACATTCGGTGTCAGTCACACTGCACTCTCAGTCTGTCTCTAACAGAGTCTGCTTTTTCAAAACGCCGCTGTATTAACGGTGACAACAGCCAGTCCTCTTAAGTTGGGGCGAGGGCTGGTTGTTGTTCCCCGTCTGTCCACTCCGGTCCTGTCAAGCCCGCAGATCCATGCTTTGTCAGTCTTAATCAGACGGTCCTGACTGGAGCGGTGCTGGGTGGCGGGGCGCCTGCCAAGGCTTTCCCAGCAGTGACAATACTCTGCCAAAGTTAGTACTGTTTACTCTGTGTGTGTGTGTGTGTGTGTGTGTGTGTGTGTGTGTGTAAAATACTGTATTGTTGTCAGAGTGCAAACCCAGGGATTGACGGTGGAGCTCTGTGTGTGTGTGTGTCTGTCAGTTTATGTGAGTGTGTGCATGCGTGGGAGCGTGCATGTGTTGCAGGGTGCTCCTCTACAGTGTGTATGCATCATGTGTGTATATAGGTCATGTAAAGGGGGGGGGGGGGGTTACGAGAGGTGCATGCATGCCAGTCAGCTGTAATTCCTCCTTGGCACTCATTGGATGAGATATTGATCCCGGCACACACACACACACACACATACACACACACACACACCTTGTTCTCCTGCTGTACGTAAATCAGTTTGTGATTGAAAGCTTCCGGCCGGCAACCGCTGGTTTCCCCCGGCGACGAACGGGTTAATGCTGCTTTCAAATCAGCATTAGCCGCTCCTTTTTATTAACAGCGGCTATTTTCAAAAAAAAAACTAATAATGTCTGCCGGGGTTTCTTTCTGTGGCATGCTGGGGGGATTGAACCGGCCTAAGTGATTACTTCGGTGGCGGTATGAAGCGCTCCTCGGTGGAGAGGAGAGGAGCTTCTGGAGAGGAGCTCATTCAGGCCTCCAGCTATTACATTAGGAGACGGGCCGGGCCTCGTGGCTTCATCCTCCCACAACACTGGCTCCCTAGCAAAGTCTGCTGAGTGCTCTGATTGATCTGAAGCCATCCGAGGTTGCCATGAAAAGACAAAAGGCAGCGACAGAAACGAGGGAGGAGAGGAGAGAGGGGAGAGGGGAGGGAGGCAGGCGGGTAAGGAGGTAGGAAGGGAGGGAGACGTGGAGGGATGGAGGAAGGAAAGGAGGAAGGGAATGAGGCGAGGGGGGGGATAGATGGCCGGAGGGGCGGAGAGGGAGGACGGGGATGGTGTCTTTTCCTGGCACAGCAATTTCCTGCAAACACACACACACACACACACGCACACACACGCACACAACATGCATGCCGGCACACATATTCACTCACACACACACACACACCCACACACCAATCTGAGAGATGCACATGCACACAGAAACATGCACACGAGTCACTTTGACTTGACAAGTGTGTTGATTGTCTGTGTGCGTTTCTGAGTGTGTACTCGTCAAACAGGCGTGCGTGTGCATGTGTGTGTGTGTGTGTGTGTGTGTGTGTTGCACACACTCAGAAAGTGTGTGTCAGAGCTTCCGCGGCGTCGAGGGAGCCGACACCGGATGTATCTGCATAAGAAGGTATTATCTGCTGAACCACTGGACAGTAGCGACGGCTAAAGCAGATAAGACAAATCTTTCATTCTCTCTCTCTCTCTCTCTCTCTCTCCCTCTCTCTCCCTTTCTGTTTTTCTCTCTCTCTCTCCCTTTCTGTTTTTTTCCCTCTCTCTCTCTCTCTCTCTCTGTGTCTCTCTCCCTGCCTGTTACCACACACAAACAAACAGGATTGATGTATTTCTTACTCTATTTCTCTCTACTTCCTCTCACAGCAGACACTCCACCTTCCACTCTTCATTTCTTACTCTGTCTCACACACACAAACACACACACACACACACACACACACACACAAGCCCCCAAAACACATTCATCCTCTGTACTTGTTGTGCAGTGAACGTTTTTTGTTTTTTTTTTTCCTCAACAACTTCACTCCTTATCTGCTTTACTTAACTCCCAGTGTGAGAACTTTTTCAATTATCCCTGCCTCCACCGCTGAGGGTTAGGGACGAAGGCACTGTTTTGGCAGGATAAAGAGTCCGCAGAGGAGAGGGGGAGAGGGAAAAAAGAGAAGAGAAGGAGAGAGAGAGAGAGAGAGGGATGGAAGGAATGAGAAGTTGAGTGAGAGAATCCGCAGTGACTCCGTTCCAACGAGTCATCTTTCATTTTTACGACTTCAATCAAATGTCCTTGAACGCTAAATACGCTCAGATGGTTTCGCTCTCATCCTGGACGGGATGCCGTGATGCCTTTAAGGACAATACGGAAAAACACCGCCGCCACCGATTAGCGAACACCGTCCCGCACCTTTTCCCCGTTTTGGCACAACTACAAAAAAACGTCTCCTCTCTCTATATCCTCCTGTCATTGTCTCTCTCTCTCCATCCCACTCCCCTGCTCTCATTTTCTCTCCTCTCCCTCTCCTGACTCTCTCCCATCCCCCTCTCCCCCCTCTCTCCCTCCATCTATCTCTTGGCAGGGGCCACCCAGTTTGTCACACGCTGTGCAATACATCGGGTTCAGATTGGAATCATCCGAAGAATATTTCTATTTCCTTTCTGTTTCTTTGTGTGTGTGTGTGTGTGTGTGTGTGTGTGTGTGAGTGTGTGAGCGTGTGTGTGTGTGTGTGTGTGAGTGTGTGTGTGTGTGAGTGTGTGTGAACGTAAACTTGCTGAGGAAGTAACCTTGCCCAGAGAAGTCTTGCCTCAGAAAAGTCAACTGTCGGCTTTGTGTGTGTTCCAGGACAGTTACAGAGTTAGAGGAGTGTGTAATTCCATCTGTCAGAGTCTACCTCACCGGGCTGTGTGTGTGTGTGTGTGTGTGTGTGTGTGTGTGTGTGTGTGTGTGTGTGTGCTCACCCACCAGCATGCACAGCAGGATTGCCTCCTGTTCCTACAGTCTTTGCGATTCCTCATCCCATCCTTCCTTTTCTTATCATCGTTTCCCTCCTTCCTCCTTTCTCTCTTTTCCCTCTCTCCCTTTTACCTTTTCACCCCCATACTGTCTCTCCCATTTGCCTTTCTCCCTCCTTCTTTCTCCCCCTCTCTCTCTCCTCCTTTTAATGGCTCCCTCTCTCTCCCCCTCAGTCCCTCAGTCTCTTGCTCTCTCCTTCTGTCTTTCTCTCTCCCTACAACCTCTCTCACTATCTCCCTCCCCCACTCATCTCTTCCTCCCTCTCTCTGTCTCTCCTCACCTCCCTCTCTCCCTCCCCCACTCATCTCTTTCTCCCTCTCTCTGTCTCTCCTCACCTCCCTCTCTTCTCCTTTACATTTCTCCTTCTCACCCTTTCTCTCTCCAGCCCTCTCTCTCTCTCTCTCCATCACCATCTCCATCTCCCTCACCCCCTTCTCTCCCTCCCTCCCTGTTTCTCCCTCTCTCTATCTCTCCTTTTAATTGCTCCCCCTCTCTCTCCCTCAGTCCCTCAGTCTCCCTCTTTCTTTCTCTCCCTACAACCTCTCTCACTCTCTCCCTCCCCCACTCATATCTTTCTCCGTCTCTCCCTCTCTTCTCCTTTACATTTCTCCTTCTCACCCTTTCTCTCTCCAGCCCCCTCTCTCTCTCTCTCCATCACCACCTCCATCTCCCCCACCCCCCTTCTCTCCCCTTCTCTCCCCTTCTCTCCCTCCCTCCCTGTTTCTCCCTCTCATTCCCCACCTGGGATTGCTGTTGGGAGCGATAGAGCTCAGAGTTATTTAGCTATGCTACGACAGCTACGGAAATGAAATCACCACTTGCCTTGTGTGTTTTTTTTTTTGTTCCCTTTAGTGTTTCTCCTTCTCATTTATGAAACCTGCTGCAGGGCTATTTTTAGTCTGATGTCACCTTCTCTCCGGCTTGTAAAACGCAGCCGACAGATGTTCGTTTAGGCTTCAGATTCCCCGTAATCATTTCTGGATAGATGAACGATATTCTTGTGTTTAATTGTGATTTGACACAACTATAAAACCACCAGCGTCTCTCTCTCTCTCTCTCTCTCTCTCTCTCTCTCTCTCTCTCTTTCCCTCTCTCTCCCTGACTGTCTCTCACTCTCATCCTTTTTCGGAGAAAGACTAAAACCTCTCAGTGGTTCTTCGTTTTGATTTTTATCAGTTCCCTATGACACATATAGAACCAAGAGGCTTCAGATGTTGACTCACGTTGTGTAATCTTCTGCCTTTGGAACATGATTGATTGGTTGATTGGTTGATTGGTTGATTGGTTGATGTCAGTATCATTCGCTCTCTGTACCCAGCTGAGTGTATAACAACCATATTCCTCAGGTATCACACAATCAAAGTACATTACAGTTTTAACCCTGTCTACAGATTTGATATGTAGTCTGGGTTTCTATGGATTCCTTGTTTGCCACATAGTATCCATCTTTTCCTGAAGGATATCATGATGATGATAATGATGATGATCTAGCCAAAAGCAATTGGCAGAAATACAAGTAATTTGGCTATAAAGGACGTTTTCCTGTCAGCTCATCGTGTGAAAACAATAAAGCATGAAATAAAATCAATTTCCAATTTGGCCCAAATCACATAACAGACAGATTCTGTGGTGGTGGGGAAAAAACACACCATGACTGAGGTTCAGACCTTGATGTTACCATGTTGAATCTCCACCATATGGTCTGTATGTTGCGTTAGAAACAGGCCAATCAGAATGAAGAACGCAGAGGAGAGAGGGAGAGGGAAAAAAGAGAGAGAGAGAGAGAAATGTGTATGAGATGTTTGTGATTCTTACAGTTCATTTTGAAATATTTCACACATGATGAAAGGATCCCACCAAAAGGATGAGCACCATAAAGGTCCTATGAAGATGAAGGGTTAGAGAGGCAGGCGTGTGACTGGAAGGTTGCCGGTTTGAATCCCCGACCCGGCTGGGAACATATGGGTGGGGGGAAGTGAATGACCACCGCTGCAGCTCCCAGGTGTGAAGGTGTTTACCTGTGTGCATGTGAAGCAGGGCGGTGCTGAAAACAAGCTTGACTTTCCCTGGGTAAACAACGGGTTCAAAAAAAAGCGACTTGTTTACAGCACCCAAAGTGGTTGTGCTGTTCTGCGTGTCTCTGGTACCATGTAGGGCCCTTTCTTTTTGAGATAACATTGGTTTTGTCAGTACAAAAAATAAACAGTAGCTCTGGGGCCCAGGTGAGGTGGTGGTTCGGTGGGGGAGGGGATCTGTGTGATGTTCAAGAATGGAGGATGTGTGAAGTTCTGATACCTTAAATGTCATTTCATCTCTTGGCTCTCTTTCAAAAAATCACTCTCTTCATTCTCTCACAGGGGTATCGTTTCCATCTCTCTGTCTACCTCTCTCTCTCTCTCTCTCTCTCTCTCTCTCTCTCTCTCTCTGTCTCTGTCTCGCTCTCTTGGCTTTCAGGTTCGTAATCTGATATTAAAGTAACTCCCAAGTGCTGCGCCACCCATCAGAGGTCCAATTTACCTCAGCCACATACATTCCTGTCAATGACACTTTTCTCTCTCTCCCCCGTCCTCTCTTCCTCTCTGCCACACTCTCTCTCTCTTCAATACTAACACCTACCAATGACATTTCTCTCTCTCTCTCCCCTTCTCTCTCTTCCACACACACACACACACACACACACACACATACACACAGACCTGCCGATGCCACAAAGCCACCTTTTTCCCTTTGAGCAACCTCTCTACAAATGTCAGGCGGGGTTGGTGGGAAAGGAAGGATGAGGTGAGGAGGAGGAGGGAGGAGGAGGGAGGAGGGTATAAAGCAAGAGATGCATATACATCACACACGAGGAGGATTTCACTTTCGCGTGAAATCACGTTATCAGACTGGCACAGGGTACGCCAGCCCGGGAGAGGGAGGCGGGGAGGAGCGGGTGAGAGATAGAGGGAAGAATTCACGGCTGTAGACAGCGTAGGCTCAGAAAATACTCATAATACTGAGAAAGAGAGATTTTTACATTGATGATTTATTACTAGAATGTTTCACAGCCGCGCGCCGCCGCCGCCGCCGTTTAACCGGTTCACGCGGATGCGGTCCGGCCGACGGGATTGCGTGTCAATTTCACGGCGACTTTGTCTTGTAGGAACACCGACGTGAAGCTTCAAAGAAAAAAAAAGATGGCAAAGAGGAGCGTGTAATCGCCGACATAATATTCAGTCGCACACGCTCGCTCACTTTCCACGCGCGTGTCGGCGGCGTAATCTCCTCCGCCGCATACGCATGCACAGACGTATACGCGCACAGTCAATGTATGTATGCACTACATTAGACACAGTGAATTGGGTGCATGCATAGATAGGCACGCACTCACTCATATAGTAGACATATGTATACACACACACACCGCCCTGCTATTTATTGTTGTTTCTTTATTTTGTTTGTGTAATATTAATTATTAATTTCCCCCTCAGGAGATTAATAAAATATCTTCACACTGCCTGGCCAACACACACACACCGTGCACACACACACACACCGTGCACGTGTCGCCTGTTTACCATGCAGAGGAACCTCCGAAGACCCAAACTTGAGTTAATTAAACATTAAGCATTAATCAAACTCAGATCGTTAATCTCAACACGGCTTTTCTGTGATATTCCATAAATTATGTGCTTCCTTCTCAAGTGCGTGCACGAGGACACGGCTTGCATGTCCACACACACACACACACACACACACACCAAACGTACACACAAGTGTGGACAATTTGCTCATCTTTGTGTGTGTGTGTGGAGGGCAATCACTCTCCTCACTCTTTGATGCCCTTTACATGTTTCAATCAACATCAATCAACACTTGTAATGCAGCTCTGCATATCAAACAGGACTTGAAGAGTGGAGATGCAGACAGAAGAACAGGGAGGGGAGGAGGGGGGAGGGGGAGGGGGAGGGGGAGATAAAGAGAGAGGTCATCTTACAGACCAGAGGACATGGCTTTCCATTCAGTTGGAGCATAATGGGGTCAAAGGTCAGTGTAAACCGCGGAGATAGTGCTGACCTACACACCCGTACATGCACTCATCAGACGCACACACACACTCACACACACACACACACACACACACACACAGCTGCTCCTTCTAATTGAAGGATCACACATTCCAGACGTATTTGCCAACTAAGGAAATTAGGTTTTGGCTCCTAAAAGTCCCAGTACTTAGGAAGATCTGACGCATGCAATCTTTTTTTATGAATCTAAATTGGAGGTGACTTTGCGGCGAGCTAAACTCTGAGCCGGCGTTTAGAGGCAGATGATTAGCACCGCTACTTCCTCTCTGCTCTTCAGCGTTGAGGCGCGGGGCTGAAGTTATCACTCGGCTTTGTCGGGAGGAGGAACTGGGTTTGTGGCTCGGCGGAGAGCGAGTCTCTTATCACCGCCTGGCCCTTTCTGTGGCCTTTCAGCCTACACACACACACACACACACATGCATGCACACACTGTCAAACACACACACACACACAACATCAGAGAGTTGCTAGTTGCTATCTAATGGCTTCATTTTTGCTCTGAAATGACAATAGCTGGCGAGCTGTGAGCGGGCCACCCTCGCGTCTTTGTTGACGATAAGATGTTATTTTCCACCGCTGTGATCTGCTCCAATTACTACCCCACCACCCCCACCCACCCACCCCCACCCCCACCCCCACCCCGGCCAGACGCACTAATGGCACATAAGTGATTAGGAACTGCCGCACAGATTGTCCCCATTTGATTGCCGTTATCGATACCGCGGCGGAGGTAGGGCAGAGCCAGATTAGCGACTCAATTGGACTTCCTGCAGCTGACAAATGCCCAGTGATAGTGATGAAGACCCCCCCCATCCGTGTGGCCCCGCTGGCCTGGGATCAAATGGATCTCGTTTCCGCTATTCTTTGTCCCACTCAGCTTTCCGACAGCGGACGGCGAGTGAGCTGCCCATTAAAAAAAAATCAATCTGAAAAATGTCCACTGGCTAAAATATGAATCACGCCATTAAATGGGGATCAGAGTTCAGTCCACGTTAGCCAAGTGCCTAACAAAGTTAACTGATTAAATAAGGGGTCTGAAGTGATGTACAACAGTGAAGAGGCAGCGTTGTCAGACTGACCTGTCACCACACTTGGAGTTTTAACCACCGGCAACCACCGTGAGTCTGTTTCCTCCGTCGTAGCACGAGAAAAAAATTGATAGTACACTCTGTAAAGAAGTCGTCTGGTAAATGAGACCCGAGCGCAGCACCTTGAGGTTGCGAAAGGATGACACCTAAAGGTGAGAGGTTGCTAAAAGTAATTACGCCTCCGCATGAGTCATCGAAATTTCAGGGCGCATTTACAGGAAAGGTAGAGAAAAAAGGGGGATTCAGGGTTTGAGCTGAGTGCAAAGTTATCAAGTTTTTTTTTCCCCCATCTGTATGTATCATCTCCCTCTGAGTACCTTTAGTACATCACTTCCACACCTGTTGATCAGCATCATGTACGTTTACACATTTGCCTGCATTTATACGCCGCTCTCATCCAGTGAGTGAGCAGGTTTAGTGTTTTTTGCTCAAGAATAGACGGATGGATGGACATTGTTGGGCTGCGGTTGGTTTTGAAATCGTGTCCCTTTTTCAGTTACACTGTGGTTTCTGTAACTGGGTCATCCTGCCGCCCCCTCATTACAGCGAGGAAATGTACTCCTCTCTCTCCGTTTTGGATGACATATCAGAAAAACTTTCGAGCGGGAGAAAGGGATGCCAATCCTCGCGGGTTATGTCGCTGTATGATAGGGCTCGGTGTGTGTCGTGTGTGAAGCGGGTTGTATTTTCCGTCGGGGGCGAGGTTTAATAAGGAGGTGTGTCAGCAATGATCAGGCGGCGGGGATTTACGGGGATTTGCGCTGGCGCCGCCTCGCCTGCTCAGACCACGCAGCCCGGGCCCGTGCTGTTTGAATGGCTTTACCAGGCGATACGCACGCCAACACATCCCGTTCAAAGGCTTACCGACCCTTTTTGTGGATGTGTTCGGCAATTTGACTCAAAATCCCTCAAGCAGGAAAAAGTAAAATATCTAACTATACACGCATGTGGATGTGATGTGAATTATTGTCACCCAGCATAAAAGTCAGCAGTTATCGTGATCAGCATGAAGGGAATTTACATTTCTCCATAAAGCTGCTTTCCTTCATGAAAGGCTTACTGATTCCTCTGATTCTTCTGATTCCTCTGATTCCTCTGATTCCTCTGATTCCTCTGATTCTTCTGATTCTCTGATTCTTCTGATTCCTCTGATTGCTGTTTCCTCCTGGGAGAAGCTCTTGTGGTGGAGCTGCTGTTCTCTTCTAAAGGACGAGAGATGATTTGATTGGTCATGATTGAAGCCAGGCCCAGCACAACGACTGATATTGTACTCCTCCTAATCCAAACCCTGTTTCCAGCACACACACACACACACACACACAATTACCACGACCTGGGCGCTGTACGCCTTTGACTGTGCTTTGGGTCGCGCACCATTGATCAGGAAAATAGAGTCCTTAGTCTCCGATGAAACATGCACTAGGAGGTACACATCATCAGGGCGATAGTCGGGGTCACCGGTTTGAAATCCCCCGACTGGCTGGGAAAATGCACGTGAATGAGTAACACTTTCTCCTCCCTCATAAACTACTATTGTGGTGCCCTTGAGCAAGGCACTTACTCCCCAGCTGCTCTAAAAGGCTGTAAAGGGACATGCGTGCTCAGCGTGTTCGGCAAATCGTCCCCGGATAAATAAAGGTTTAAAAATAGAGACTATCCATCTATAAAATGCATATAGCTTCCACTAGCGCTGTAGCAAACAGGGCTATGAAGTAGAGCAACACTGGTGCTATGAAGTAGAGCAACACTGGTGCTATGAAGTAGAGCAACACTGGTACAGTATATTCCTTTGACTGAGCAAGGTCACGATGGGTCCAGATGCACCATTTTTTGTGAGCGAGTGGCCGAAGCCATGGTGAGCCCATGGTGCCCCTCTGGGCCCCCGGTGCAATTGAACTCCCTGCACTCCCTGTATTACAGTCCGGAGGTTACGTCTCTTCTCCAATGACTTCCACCAGACCACTCCTTGCGCCTTTTGCTGAAAAACAAAAAAGTTGAGAATGAAATTAGAATTCTCCGATTTCCTCCCCCCGGGGGCCCGCGGAGCAACGGCGCTTTTCATTTCACGGGGAAAATACTGTCCATCCATCCTGGTGGGAAACACAGAACCATTTTCCTAAGCAAAAAGTATTAAGATGACTCATGAGTGTAATAATAATAATAACAGGAAATCCGCTTCACGTTCATACCTGCAGTCATTTTCCAAAGAGCAGGCATGCATTTTATTTTGGAAAAAACGGTGAAGTGAAAGTGTTCGGTGGCTACCTCTGCAGGTTCAATCTCGGCTGACGACGCTGGCGGCTCATCTGTGGCTCCAGATCTCCTCGCACACCCACCCCCCCCCCACCCCCCCCAAAAAAAAACAACCTCTCAATTGATTGGAACACAGTCACATTAGAGAGTCACTTCTGGTGGGAACGAGGCCCGCCGTTCGTCACACATATTACCCCAGATTCAGATTGGAATCTAATGGCCTTTTTGTTCGCTCACTTCTCTCCCTCCCCAAATTCCTTTTCTCTCCTCTAATTAGCCCCGGCGCTCGCTCCGTCACTCTCCCCTCTGTACATATTCGTTTTCTCATTCCCCTCTCTCTCTCTCAGTGTCCCTTTGTCTTTCTCTCACCCCTCCTCCCCTCCCTCTCTCTCTCTCTCTCTCTTTCCATCTTTCCGTCATCTCTCTCTTATAGAGATGGATGAAAGGGGATATCAGGGAGTCTGGGTGGAGAGCTCAGCTGATAGGTTGAATCAAGGCAGGTCATTTACTCACCGCCGGCCCATCTATCCACATCCCCCCCCACACACACACACACACACACACACACACACACACACACCCTTGATTCCACACACAACCTCCCGGTGTCCCACGAACACACACTGCCAAAATGACTTCCATCCTCTCTGGTTATATTATTTCGCTCTTGTGAAGTCTCGTCTGGAGTTTCAGCATTCAACACGACCCAAGAGCAGAGTGATCTTTTCCATTAGGACGTTTCTGTGGACACACACACACACACACACACACACCAAAATCGTGCACACTCAGAAAACAAACTAAAACACACACACGCACAAACACCCTAGGTCTAAGAAATATCACACATCCGCAGACAGGCCCCCAAAGCTCCAGACACCTCATTACTGCAGAGGCGTTGTTTTAGTATTTGGGGGTGTTGTGTGAATAAATGTATCCCCCCCCCCCCTGAAGTTTTTCCTGTTTGCGCCTACAGTCCCCGTGGGGGCCGACCGGTAATGACATCACGCCACTCTGCGTCCGTACTTAGGGGAACGGTTGGTATTGTTCTACCCGGTAGCTGAATGATGTCACCGTCTCATTGGTCGTGCCGGTCGAATTACACCCCGGCAAGAGGCCATTTTCTACCCTGACAGCCCCTGGAACAACCCAAACAGCTTATTTTTTTTGCCCCTCGACGTGACGGCGTTATTACCGGGGAAATGCTTTGACGCCACACACCGCCAGCACGTTTAGCGAATGAGTGAGGGGGAGAGAGAGAGAGAGAGAGAGACAGTGACGGTGGGTTGTGGAGAGAGAGAGAATTACGGGTGTAGGAAGCAGTTTCGTCTCCATCTTGTCTCTCTCCGTTATTGACAGATGTGCGTCGCAATCACAATAACACGCACACGTGCGCGAGCCGCGGTCGACGGCGCGGACGAGGAAAAAATGCGATCACAGCGGCAATCATAACTCAGATTAGTCTTCCTCTGCACACCTCTCTCCACCGTTCAACGCGGGAATCAATCACCATCGCGTTCACTACACCGCCTCATATCGCACGCGAGGGCCCCGCAAACCGAGAGAGGACAAATACTCCCCCCGCCCACCCACCCGCCAGAGAAAACAACATCGTCCACGGAGCGCCGAGGACGACAATCCCTCTTTTTTTTAAATAAATAACAGCCGCTATTATGATCATAAATAGTGAGGGGGGCTGGAGGCTGTTTGTAAAGAGGGAGGATGATACATGGATCCATTCAGCATATTTCTTCAGAGGGCTTGTATCTCCGCAAAAAAAAGAGGAGGAGGAGGTGGTGGTGGTGGTGGTGGGGGGGATCAAAGGAGCGCCTGACAAAAGAGCAGCCGATGCAGCACGCCGAGATGACAGCCCCCCGCCAACAGGAGTGCACTCAGCACTAACGCCGGGCCGGCTAGAGACCTGACTAACCAGGCCAGAGCAGCACATTCACGTGATTATTATTGATGACACCGGGACGTTTTCCTCGGCCCCGCGGAGCCTCATTAAGCGGTAATGAAAGTAAACACTCGCGGTACCGGATTACTACATTTATTCAGCGGTACTTTTTCATACCGCAAACTAGCAGATGAAGCATTTGCGTTCTTATATATGAGTCTGCAGTCTAGTTAGGACCGTTCCCTCTGGATCATCATTTGATTAAACTAAGTGACTTAAAATGGTGTAGCGAAAAACTCCCTGCCTGGGTAATGTGCAAAAGCCCAAAGCACTTGGCTTGGTTTGAGTATGTGATCGCTCTGTGTGTGTGTGTGTGTGTGTGTGTGTGTGTGTGTGTGCGTGTGTGTGCATGCGCGCCAGCAAAAAGCCATTCCCCCCCCGTTCTCTCGGCTCTACAGTAACTCACGGTGCTCCGGGGGGAAAAAATGCTGATGTGCTTTGCTTCTTGATCATTCAAATTAATTTGGAGCCGCGCTGAGAACAATATTCCATCAAACGGTTTGTAAATCACAGACGTTCACAAACACACACACACACACACACACACACAAACACACACACACAAACATAGACGTATATAAGACAGTCTTTGCTGCACACAAACACATCCACCTCGCCACGGTTGGTTTGAAGCTGATGTACAAAATGAGCGAATCCCATTTTCTTCCCGTTCTTGAACGATCCCCATAAAGTCGGAGGAGCCTGCAGGGGAAGACGAGGCTCGGCCCCGCCGACGTTTTTATGGCCGTACCTGCGATCGTTCAGGACCACAATGGGGGTTTTTTTTTTTACGATCCTATAGCCCCTCAACCCCCCTCCAAACCCCCCCAACACCCCCCCCCCCCCTCCTCCTCCCGCCGAGGAAACTAACAAGGTCCTTATGTTTAATGGACTCCAGTCGCTTTATCTCTCTCACACTGTCACCGCTACGTTGAGGGGTGAGCTACGACCAACCACTACACTCTCATCAAACCCAATTCAGAGTGTGCTTTAAACATTTGGCCTGCTGTTTTACTGTCTCACACATTCTCCTACACGTTTTCCCCCCCGGCCTGTATCGGAGACGTGGGCGGCGCCGGCTCCGGCGAGGTATTTGTAATTCATCGGCGACAATCAGACGCTGGCACGATCTTCTATCAACTGTTCACTGTGAAATAAGATTTAGTCCCTGCTTCAGTCTGGGGCCGGTCCTGGTGGTGGTGGGGGCCCAACAGTGTGTATCTAACTGCTTATCACTCTGTTCCTCTGAGGCAACAGGCTGTTATGCTTAGATAACCACAGTCATTTACTGGGTTAAGTGGCTGATCGCGCCACAGCTGTATCAACTCTGGGTGTGTGCACGTGCGTGTGCGTGACACTTTCATGCACGTGTGAGCGCGTAAATGTAATTTGGCGTCCCGGCCAGCCTGTGTGTGTGTGTGTGTGTATCTGCAATTTGCAGCGTGTGTGCATGCGTGTGTGTGTGTGTATCTGCAATTTGCTACGTGTGTGCATGCATGTGTGTGTGTGTGTATCTGCAATTTGGCACGTTTGTGCATGCATGTGTGTGTGTGTGTATCTGCAATTTGGCGCGTGTGTGCATGCATGTGTGTGTGTGTGTGTGTGTGTGTGTGTGTATCTGCAATTTGGTGCGTGTGTGCATGCGTGTGTGTGTGTGTGTGTGTACCTGCAATTTGGCGTGTGTGTGCATGTGTGTGTGTGTGTGTGTGTGTGTGTGTGTGTGTGTGTGTGTGTGTGCAATTTGGTGCATGCGTATGCATGCATGTGTGTGTATCTGCAATTTGGCGCGTGTGTGCATGCATGTGTGTGTGTGTGTGTATCTGCAATTTGGTGCTTCTGTGCATGCGTGTGTGTGTGTGTGTGTGTGTGTGTGTGTGTATCTGCAATTTAGCGCGTGTGTGCATGCATGTGTGTGTGTGTGTATCTGCAATTTGGCGCGTGTGTGCATGCATGTGTGTGTTAATGTGTATGTGTGCACCCTTTTCCCTCGCCGCGTTTTTACCTCCAGTCCGCAGCATCACGGTTGAGTGAGATCCGCCCATATTAGACGTCAGGAAAATGAGGAGAAAATTACACAACGCTATTAGGAAACAATTACACAGCAGCAGCAGCAGAGTGGCGAGCGGCTTGGTTAGCCACCGTCTGGTCAGCCGAGCAAAAACAGCTCCGGCTGGCCTGATTCAATCGCTGTTTATTTGTTTATTTGGACGGTGAGGAAAAAAAACAAAACTGTCAAAATAAATTGTACACATGCGACTTGTGTTTCATTCATTATGTATGAGCCCCCCCGCGCGAGCCACGTGACATTGTAGTTGTTTTTGTTTTCCTTTTTGACAGGAAACCAGTTCTGAACCGCGGGTTGAATCAAATCGCTTAGATTGGATTTAGATTATTTTTCCCTCACGTGCCGCCACCGAGCGAGCTCCATGTCTACAATGACATTTTGCTCTGACATTCAGGTGACGGTACTCTCAGGTTTTCATCTCAATTAGACTTTTTACCCCGCTGAGGAAAATCTCTCTCTGCCTCAACACAACACCACCCCCATCTCTCTCTCACATTCACTGTCTGTGTCTTTCCTCCTGTACAAATATTACACCATCCCTCAATCTCCCTGCTTCCCCCTCATACATACATTCACACGGACACACTCTCTCTCTCTCTCTAATACGGGGCCGGCTCACCTGGTGACAGCGCTGGTGAAATATTAATGTGTTCAGTCAAGTGGTGCCGGCCGAAGCGCCCTGCCCTGCCCTGCCCTGACCGCGAGCTTTGTTTTTGGACGGAGGGAGGGAGGAAGCTAGCCGTGGGGTTCGGAGGCTCAGGCTGAAGTCGGCGCTGCTTGATGTAACAGTGAAAGCGAGCTAGCAGCGGGCCCTTGCTCTCTTGACTGATGCTTTGCTCGATGCAAACGATTCATGACTGCAATGTCAAGTCCAGCTGGGACTACCGTGGGCTTTTCGCGATGAGTCAGGCTGCAGCGTGCTACAGAGGATCCCTTGGCCTAAAGCTGCTGGGGGGGATGGAATCGAATCGCAGAGATGCTTTGCAGAGGCTTCAGCTCACATCTTCAGCCTCTCTTGCAACCCCAACGCCAACGCCCTCACCCACCTCTCTCGCTTTTAACAGACTCAAACTGCAGGTATTGCTGTTGTTTTGTGCAACCCGTTTCTCACGTGGGGAAATCTTCCAGGTGCTGATGCTTTTTCCTAAGGAAGCCTAAATAAGGAATGAGCTCAGTGGACCAGGAGCTCCTCTCGCTCCCATTCTGATTCTACGCACTTGAGTCTGTTTGCTTACTCCACATCTCCCCAAGATCCCTCTGGGTTCATGTTGGAGTAGTCAAGGTTCTGTCTGTGTGTGTGTGTGTGTTTGCTTGTGTCAGCACGTGTGTGTGTGTGTTTGTGTGTATGCACCTGCGCAGCTTATTAGAAGAACTGAAAATCGACGTGTCAGGAGCATCAAGCAGCAGGCCTGCGTTTGTTTACGAGGAGCAGAGCTTCGGTTCAAGTCTCCTTGTTTGCAGACGTGTGTTGGTAGAGGTAGAGGCTTCATACTGGAACTTGCTTATCTTATTTCCTTAGATGAGAGTTTTCTGAAACCACGTGCTCACCGATGGAGCTTTTACCTGGGAACAGAAATAGATAAGAGCATCCACACACACAGAGACGCAAGCACACACACACACACGCACTAGTGGCCTTTACGGGTCCAAAATTGTCTACCTGCCATGAAAAACATCCATTACATTCCTAACCAGACGCCGAAAAAAGACTGCTTTTAAAAAATATCGACCGGGGCCTGAGTAGACCCCTGAGTAGACCTGGGAATTGTCAGACACTGTCAGACCCAGAAAGCACGGCGACCGGCCACATCAGGTCTGGGTCTGTGTCTCGTTGTTTCCTGCACACCTGAGACTAGAATAAAACTTCGGCATGCCTCTGTGTTGAAGAACAAGCCGCCAGTGAGCTGCACGGCTTCCAGCGAGACAATACAGGCATGATATCATTCAGTCTAGACGATGGCATCATAAAAAAATAACTGTACACTTTGCTCAGGAGATGAAAACTGTACTCGGGTCGTCGTGTCAGGTCCGATAAAAACCGACATTTTAAATTTTAACTGCAGCAGCAAAGTTGGCCCCCGGACCTTGAAGACACACAAAAAAAATCATGGATACAACCTCAGTGGACGTTGAGATCTCGCTATCACACACACACACACACACACACACACACACACACACACACACACTTATATTACACACACATGTTAGATCTGTGGTGCTACAGGGATGAGTCATGGCTCAGCCGGGGCGATCAAAGACTGGCAGGGGTTTCATTGTTCTTGATATACTGAAGTACTTCAAGATGCTGCTGTACATTTCCTCATTAATATAACAGGTCGTCCCAGCCAACCATCTGTTTGTTCAGGTTCAACACAAAAGGGGGCTAGCAGCTACGCTCGTGGTAGCCAAGAGGTATTGGGTGATTTTTCTTTCTTGATGTTTTTTTTTTTTATTATACTTTTTTATTAATGTACACTTTGAACCAAGCGTGTTCAGACAGTACATCACCGCTGCACCTAGAACGCCCCCGCGGGTGTTATTGCTGCGATACATCATCGAGGAATTAGTTGCGGGCGAAACTTTTCAAATATTTGCAAATCGTGTTCTCCGCAGTAAACCCTGTTCTGGTCTCCTCGGGTCCACGTTGGTGCGTTCTGTACTTTTGTAGTGATTCCCTGCATAATTTAAGGAAAAACTTCTTCCTTCTCCGGTCAAAACAGCCGAGTCAGTCTGCATCTTCCGGGCTGAGCACTCCTCACATCCTCACATCCTCCTCCCGCGACTCCAGTCCCTTCGCTTTCATCATTCACAATAACGAAAAGAAAATGGCTACGGCTTTTCTTTGTTATTATTATCATTATTTTCTTTTCATTGCGCTTGGAGCGGCTCCACTGTCGTGCCCTTTGTAAGTCGCGGCGTCAGCTAAATGCCTGAAATGTGAATGAAATTGTGACGGAAGCTCGTCTGACAGCAAGTCACAGCTAATTATCAGTGAAATAATGAAATAATGCTGGTAGAAAGCAGCTGAAGGATCTACCAGCAATGATTAATAGAACAATGATAGCTTCATTTGATAATGACACCTTTAGCAAAAATCATTTCGGGTTATCTAAGAAACTATTTTCACATTTATAATGGATTTTTTTTCATCTGACCCACCTCATTTTGAAGGCTAATCACTTTTTTCCGCCTGGCTTACTTTGCAGGGACTTAACTTCAGCAACACAACAGAGCTAACCATTTCCATTTGAGGCATGTAGCTCCGTTATAGATCCACAAACTCTTTCAACAACAACAACAACAACAACAACGCTGCTGAAGGCCTGTTTTAATCCTCTCCAGCCCGACTCCCGAGTCCTCGAGGGTCCTCCGAGAAACAGAGCGGGTCGCTGACACTGGCGTTCGCCGTGCAGGACCGACGCTTCCATCCCGACAGTAATACGCTGACTAGCACTCCGCTCACACCTGCGGTCGGTACCCCCCCTCCCCGTCTCTGCTCCTCCGATCCACCCCCCGCCTCCTCCCGCGGGCCCCCCCGTCGGGATCAAACGAGGAGACCTATCACCACTTAGCCACACCTCGCCATCCCCAGGAGGATAAATGTATACGCTCCATTAATTCACCCGTATATCTGCAGACTTCAGTCAGATTCTTATATTTTCCCTCTCTGAAGACGTTCAAGGACTTCCAGCGTAGCATCGCTCTGTTTACTTTGCTCTCCCAGGTGGGGCATTTCCATTTGAATGGTGTCTGGGTGTGTGTGTGGGTGCATCGCCGCGTGAGTTCGGATATCACGCCTTCATCAGCGCGCGTGTGTGTGTGTGTGTGTGTGCATGTGCATGTATGTACGTGTGTGTATATATGTGCAGTGCATGCCTTTCTTTTCAGTTCAAAGCAAATCTTTTGACATGTAAAGAAACCTTTGCAGCATCCCCCCCTCTCAACCTTGCCGGGAGCACGCATAGCATGAAAAAAATGGACAGAGGGTCCCCCCCCCCCATAGGAAGGAAGGGAAGCGGGGGGGGTCCATCTGTGCTGCGTTCAAGGACAACAGTGTTATCCATTTTGGAACAGTATGAAACAGGCCAGTGTTTTCGGCGGGGGGGTTTGGGAAATGCTGGCTCCTGGATGAACTGTGGATGCCACTGTTCCCCTGCCAAGCCTACTGTGATGTGGAGGATTAGATGTGAATCATTGACTCCTTGTTGGTATGTGTCGGCGCGACTCCTCACGTCCGAGAGGCGAGATAACGAACGGAAGGCGAGCGATTGGTCCTGATCCATGTGATGGCAGAGCATCGCGGTGTTACGGTGTTCATGTTTTATGTGCATTATTCAGTCAGAGGCGTCGGGGTTTGGTCATATCTATTAATCTCTGTTCTCTTCTCCTCTTTTCTCTCCTCCCTTTCTTCTCCTCATCTCCCGTCTCTCTTTCCCCGCCATTCTATCTTGCTTCTCTTTGCTCTCTAATCCTTTGCTCTTTCGGTGCTCCACCCCTCCTCTTCCTCTCCGTCTCCACCCTCTTCATCCCCCGTCCTCTATGACAGAACCGTTTCCATCTGCAGATGTCGGCCCGCGTGCCTCCGTCGGCCCTGGGCAGCCTGCTGCTGTCGGTCCTGCAGGGGGGAGACGGGGGGAGGGACGGGGGAGGCCGGGGGGAGGAGGCGGGCTGGGGAGGAGCAGCTGTGGTCTGCCCCGGGTGGGAGGAGGGGGGCGAGGGCTTGCTGTCCCACCTGCAGACGCACAGCGGTTCCACCTGGCGTCTGTGGGACATCATCAACCTCACCCGGCCCTCGGGGGGAGGAGGAGGAGGGGAGAGAAGGGGGGAGGCCAGCGAGGAGAGGCGGGAAGAGGAGGCGCTGAACATCCTCTCCGCCCGTTTCCTGCGCTCCCCGTCTCCCGTCTCCTCCGTCCTCCTCCTGGGCTCCGACCCCGAGTGCCTGTCGTCGGTCCTGCGGGCCGCCCAGCGCCTCGCCCCCTCGCTGCCGGCGCTGCAGTGGATCATGGGATACCCGCTGTCCCCGGACTCGCTGCACACCCTCGGGGGCCCGCTGGGCCTGCTGGCCTACGGGGAGGTCGGCCGCAAGCCCATCAGCTTCTACATCCGGGACGCCTTGCAGCTGATCGGCCGGGCGGTCACCGCGGCGACCATGGTGAGGCCGGACCTGGCGCTGATCCAGAACATGGTGAACTGCTACGACAAGCCGAACCGGCACGAGCTGCCCTCGTCTGGACAGTACCTGGCCAGGTAGACGCGCACACACACGCGCACACACACACACACACACACACACACACACACACGTTAACATCAGTTATTATAACATTGTGAAACTTGATTGATCCTTGTGGGGAAATTCTATTTTGCTTTTCTCCTCCACAAGAAGGTCAGAGGTCAGAGGTCAGAGGTCAGCTACAGCATTCATTTATTTTATTTTATTTATTTATTTATTCATTTATTTATTGAATTGGGACAGTGACAGTGACATTAATCAACATATCAGCATTACACGGAATAAGCACAATTGCTGAATTTCATCTGTAGTCCCGAGGCGGGTACTCACAAAAACACAAATTACAAACAGTATTTACAAAAAGTTACATACAGTAAAAAAGATAAAGTGCACAATTAACCGAATCACAATGAGCATCCCTGGAGCTGGTAGAGATTCAGGCAGATGCTTTTTGATTTGATTTAAAGGGGCTGGACTGTGTTAGTGAAGTGAAATACCCCTTTAAGAGCACATATAGCAGGTCTGGGCCACTAGAACCACCAGGCCACCCTGACGCCCCAGAGCATGATCTACTCAGTACAGCTGCTGATTGAAAAAATGCACAGACAAGGTCACGAAACTGTACACAACCCATGTGGACCATAATACGCAAGACAAAAAACAAAGTGCGCTAAATCCCCGTGTCACACCGCTGAACGTCTGTGAGCCTGTTAGCTATCTGATCGACACTTTGGCACTTTTTGCCGGCTCCACTGGTGCTACTGTACGCTCCGGTTGCTGCCCTTGTCTGTCCTCTGCACTCTGGGGCTGGTGCCTTCTGAATAGCGCTGTCACACCGGGGGTGAGGAGGAGGAGGAGGAGGAGGAGGAGGAGGAGGAGGTCTTTATGGCATACAGATTCACTAGACTGCCACCGGAGAGTTTTGTCTGTTTCTGTTTGCTGCCGCTGCTTCAATCCCTCCAGCTTTAAAAGGAGGCCTCTGACAGCTTTCATGTGCTCTGTCAAGGTGTGGTCTGTGATAACACACACACACACACACACACACACACACACACACACACATAGAAATACATATTAAACCATAAACATTCTCACTTAAAACAGATAAAATCCCAAATCCTCACTTTTATACACAGCAAAAAAAAAACTCTCACACACACACATACACCCTCTTAAGCCACACGTGACTCTGTAGCTCTTTGGTGGAAACTCACTCCAAAGTTTAAATGCCTCCGCTTTGCCCGATTGACATGGCCACTTTTCCAATGGCGGCAATGGATTAAACCGTTTGTATCCGACTGTTGTGGCCATGTGGTGTTGGTGGGTGAAGGATTTGCGGTTTGAATCAGGCCCACAGCAAATATTGAACACGTGCTGCCTGCCAGCTGGCAACCGATCATCAGCTCCACCAGCGGCCATCACAAGCTGCCTTGACTCTCTCTGCAGTTGGGTTGGTACGGTCCGTAGCGGGGGTGCGATGAGAACCAGAGGCTAAGACATGTGAAGTGGACCGTGGGTTAAACTTTGATTATTGAGAAATTTAGCAAGTAAAAAAACCTGTTTTTTAAGTTTTATATCATTAAGATGCTCATTGATATACTTTGTAATAAGCTTTTTTTCCCCAAAGTAAAAAAAAAACCTTCTTTAATGTCATTAAACTGATTTTTATCATATATTTTTTATGAAGAATAAAGAAGTGTCTTTGGAAAGCCACATCTTCAAGAGCCTCTCTCTGGGCTGTCAGAGTCTATAGTCATACTCAGCATAGACAATTTATAATAGACTTCTCCACAATACAGTGTCGGTGACCTTTGACCCTGGTCTGCGAGAGACTGATAAACGAGGTTGTTCTGCTGCGCCATTTAAACCGGGGGACCCCGTTAAGACACCTTGCACTCCAGCTCAGCCTCGCACTCCTGATTCTTATCCCTCCCACTGTAAGAGCCGAGGCCGGGCCGTGGCTTCTGGGAGCCCTAACAAAAACATGGAAAAGTCAATTAACAGCTCAAAGCCCGAGGGGGACGGAGGGAGGGAGAGCAAGGGGGAGGGAGAGAGGGGATGTCTGGAGATGTACGAAGGGCAGGAGGAGGAGGAGGAGGAGGAGGAGGAGGAGGAGGAGGAGGAGAGCCAGATGTACCACGGTTTATATTCAAAGCAGCAAAGCCACGAGGAGTTTGGCGGAAATAAAGCTGGAATACAAATACCAAGTAACCAACCATGATAATGCTTCCGAAAGTGCGGAACCATAAATCCCGGGATGCTTATTCCCATAAAGACGAGAGATGGAGAACAGGGGGGAGAAGAGTCAGAGAGAGGGAGTGATGAAAGACAGAGGGAGTAGGAAACAGCTAAGGGAAGATAGGGAGGAGAGGCTTGTGTGGAAAAGGATGTGACAGAGGAGAAGAGAAAGAGAGAGAGAGAGAGAGAGAGAGATGGAGGGTGGAGACAGATAGAGCGCCGTTGTTATCGGAGTGAGATCTGCCAGTCAGTGCCATCTCAAAGATACCGCCGTCAAGCCGATTCCATCTCCCTCAACCCGAGAGATTAAAAGCACTGAAACAAGCAAAGCCTCGCATCATCCCAGACAGACAGACAAGACGGAGATAGAGGGAGTAAACTTTTCCCTGAAGGAGATGGAGCGATAACGGGGCGGGGGGGGGGGGGGGGGGGGAAGCGTGACACATGCACCGGGGACTTTTATTATGGAGTCATCAATTCACCGGCCACTCCGCTGACATTTATTCTGCGGCGTTGTTGTAAAGCGAGAGGCCAGGTGTGAGCGAGGAGGCGAGCCATCCCTCTCTGACACCGACGCTTTTTCTGACATCCTCAGCCCTTTTTTTTTTTTTCATTCCCGGATTGATGCGGCACAACAACGCCACATAAAACCCTCCACATTTAGAAAAGGTGAAGCTGTTTGAAAGTTTGTCATACTTCTTACAGACCCCGCCCCCCCCCCCCCCTGAAAAAAAGCAAAAAAAATAAAATAAAATCTCATTTCTGGGCACGAATCCAAAAAATGCCACATACTGGGGGGAAAAGTGGGGATCTTTGTACTCAGGTAATCCCTCTCTGCTCGGATAAGAGATGTAAAGTGAGGCCCTGTGGTTAATGTCTGTGGGCAGCAGCAGCACCAGCCACTACACTGTAGTAGAGGAGGATGGAGTGGTCGGCTTGATGAATACGCTGTCTATGGGATGTGATGATTCAGCCGCGCTATTAGCATGAGTGATTTCAGCTCAAGGCGAGGCGAGCACTTCCGCTTTATGATCAGAGACAGAGAGGGGGGGAGGAGGGGGGGAGAGAGAGAGAGAGGGTGAGAGCTGCTGCTGATGATGATGAAACATAAGTTAGAAAGGGATGAGAACGCTTGACTTTCAAATCAGGAGCAATTTCAATCAGATTCCCGGGGAAAAAAAACGATGGTGCGAGTGGGGGGAGCGACTCTGCAAATTGGTATCATAAGGTGGCTTTAAGTGAATTACAGTGTGAGCGCAGGGGCACACACACACACACACACACACATGCATGAATGCACACGCCGTACACACACACACACACACACAAACGTAAACGCAAAGTGCATTCGTATTCCTCGTGGCGCGCCGGCAGCATTTTCCCGCCCAGCCCGGCGCTCTGGAGGTGAGGTTAATGACCCTCACTATCAATTTAGCCTTTTGGTTCTCCTGAGCGTATCCCGTATTTAATGGGGGGGGGGGTGGGGGGGGGAGTTCACCAGCAGCGGTCACACTCTCTCCGCTCATGCATTCACACATATACATAAAGAGACAAAAAACAAAAACAAAAGGAGAAAGAAATACGACGAGGAAACTTTTATTTTGCTACTCTCGGCTTTACCAACCTTTTATAAAAACTTGCCATTTTCTAGCAGCGACCCGGACGCCATCAACAGTCGGCGCACGGTCCGGCGCCCAACACCGAACACGCCAATCCCTGCATACCTTAACATTTACACAAGCGACCTCGACGATGTCTTAACGACCCCTCTGACAATTCCCCACCAATCAAGCTGTGATCAAACAGTCCGACAGTACGAGTTCAGGTTGAGACCGATCACCGCGATGATCCCAACAAGATCAAGGCAAGACAGCCAGCAATCCCTCACCCCCTCCCTCCCTCCCTCCCCCACCTCCCTCCTGCGTGGTTCAAGAGGCCGGGGCCAGATTTATGTGCGAGCGGGGATTGCTCTTCCTAATGTATTCCTCCGTAAAGACCGGCGAGGGCCACCGGGAGTGTGAGGCGAATAGCAATGGACCGTCTGCATGGACGGGCAGATAGGAGGAGACCCTCAACGCACCGCATTAACTTTTAATTATGAGTTTCTGGGAGATGCAATTATTACATCCGCCCATCTGAGAGAGGAGACTCCGCGGCCAGACTGTGCATGTGTGCTCCATCGTTTTTGTTAGTTTTTTTATCTTCCTTTCTCCCAAGTTTTTTTTTCCTCTTTTTGCTAGAAGCATATGGAGCCGCTGTGAGATGAAAATCCACCAGCATGTGTCCGACTAACTCCAGATAAACTGTTACTCTGTTGTTCTGTTTGGTTTATTTCCCCCTCGCGTTACTGTTCGTCTCTCTCTCTCTAGGTTCTTCTCCAACACCTCCTTCACCGGGGCGACAGGCCTGATCCAGGTGGACGCCGGCCTCTCCCGGGTCCTCTCCTCCCAGCTGTTCCACGTGTGGAGCCTGAAGAGGGGCGCTCTGGGCCAGCCGGCCTGGGTGACCGTGGGCCAGTGGACCCGGGGCAGGCTGGAGCTGGAGGGCGGGGTGCTGCGGCTCGGGGGGGGGCTCGGGTTCGGGGGCGGCCTGGGACAGGGCCAGGGGGCCGGGGTGAGGGGAGGCGACGGCCAGGGGGACGGCAACGCGGGAGGGCGCTGGAGGCCGGGGCTGTCCGCCGAGGGACACCGGCTGAGGGTGGTGACGCTGGTGGAGCACCCGTTCGTCTTCACGCGGGAGGTGGACGAGGACGGGCTGTGTCCCGCCGGCCAGCTGTGTCTGGACCCCAGGACTAACCGGTCCGACCTGATCCAGACCCTCTTCAACCAGCTGCACAACCCGAACAGTACGGCTGCAGACTGGGAGAGCGACGGTGAGTTTTTATTAAAGTCTTTATCATACATATGTGGTGGTTTACTGTCATGCTGGAAGATATTTTAACTCGTGGGAGGATTTCTGCTGTCTGGTTTGTATTTAGTTGCTGTGTCACACCGGCCACACGTCTACCTCCAGGTCTCCCCGTCACGACTGAAGTGGATTTTTAGAGCTGAAATCAATAAGGGATCATAGTGGGTCAGTCAATAAAAAAAAATACCAGCTGCTATGTCAGGGGGGACATGTCTGCAGCCGCGGCTCACTTTCACGACTGAAGTGCATTAAACAGGTTCAATCGATAACAGATTGTATTTCACCACCAGGTACTCTGTCACCGGCTCAGCTACACACACAGCATATGGTATATACAGCACGGACAGAGCAGATGTCATCAATACCTTCCCATTCAGGCAGATAAAGTCAGATGTCTGGGTGTGTTGGATTTGCACACCTTTATATTTTGGCTCACGCTGTCGTTTTTTTGACAGCATCATCAATTTCATATTTGAAAAGTCTGCACAATCCAAGCAAACACAATCTAAAGAAAAATCTATTCTAATTCGGTGTGCACAGTGAATCGTAATATATAGATTGATGTAATTGAAAAAGTAAGAAAAGGGAGAAAAAGGAGCTTTTGAATTCTGCCTGAAGGCGATCCCAGACGTTCAACGTGAGCTTATGGACTTACGACCTCGTCTAAACACTGTCATTAGTAAATACCCTTGTCATACGGGCAGCGCTTAGCCGTTAGCTATGGTAATCGTCATGACAGATTCTGTCACAAAGTGGCAACCGGCGTGCTTGGGACGTGAAGGAGGCACGTCTGCTGTAGTTATGGCACCTCCGTCAGCACCGCCGCCGGGGTGTGTGGTGGATAAAAGGCAACGCCATCTGTGTCAGTGGCAGCAGTGATACAGTATGTGGTTTTACAATGATGTTAAATAGGGTGTAACAGTGTTTTATAGTCTTTTATGATAGGTCAAAGTAGGGGTGGGCGATATGACTAAAAATCAATATCGTGATTATTTCAAACTTTTACCTCGATTACGATGAATGAACGATTATTTTATTTGTTTTGTTTTATTTTGAAATTTGTTTTATTTTGAAATTGACCGGATGCTCTATGCCATTCTTGCCCGGCTTGACACATTCGCTCTTGGCTCGCCAAAAAACGAACGGTCCAAACCTGTCTGAACACGGCGTTACTGGACGGGGCGGAGGGACGTGACTGAATACCACGTAGTATTTTTTAAGGTGACAGTTCATGAACGCAGTATTGGAGAAAGTATTTGGCCCGTTCATTCGCAGGAAAGTGATGTTACGTCTGATGGGCACACACACACACACACACACTCACACTGGTTGCTTTGCTAACTGGCGCTTCTAGACGTTCCTCGTTCTTGTCGGCCTAAATAACAATCGAAATGAACGATTTTGAAAATTTGCCACGATTACATAATTAAATCGCGATTACGATTATAAACACGATTATCGCCCACCCCTAGGTCAAAGGTTGTTAAACTTTGTGCCACCCTGAGATCTAGTCATGGCATAAAACATACGAGTACTCTTACTAGTACTCTTACTAGTACTCTTGTCCCATGAGCATCCAAAACAGGCCTGCAGCATCATCATCGTCATCCTTTTGCCTCCCAGAGCTGCCGCAGGACCTGAGGAAGTGTTGCTACGGCTACTGCATCGACCTCCTGGAGAAGCTGGCGGAGGACATGGGCTTCACCTTCGACCTGTACATCGTCGGGGACGGGAAGTACGGGGCGATGAGCGGGACGGGCCGCTGGACGGGGCTGGTCGGCGACCTGCTCAGCGGCACCGCCGACATGGCCGTCACCTCCTTCTCCATCAACTCCGCCCGCAGCAGAGTCATCGATTTCACCTCGCCCTTCTACTCCACCAGCCTGGGCATCCTGGTGAGGCGTCGGCATTTATTAGTCTGCCGCCGTTTTTTTTGATGTTGAGCGTTTTCATTATTTGAGTGGAGCATGAAAACTCCACCGCAGTCAGAGGCAGCGTAGCGTTGAGTTGTCAGTCTCTCTCTCTCTCCGGGGGTTAGCACTATTTCAATGTGATACGGCACGACTTTCACATCGTCTCTTTCTATCCCACTCGTCTGGGTCTGCCGCTGAGGAACGGGAGATCGTTCGTGGAGTCAATAATTTGTTTGCCGAGTTTTGAGTGGGCTTGATAATTATGAAAGTCTAAGTGAGAGAGAGAGAGAGAGAGAGAGAGAGTATGAGAGATGAGTAGAGGAAGCAATTTAAGAGGAAGTCTAGCAGTGTCCTTCGGTAACCCCCCCCCCCCTCTGTGGCTGATGCACAGCAATATATAATATGAGGTAATGGTCCCAATCCAAAACGAGATCTCCACCATTTGCCAAGAGTGACACTTCCCCTTAAAAAATGATCAGTAGCACCAAATGAAACTGAATTATTATGAAGTATTATTTTTAAAAGATGTATCGAGTTGTTCCTGCAGCGGTCCTGATGCTGATGTCCCCCCCCCCCCACCCACCCACAGGTGCGTAGCCAGGACACGGCGGCCCCCATCGGCGCCTTCATGTGGCCCCTCCACTGGTCCATGTGGGTGGGCATCTTCGTCACGCTGCACCTCACCGCCCTCTTCCTCACCCTGTACGAGTGGAACAGCCCGTTCGGCATGACGCCCCACGGCAGGAACAGGCTGCGCGTCTTCTCCTACTCCTCCGCCCTCAACCTCTGCTACGCCATCCTGTTCGGACGCACCGTCGCCACCAAGGTGAAGTGACGGAGAGGTGTTACCGAGGGTGGGGCGGGGAGGAAGATGTAGGAGGAGGGGGGACCAATTGGAAGAGGAAGTAAAAAAAAAAAGGAATGACAGAGATGGCGGCAGACAGGAAAAAAAGATGGATAGGAGAGAGGTTAAATTGGTGGGCAGCCATGAAGAAGAGAGGTACATGAGGAACAGGGAGGATAACCCACACACAGGGAGGGAGAGGGGAGAGGGTAATTGAGATTGAAGGAGTTATGGTGAGGACGATAGGGGATGGATGAAGGCGGAATGGGGGAGGGAGCGAGCAGAGGTTAACTACTCCAGGTAGTCGGACAGAAAGTTGGAAACAGGCAGACAAGGGAGAGGGAAAGGCAATGAGGGGGAGAGAGGGGAAAGGGCAAATGGGTAGGCAGGGAGAATGTGTTTCAGCGAGGAGGGTGAGCGGGAGGTTGACAGAAAGATGGTGAGTGAAGGGTTGAAAGGGTAAGTGGGTAAGCAGAGGAGGGGGGGAAAAAAAAAGCAATAGAGTGAGGGCAATATGGAAGTTGGTAGACAGAAAATGATTTAAAGGGGAAAGGGCGAGAGGGTGAGCCGGAGTCGGAGAGCCGGCGGTGTTGAGGTCGAGTGAGAGGGAGGGAGGGAGGGAGGGAGGGAGGGAGGGTATGTGAGACAGAGATGGAGTCGCTGTCCGTGGTGCTGAACTGTCTAGCTGTATAGGAGAGATGCTGTCCAAGGTGCTGAACACACATGGAGGTCTGATTCCAATAATTTATCACAAACATTTCCCTCATTTCTCACAATTGAATTTCCTCCCATTTTCACTTGATTTTGATTTAGTATTTTTATTTCTCATCTAATAAAACGTGTCCTTGCGGTCCAGCAGTCTTCAGAAACCTGTCACATTTGACTGATAGTGTCCCACAGTGACATTGATGAAGAACAATTTGGTCCCCTGTATTCTTTGTCTTTAAATGATCAACGTCAACATGATAAATTATGCTAGCTCTCTAAATATGACACATTCAGATTCATATCTAAAAACAAACAAACTACTCCTCTCTGGTCTGTCTGTGCCTTCTAATACTTTTACACTGTCGCTAAAGGAAGCAGGAGGAAGTTTCTCCATCAACAGCCTCGTGACTCTGAGCCTCTATTAGGATCAGAGCATCTGCAAAACGCCTCAAATGTAAATATAAATGTCTTAAGTGGCACTGAGACATATGCAACCTATCCAAGCAGTCAGATCAAGTGAACTGTTTACATAGCTGCCGATAAGTCTTATTTCCCAGGAGTCTCATTATGGTTGATTTGAGGATTTGAGGTTTAGTAAGATAAATTGGCAAACCTGTAAAATCCTGAAAACCTGGATTATATGTTATATATGTTGTGATGTGTTAAGTCTCTCACATTTCCCCTACAACCCAGGGGGAACAGTATTATTGTAGGATCTTGTGAAGACCCACACATAGAAGAGCTAATAGTATTTTTGCCTTACGCCTTCACAAATTTTGCCTATAGCCACTGTGGGGACAATTTTCTAAATGGCCCTAGTTAAAATGTTTTCATGACTCCCTCTTATAGTCCACAGTTCCCGGAGAAGATATCATTTAGTAATCTCTGCTCATAATGAGGATGCTATCTTCCCCTCCTCGCCTCTGATTACACTCGGAGCACAAAAACATCTGCAACACTCTCCTGGTATTAGGCTGCAATCTTGCTTGTACATTTTTTTTCTTAAGCTTTAAAAACCTTCCCCTTCATTTACACCTCCTGGTAATGGGCCAAATAAATAAATGATCATAGCCTTCACCTGAATTCACCGGGGCAAGGCAATTTGGTGGAGACATGTTCCTAATGTGTCTCGCTAACAACACCCTCGCCTTTTCCATTTCCCCTTTTCACTGACGCATTTTAACATCAATCCAATTTCCCACCTTGTTCGTGTTTCTTGTCATTTAGTTTCTGTTATGCATCTCGGTTTAATTTTTGATTGACGTCAAGAAATTTTTCTGTTTTGAGATAAGATATTTTTAGAAACCCGTTGCATCTTTTTTGTTTTTTTCATCTCCCCTGCACAACCTGCTATTTTTCCTCATGTGTGTTGTTTTATATGCAGATAGACAGACAAAACATTTTTATTTTTTTTTACATTTGTCGTACGTCTCCACTCCTCAGACTCCCAAGTGTTGGACGGGCCGCTTCCTGATGAACCTGTGGGCCATCTTCTGCCTGCTGGTGCTGTCCAGCTACACCGCCAACCTCGCCGCCGTCATGGTGGGGGAGAAGACCTTCGAGCAGGTCTCGGGAATTCACGACGAGAAGGTTACACCCGTGCACGAGGACACAAACTTGCAGACGCATGCATGCCAACACCAGCCCACACACACACACACACACACACACACACACCAGCCGCCCACACAAGGACAGGCTAATGAGTAAAGAGAGGGAATTATTTATCAAGGATTACCGCCTTTTATATCCTTAAACCCTGCAGGGAGTTCACGGATACAGTGAATTTGATTACGATATCCTCTCTCTATCTCTCTCTCTCTCTCTCTCTCTCTCTCTCTCTTACACCATCTCTTCCACCCACGCCTCCTCCCCTTGCATCGACGCCCCCCCCCAGCTACACCACCCGTCCCTGGGCTTCCGGTTCGGGACGGTGCGGGAGAGCAGTGCCGAGGATTACATGAAGAAGAGCTTCCCCGAGATGCACGACTACATGAGGCGCTTCAACCAGCCCACCACCCCCGACGGTGTACACATGTTAAAGTAAGACACACACACACACACACACACACACACACAGCACTGCGCAAAAAGGTCTTAGATGTGATATTTAGAAACTTTTTATTTCATTACTTCTGAAAGCATCTCCACTTTATGGATTTTTTTGCTCGTTTGTTCCATTTATTTGTTTAATTTGTTGAAATAAAAAGTAGGTAGCTAGCTTGTTGCACTTCTACCTCAACTCTGGTTGTTGAGGAAGGAAATGCTCTTATGATTTCTGGTGACTAGTAGTTCTCTACCTACCTATGTTGAATGCACTTATTGTAAGTCTCTTTGGATGAAAGCTTCTGCTAAATGACGGTAATGTAATGGAGGACACTTTTCTATAATACCTCTTTCACATCTGGCATTAAAAGGCAATCTGCTCTTCGATATGCCTGGATGATGTGGATAACGGACAATCCCGCCACCTCCTTGCATTTATATCTGGTATTTATACTGTTTTTAATGTGTTCTGGTTGTCTGAATTGGTGATCGGGTCTCTTTTTTTTCACCCGCGCGATGCAAAAGCAGGCGCGTGGGTGGTAGAGGAGGCGAGTCCGCCTATTGTCGACAAAAACAAACATAGCGGGTGCGGGATCATCGGGGGTGACGTCGCAGTTACAGCCTGTGTTTACGTTTCCTTCGCTCGTCTTCTAGCAGGAGACGTGGAGCCGACCTTCCCTTCCTCGCTACTGTGAACACGCTGCACGGATTCACACCGTCTGGCTGAGATACGATCGCACCGGGCGCTGTGTGCATTGCATTCGTGTTCATTTTTCCATCTCCAGATAAAATATCGCGATGCCGACTGCATTTTAATAACAGGTGTAAAGTTGCTCACATACGTATGAATCACACACTCACAAACACGCTACACAAGAGTGAAAGGCGGTTACCGTGGCTGACACGAGCACAGCGGGACACACACTCTTGATACCAACTACACCCCTCATAACCGAAGCCTCAACGCACATCAAACACATAAAGTGCACACCACAGAGCAACCGCCAAAGATGCTGAGATAGTGCGCGCGTGCTGACGTTGAAGACACAAAGCGCTTGTTCAGAGAAAGAGGGGGGGGGGGTGGATGAGGGGATGAGAACAGCGAAGACAAAAAAGGCAGCGTTTGTTTAGCGCACGAGGCCAGGCAGCAGTGGAAGTCACAGCGGTGCAAAGAAGAAGAAGGAGTGAGGAAGTAAAACACTGCGCTGGCAGAACCACTGACCCCAATACTGCTCTCAAATCTCAGGGAAGAAAAAAAAAAAAAAAAAAAACTCCTCACAAGCTCCCGGAGAGACAGAGTGCTGAGGGGTACACGTGTGAAGGCGCTCGCGCACACACACACACACACACACACACACACACACACACACACGCATGAGCTCGCAAAGAAATAATCCACACGCACACATAAATTATACACACATACAAGCTTCTGACCCTCTTCAGTCCCCGAGTCTCCATCCTCTCCCTGCTCCTTTATATTTATCCGGCATAGACGGAGACTTTTCTGCTTTGCCAGCACAGCAAAGACTTTGTAAAGTCACCCCCGCTTTTGTTGTGCAGTAAATGCCCTGAATAACAAGAAGTCTCAGGTAATTTGATCAGTCTGGCCTAATATGACATCAGACTGTGTTCCTGTTAGCCTGGCTAGCTCTGTGCATGCGTGCGTGTGTGTGTGTGTGGTTTGACTATGGGTGTGTATGTGTGCTTCTGTATCAGTGTGTTTGTGTGTCTGCATACTATTCCAATCCAGTGCATTGCGCTCGGTATCCTGAAACTCACCTGCTGCCAGCCGTGGTCAGCAGCAGGCCGCGGGCAGAGGAACACTATAATTAGAGGTCAATTAGGGTCAATTGGATCGATATAGTCTGAGTAGGGGAGTCTTCGGCAGTGTGTGTATCGCACCTTATCAGTCGGCCACGGCTGTTGGTTTAGGTAATGATGTGTGTGTTTACACAGTGTATTAGAATGCAGTTAATCTCATCCTCTATATAAATGACAAAGTGGCGGCATGACGGGCGACAGCCGGAAAACTTCGGGAGAGTGAATCCGATCGTTTCCAGGTCTTGGAAAGTTCAGGGTCTCACGAAAGAATGTCTCCAACACTTGAGACTGTATGTGACTGTATTACACACACATCTGTTTATCTATTTTGTGTGTGTGTGTGTGTGTGTGTGTGTGTGTGTGTGTGTGTGTGTGTGTGTGTGTGTGTGTGTGTGTGTGTGTGTGTTTGTGCTGAAGGACAGATCCTCCCACCCTCGATGCGTTCATCATGGACAAAGCCCTGTTGGACTTCGAGGTCTCTATCGATGCAGACTGCAAACTGCTCACCGTGGGAAAACCATTCGCCATAGAAGGTACGAAAAGTGGCTCACACACATGCATGCATTTAAAAAAACACACTCTCTCTCACACACATGCATACTCATATATACTGCATACAGAGACACAGACACATGCAGAGATAAAAACCTATCAAGTAGTTACTGCTGTGACTGACAGAGAAGCACAATGATTCGCTGTGTGAACGTAGAACGCTGCAGGGTGAAAACACACAGTTATCTATTATTAACAGGAAGCTGGTCTGAGTACTCGCCGCTTTAAACTCTCAGGTAGGACGAGCAGCAAGACCGCCATAGAGCATATAGACAAGTCGACAGCCAGTCAGAAAACTGATAATGACCCACACAGGGGGGTTTCTCTCTTAGTCAGGTTCATGTGAGTTTCTGCAAGGACGTGCGGGAATGTGCAGGTGTGTGTGTGTGTGTGTGTGTGTGTGTGTGTGTGTGTGTGTGTGTGCATGTGGTCTTCAATCGTTTAGGGGTTTAGCCCGTCAGACATCTCGGTGAAGTCAGGTGAATTTTGGCTGATTTATCGCACTTTTTTCTTCTGTCTGTTTGGCCGCGGTGGCTATCGCTGCTCACGCTGACAACCCAGTTCTTCCTCTTTTTCATTCCAAACAAACTGCTTCTGCTGCTGCTGCTGGAAATGTTAAACGCATCACTTCCTGTGCGCCAGAGGAAGATGTACCTGTTTAGAACGTCAACACAGCAATGAAGAATAGAAAAACAGACATGTAGTTAGATGAAAATGTCACAGAGTGTTATGTTCAGGTGGGGTAAGACTAGGCATGTAGTGGTGAGGGTGAAATGAAAGAATGTAGTCAGTGGAAAGTGTGTGTATTTATTGGTCTGTGTTTATGTGTGTGTGTGCACGTGCGCGGTGCAAATATGCACGTGCGCGGTGCATTTCGCACGTGTGCATTTTTTTGTTTGTTCGCGTCAAGAGTTCGTCCATTTGTCTCATCCTCCCGTCTCCCAGACAGGCAGGCAGCCCTAGACAGATAATTGATACAAGCAAGCAGTGGGCCACGCGGGACCAAACACTGATTCCAATGCAATTACTCTGCTAATCACAGCCCACCCTCAGCCAGACCCCCTCGCTCCCCGGCTCCCCGGCTCCCAGGCTCCCAGCCCCCCCCCCCGCGCGCTCACCGTGCAACTCCCTTTCACTCGAGGATCATCCATTGTTTTTGTCACCGTCTGAAACGGTTCGAGGGAGCGGAGGAGCATCACGCCGCGGCATCGCTCGTGATTGTTGCCGGCGATAAAGCAAAGTCTCATTGGTATGTAGAGCGAGTCGATGCGAGGGATGATAATGATGAATCCGCGCCGACCTTTGATAGCCAACCCTGCAATCTGATGTGCGATGGGGAGGGGGGGGGGACTGGAAGTGAATGGGTCCCTCAAAGGTGGAGGAGGAGAGAGAGAGCAGGAAATTGAGGAAGAGGAGAGGAGGAGGAAGAGTGGGAAAGAGAGGTGGGGGAGCCGGGGGGTGGAGTAGTAGAGGGAGGTAGATAGAGGGCTTTCATTTGCCCACTGCCAGTTTGCGCCTTTCTGCACAGCGAGTGATAAAAGAGCCAGCCAACAGAGTCTCCTAATCAAGACAAACCTTCACCCCGACCAGGCGGAGCGAGGGAGGAGAGAGAGAGAGAGAGAGAGAGAGAGAGAGAGAGAGAGAAAGGGTGGTGAAAAGAAAGCGAGGGAGAGTGCCATTTGGTCTGTATGAGGAGGAAGGCAGGATTTATAGAGCGGTCGGCGGACTTTGGAGACGGGAGATAGAGGAGGGGAGGGGGAGGAGGGGGGAGGGTGTGGGAGGGGGGAGGGTGTGGGGGAGACCGGAGGGGGGAGGCGGCGCTGGCTGAAGTCTCCTGGCCACTTCGGTGGAGAGAGAGATGCAGCGGTGCCACAGTGTGTCTGCGTTTCCGCTGAGTGCTGTTTGGAGATGTTTACGACAGCCGAGACACACCCCATTAATAACGTTGCCACTGAACACGCAGCCACTCACGGCTTGTTTGGGCGTGTGTGTGTGTGTGTGTGTGTGTGTGTGTCCCTGTGTGTGTGTGTGTGCATGAATGGTCTAAACAAGCTCAGTCAAGCAGGACGGAGTGCATCTCAAGATCAAAACGAGGCGGGCAGGACGATTTGGTTGCCAGGGGGGGAAGACGGTTGGGAAAGGGGAGCAGCTCACATCTGGAGAGAGTGTGTCGCGCGTGTCTTTTGTGGTTGCGTTCTTGTGCGTGCGTGTGCGTGTGTGTGTGTGTGTGTGTGTGTGTGTGTGTGTGTGTGTGTGTGTGTGTGTGTGTGTGTGTGTGTGTGTGTGTGTCAACATCTGTGAGAAACTTCATTCCAAAAACAGATATCCACCATTTGAAAAAAGTTGATGTCATCTCTTACAGAATGAGCGCTGGCATGAAAGTGAAATGTATTACGGGTTTCAAATAATCATCTGCAACATTTTAGTAGAAATAAATAAATCTGTTGATATATTGATATGTATTGATATATATTGATATAAAACAACAGTGATTCAACCTCCAGTCAGTTCATGAAAGCTTTTACATTTGCTGTTCTTTCTTTTCCTCTGGTGCACAGGAAGTGATGCATTTTACATTTCCAGTAGCAAACAAACAGAAGAAGAACTGGGTAGTTATTATGAGCCGTGACAGACAACATGGCTGAACAGACAGAAAGAAAAGAGCGCCACCTACAGGAACTCAAACTTCATCAACCAAAAAAAAAAAATGATGTCACTTTACTGGTGTGATTGACAAGTGATTGACAGGTGATGTCACCACAACAAAGAGCGCTGATTAACAAAGATGTTGCCAAAATCATAAAAACAAGCATTTTGTGGATTAAAGCGTCACAGTTAGGAGACTTTTACTTACAATACAGTGTTTTTATTATACTGACTGATGATTTCCAGCCAGCAAAACTTTTACAAAATCCATTTGGGAATAAACCATCGTGTGTGTGTGTGTGTGTGTGTGTGTGTGTGTGTGTGTGTGTGTGTGTGTGTGTGTGTGTGTGTGTGTGTGTGTGTGTGTGTGTGTGTGTGTGTGTGTGTGTGTGTGTGTGTGTGCATGTGGGGGTAGGTGTGTGTGGGGGTTTGAGTGACAGGTCCGGGACTTGTCGTCCTGTGATGGAATATGTGGATGTCTGGGGAAAGAATCAGACAAATGACAAGTGGCTGCCCACTTGTGTTTCACTGTTTGACTGAGTGCTCCAAAGGAATGCGGATGAAGATAGGCCGGCGGCAAGAAAAAAGAGAGAGGGAGGAGGAGGAGGAGGGAGACATACGTGGAGACAAAGTGATGGGGAGAGGAGGCGAGTGATAAAGAGAAGAAAGGAGTAAATCAGAAATTGAACGAAAAGTAAAGGGACAAGAGAGATAGGGAGTGAAAGAAGCAAGGAAATGAGCTCAGACAGGGAAGGAGGAGGAGGAGGAAGGAAGTGGAGAGGAGAGGAGAAGGAAGGAAGGGGAGGAAGGAGGCTTAAATAGTCTTTTGTCTCGTAGGAAGCAGAGTGTGACAGTTTCGTGAACCTCCGCAGTTCTCTCTCTCTCTCTCTCTCTCTCTCTCTCTCTCTCTTTCTGTCCGTACATCCATCAGCCTCACGCACCTTGACAGGCCCGGAGACGCCCGGAGACGCCGCTGACAGGTCCGTCTCTTTGACCGCAAACACAAATGAAACGAAACAAACAACCCCGGGAGGTCTCGGGCGGGCAAATAAATCTGCGTGAAGTAGCGGGGGACACGTTTCCTTTCATTTTGATACCTGCAGAAGCGCAGATGGAGCTGAGCAATATTTTTTGTTTTTTTTTCGCAGAGTAATCTATGATTGCACTCTTGTTTTGATGCATGTGGATAAGAGCAGGAGGCTCAACTCAAATGTTGGGTGTGGGGACGTTGCTGCTGCACCTGATGACACACAACACTTTAGTTGAGTTTATTGTCCTCAGGAAGAAATTGTTTTTCACAGCCAGGGCATGCAACAACAAAAATATGACACAGCTACACGCCTGTACACAACAGTTACAACAGTTCAACAGTAATTACAGAGGAACAATATCAACAGAAGAGCAAGATCGGTGAAAAGAACGCGATCAATAATGCCGGCATGTTCTCAAGTCGCAGTCCAGAGGGTTTGTTGAGCGTGGCGACGGTATCTGCCAGCGGGGGGGGGGAGGAAGGGGGGAGACGGGGGGAAGTGGGGATGGAGGGGATGATCTGTGTCACGGGCTAAGATAAGCGCTTCGCCCATCGATGGCTTCGGTGACGGGGGGGGGTCAGGCAGGTGGAGGGTTTTTGATGCTGTGTGGGGGCGGTGTGAAGGAGTCGGTTCCTCCCCGGTGGCTGTGACAGCGCGGTGATGAATCAGACGGTGACGGTCTTACAGCCGGCGGTCCACAGGGGCGTCGCTCGCTGTCCGGAGGATGTTAGTGCAAATATTTATGACATGAATGTTTGTTCTTCCTAGAGAGTTAGTACGATGCATGCATGCATAGTGGCATATGCAGGTTTATGACACTATGCACATGTGTGTATGTTGTTGTCACCCATGTCTTTGTTCTCTACATAGAGGTGTTACACATTTAGACACTTGAGGAAATAAATGAATTAGTGGGTCATCCACCTCTCGGGCTAGTCTGCACAAACGTTACCAAGACAAAGTAACGTTACAAAAGTGGTCGACTCTCTCTGAAGTCTGAGGCCCAATCCCAATGCCCCCCCTAAGGCCTAAACCCTGAACCCTCACAGACTTCACTGACGTCACCTGGTAAGTGCTTGAGTGCGAGAGGCTGCAAGGGCTCCAAATTGTATAAAAAAGGAATGGGACAGCACTTTGCGACATATCGCGTTACCTTGACGACACCAAATTGTTTTTATGTAGGATTGTGGGTTTGGGACTTTTTATTTTACGTTTTTTTACTTTCTTCACGACCAAGGCACTTCAGGGACCGACTGCCCGATCTGAACATCTTCCAGGCTCTTGCCTGAGTGGACCAGAGTTAATTGTCAATAATCAATTGACTCGTTTTGTCAAAACAGCATCATCAAGCAAAAATTTTAATAAATGGTTGATGAATAAACATTTGTCCTTCCATTTGTTTCCCCTGTTAACCCTGTATTTATCGTCACAAAGCTATGAATTGTGGGTAATTCCCTCAGGCAAAGTCTGCAGGCATGCAGACTTACAGAAAGTGTGCATAAAGGGCTCAAAAAGTCTGCGAGAGAGAGAGCGAGCCCTCATGCACTTGACGATTTGACATTGGGACAGCCCTGAACCCTCAAAGCCTCAAAGCCTCAAAGCCTCAAAGTCCGTGAGTCCGTGAGTCCGTGAGCGAGGCCTTATAACCCGACATATGTCCTTTTACCACGGGGCATTTGACCTTTGGCTCACTGGACTGGCTTTAGTTTCCTACACAGGAGACCCAGGGTTTGGCATCTAGTCTGTTGGTCGCTGCTCATACATGTGTGTGTGTGTGTGTGTGTGTGTTTCCTCTTCCCAGGCTACGGCATCGGCCTGCCCCAGGGCTCTCCGTTAACCCGCAACGTGTCAGAGTTCGTGAGCCGCTACAAGTCGGACGGCTTCATGGACATGCTGCATGACAAGTGGTATAAAGTGGTTCCCTGTGGGAAGAGGGTGTTCGCCGTCACCGAGGTAAGTCTTCGGGCGAGTGTGTGTTCACGCCGCCGCGTACGTGTTGTGTGTGTGTAAAAGGGGAAGCTTTCTGCTGTTGCGCTCCCGATGGGACGCAGTCAGGATTGCCTGCCAGCGACGTGCACGCACACACACACACACACACAGACAGAGAAGAAAGACATAGATCACATAAACACAAGCCTATTTACCAGCCTTAACCAGAGCTACAGGCACGTACCGTCTGGGCGTCAATACTTATTTGTGTCTGTGCTGTGGCAGAGTACTTTTAGTTCTCTCTCTCTCCAATCCTTTTAAAGAAGCGGGGAATCAGACCGCAGTGTCTATATCTGTATCTGTTGTTTGAGAACAGCGAGACGATTCAACTCCCCCTTCGGCTGAGCTTTCAAAATCCCACCACTCGCGTTTTTATTTGTTTTAGAGCAACACACGCAATCACACGGTCGCAGGTTTCTCCACTGGAATGAAAACCTCCACTTCCACCACTTTCGGAAGTTATTACTTCTCTGTGTGTGTGTGTGTGTGTGTGTGTGTGTGTGTGTGTGGGTGTGTGGGTGGGTGGCGTGTGATCTTGCCCTCTGTTGGATTGGGAGCAAAAGGAGGTCAGTGTTGTCCCTGGTGGATTCGTCAAATCAGCATGGGGCTAATTGCCATCAGAGGCAGTGCAAGAAGTGAGCCGGGTGGAGGAAGAGGAGACATGATTGGAGAGGAGCTATAGGGCCGGCCTCCTCCTCCTCCTCCTTCCTCCTCCTTCCTCTTCCTTCCTCTGGGCACATCAGCGGCTCATGAGAGATAGATGTTATGTCAGAGGGGACGGAGGCGAACCAAACGGGGACAAACCGTTCTGCAATTAACTCGCAGACTCTTTTTAACATTTCCTCTAAGTGCCGTTTCTATCTACCACTCTAATTTTTGCTCTTTTCATTTTCCAGTCTGCGTCACATGCTGAGAAGTCTGACTTCTTATAGTATATCTGCTTCCTTTGAACCCGTCCTCGTTGCCTTTTCTATTTCTTTTTCACTCTCTCCTCTCCTCTCCTCTCCTCTCCTCACTGTCATTTCCAATTCAGCCAAACTAGATATACAACAACAGAATAACAATTACATGTTCACAAATAGCCTAAATGGAAATGATGTAAATGCAAATTATCAATCTCTTTCTCTCTCTCTCTCTCTCTCTGTCTGTGTGTCTCTCTCTCTTCCCTCCAGACTCTACAGATGGGGATCCAGCATTTTTCAGGCCTGTTTGTGTTGCTGTGCATGGGGGTGGGCGGAGCCTTGCTGACCTTGGCCGGTGAACACACCTTCTATCACCTGGTCATTCCCCGCCTCCGCCGCACACACACACTGCAGTACTGGCTGCACACCAGCCAGGTGAGTGAACACACACACACACACATGCACACAAATGCATGCACGCCAGCACACACAGCTTCAAGCTCTCACACACGTGCAAGCTCACAAATGCCGAACTAACAAATGCAGCAATTACAACTGCACACTAGACAGGGGAGTACATGCACACACAGATACACACACACACACACACACACACACACAGTAGCATGCTGGTATTGGTGAGGTGTGTTCAGAGTGGGATACGTTGCTCATGTAGGTAAACTGCTCCCTCTGCTGTTGAAAACATGCAATAACAGTCCAGAATGAGACCATGTAGGAAGCAACAGTAGTGGAAGGCACTAAGGGTTTTTATAAACTATGACAGGTAAGGACTCTTTAAGAGGTTTTAAGCCAAACTTATAAAGGAAGACATTTTGAAGGTTCCCAGCAGCATTGCTCCATGAAATGGTCCGAGAACAAAGGTTCATTGTGCAGTGTCTTGATTTGTTGTTGTTGTTTGTTTTGAGGAGAGATGTTTTTAGTAACTCCTTGCTCAGGCGCAGCACTGTGGAGAAAGGTCTGGCCAAGCGAGACTAACCCATTATTGATCGCATCTCTTCTTTGTTATCGCGGCATCATCATCTTCTACCACAAGTCTTTGCTCTGTTCCTCCGCTGCGTAGATGAATTCAGTACTAAGGTTTGATTCATGTGAACCGACACTATTGGAGTGTGTATATTTGGCAACAGCGGAATGATAAAGTTATAAATAGCTACTTATCTATCATACTGTTTGTTTATACCAAAAAATATACAAGACTATCACAGATTGGGACTTTAAAGGTCATATTTTGATTTCATGACGCTCTGAGCCAAATCCAAATGAGACGCCTGCGGACATATTTTGACTGAATAATGAAACCAGTGCAGTAAATATCAAGACAGCTGCATTCTTCTGAAAGGGCAACCACTCCCGAGCACCCTGGAGCATATATCACACACCCAGCCTGCAGTCCTCCCACTTCTCTACGTGGGTGACCTTGGATGGGTTAGCCCCCCCAAGACCCTCCCTATGATTCGCCTCAGGTCCTTAGGTGTATCCTTCAGGCAAGAATTAAAGCGCTGATATGCCCTTCAAATCTTCTGCTTCAAATGTTTAGAAATGTTGAGCGGAGCACTCGGGTACCTTAATCAAAAAGGGCCGGGGCGATTGATACCTCACGAGTCTGTTTAGTAGAAAATAACAGTCTTTTGTTCCATTACAATCATGCTGTGTGCAACGAGATAGAAAAGTGATTCTAACAAAGGCAAATCATCGTCTCTCTTGATTCACTTCAAAACTAATGAACTACTAACAGATTACACATTACTAATCAGCAGGTCTCGCTTGTTTTGTTTTTTCTTCCTACTTGTAGAAAATCCACCGAGCCCTGCACACCACTTATGAAGATGTTGGGAAGGAGCTGACAGGCCTTGACCAAAAGTAATTGAGTTTGTAATCCATATCTAAATGACCAGTATTGCAGTATTATTCAGGTTATTATTATTACATATTGTGTTTACGAGTTGGCACACGTAAATGTTATATAGCATTTACACTAGAATAGATAAACTCATCCCAGTTAGAAGAAACTTGAGTATGAAAGCTGACGTATACATGCATAGATATACTTTACTTGATTTTACTCGGGATGAAAATGTACAGTCCATATCATAAATGCTGAATGCCTCACCGTATAACAGCTGCTATGCCTTCTGCTCTGATCTCTCTCCCCTCACCTCGCCAGCCCCTCCCCCTGTATCTCAGAGAACTGCACCCTGCATAGGAAGCAGCAGCAGCCTCCTCCCCCTTCTCCTCGCCCATCCCTCTCCGCCACCACAACTGGAGACAGCGTTAACACCTCGTCGCCGTCCCACGAGCCCAAGGAGAAACGTGTGCACTTTGACCTGGAGACGCTCCACAGCTACCGCCTGCGCACGCACACCGCCTCAGTGCGTGGCAGGCCGGGCATGGTGGGCCGTCCCGGGCTGGGCCTGGGAGGCCTGGGGCTGGGCAGCCTGGGGAGCTTCGCCTCCCCTCCGCAGATTAGCCTCCATGCTAACGGTGGCCCAGTCTCGCTGCTCACTTCCCCGGGCTTGGTGCTCTCTCCCCTGGGGAGCAGGGCCACCCAGACCTGCCTGTGGGAGGGGGAGCTCCAGGAGCTGCAGGGGAGGATTGAGACGTTCCGTACCCATCTGAGAGAGGCCCTGGCCAGGAGAGCGGAGATCCAGAGCAGCCTGGAGAGAGAGAGAAGTGGCCAGGGCCGCAGAGAGACCAGTCTGGAGAGGGAGAGGGAGAGGGACTGGCAGAGGATACAAACTGTTAACACAGAAAGAAGTAGCTCCACCCAGTCACAATTCCCAGAGAGAGACAGGACCAGCCAGCTGCAAACCCTGAATAATCAACAGACAGGGAGGCCTAACCAATCAGGCGGGCTGAACACTCTGGAGGATGAGAGAAGCAGCCAATTAAACACTGTTAACAGTTTAGATAGAGGGAGAGCCAACCAATTACGCACTGTTAACACTTTGACGGGCGAAAGGACTGTCCAGTCACGTACTTCCACCAGTTTGGAGCGAGGAAGAGGGAGCCAACCGGGTGCTGGGAACAGCACGGAAAGAGGAAGAATTGTCCAATCACGGAACACTGCTAGCCTCGACAGACAAAAGGCTAACCTATCACGTGCACTGAACACTTTGGAGAGGACAAAAGCCAACCAATCAGGTGTAAGCAGCGGGACTTGATCGTCTGTGAAGCCCTTTAAGTGTAGGAGTGCAGACGGACTGCATAAGACAATGGATACTTGCATAGCCGCGGGAAGACGTCTTCAGTTGGAAGTGCTGAAGTGGGGGGGATGCAGGGCGGAAAGTGACAATACATGTTGCCTTGGCCCACTATATGACATGTAATCTTACTTAGTGGAACCTAATCCCTTCCATCAAAGTGAAGAACACACTGGTTTAAAATTATAACCAAACATCCTTAACCACAACTAAAGAACAGAAACAACGTCTGTGTCATTCACCTCAAATAAAATATAAAATCATTAATGTAATCTGGTCATTACGATGAAAACAAAAAACAATGTTGACAGGATATGAATCCACTTATTAGATCAATTACAATGGGCATTGACATTGTGACATCACAATGCTCATTGTGGGGACTAACTGTCCATGTGGGGGATCATGCACCCAGAGCTGCTTCCCCAACAAACAGCAGCCTACCAGTATAGTAGTGAATAAAGCAACAGCCTGTTACACTGGCTGGAGAGGCCTACAAGCACATAAACATCAGCAGCAAGAGCACAGAAAAAAAAACAAAGTTAGCCAACTGTGAAAAACAATAAAGCAAACTAAAGAAACTATTTTAAAATGTACACACAGCATCTGTATCGACTGACAGTCAGAACCGGTTTTTCTTACTCAGAAATTATTTTTAACCATCACTGACTATCAGAAGAAAAACAGCAAAAACAATGAAAATAGTTCATTGTAAATAATAGAAATTTCCAAAAAGTGTGAGGAAGAATGAGGAAGAGGAAGAAAGAGAGAGAGGGGAGGAAAACATACAGAGACCAAACAGTGTCGTAGTCCTAAAACAATCAATCATTAAATATTTCACTTGTTTACCAGCCCATTCTACACCCAAAACCAACAGCTAATGTTGTGTAGCAACTGATAATGTAATAACTGACAAATAACATCATAACTTGTTAAAATTTTATCAAATTTCCTATAAATGTGTTGAAAATGTTATAATACTTGTTAAGTGCCGTTAGTGCCGTATGATGTAATAACATCTTTACATTATAATTTATGACTTCACAAGAGCTGTAACACATTTTAAACTTATGATGGAATAATAATACTGACTAATAATGTAATAATTTGTAAGACTAAGACAAATAAAATAACTAATGATGTAATAATAATATTGACTAATGATGTAATAACTTGTAAGGATAAGACAAATGTAATAACTAATGATGTAATAATAATATTGACTAATAATGTAATAACATAAGACAAATGTAACAACTGAAGTTATTACATTATTAATACATGAATGTATGAAAGTATTAGAACATTTTTGACTCATTCATGGAGAAACTTTATTAGATTTTGGCACGTTATTACATTATCTGGCAGTGATTTAATGTTCAGTTGCTACATGCTGTCAAGTGGCACAGCCAGAGCATCATATCATTAATTAGTAATTAATGAAGGTTAATTAAGGTTTCAGGTTAACAGCTGATTGTGGCTGTAGCCTATACACAAGAGTCTTGGAATAACATAATAATTATAAACCTAGTCCATCATATTTGATTCTTGAGGTAATCTAACATGAGCCTGGCATCAGGTTTGCACTCAACGATTGTATCTCGCATGAATTCCAACAGGAAAATAATCTCAAGCTCACTGCAGAACTCACTGAGCGCTGAGAGATCACGTTTTGTTTTTGTTTTGTTTTTTTATTTACTCCTTTTTCTAATCAATACTGATGTACACACATATACGCTGTTGCTTCAATTCTGATCAAACGTAATATTTTTGTGTCTGCTACTCTGCTGAAACAAATTGATTGTGTAATGCTCCATATCAACACTTTGGCATGAAACAATTTTTTTGGGGGGTTCTCCAGAGGACAGACCATATTGGGGTTCTCGTTCAGTTTTTTCCATTAACCACCAGGGGGTGCTGCATCCCTGCTTCCCGCGGCTATGGATACTGGAGAGGTTGTGGACTGATGTGTATACAAATCATTCTAGCAAGACTCCCTGAACGCTTCAATTTGAACGACTGACAAGAAACAACAATAAGAGATGGTAGTTTTATTTTCTCTTGTCTTTCTCATGCAGCGGCAGAGGACCAGGGGAAATAAGGCCTTTATGAAATCAGTCTGCTACTACACAATATGTCACCTAATATTGTGATACTCAATATCGTGTGAGTCTTTCAACACTTTAAACTGTTGTTGGGGATTTCACTGGGCCCAGAGGTCTGCAATACTGACAGAGAATCACTGAAACATAACTTTAGGCTGTTGTGATGGTACTGCTGTAAATTTAAACGTTTAAAAACTTTGCTGTGGTGTGAAGTGGTTGTGTGCACTTGCCATAGTGTCTATGAGAAAAAAAATCTTTTAGGTCTTTGTCGGGGAGGAGCTTGTGGCACCGGATATTTAAACAGAAAACTTTACCCTAAAAATGTACCCCTTACAAAGAATTGTATCAGCATATTATTGAATTTTATCATAATGACCATTCTCATGTTTTGAAATAAACATTTATATACTTATTTACGTCCATTAATACTTTTGATACTTTGAGTGTAAATATAAGAAGAGTGTTGACGGTAAAGGAGAGTTGAAAGCTGCAATGATCCATTTAAAGCGTTAAATAATTGAGCGCAGTAGACAGTTATAGCCTCCAAGCTTTGACCTGCTGCTAGGATAACCTCATATGTCATTTTTTGTTTTGTTTTTTATTTGAAGTGAATATTTGTACGAACCTTTATGGTCTGAGTGAGTTTCAGAAACATGGGCCCCATCGAACCCATTCCACATGTTTGGTCGTCACACTCAAAATATGTCTTTTTCTTCCAATGCTCTTTGGAGATACGAGGTTTCATCCAAAAGTAATGATCAATTACTTTTGGATGAAAGACAATGTAGGAAGAGAGGTAGAAAGGGAAATAAAACTGGGGAGACACAGGAGAGGAGGTCTCATCCTATACACCAGCAAAGGGAAATGTTTTTTGGCCGTGTTGGTCATCTTACTTCAGACACCAAAATCATTAGGAATCTATAGGCCAGATAATAATGCTAGTCGCTTACTATCACTCAACATAGTGTATGCTAAAGAGTTAGCATGGAGAACCTGAGCGGATGATTTACCGGGGACACGTGGATGATATTGATGTCTGATGTTCTCATCACTTAATGGGTTAATTGACCAAAACTTGGTGTACTCTTTTAAGCCCTCCTTCAGTGATCTAATAAGCCCTATGTCATTTTCAAGCTTTTTCAAGCCCATCTCAAAAAGTGATGTATGATTATCTCCACCAGTCAAAATGAGGTTTTGCAGTGCAGTAGGGGAATCATGGTGGTTCATATTGGTACAAACCGTTTATTGCTCCCATACCGGAAACCAATTATGTGCTAGAGAGGCTGAAAAACAGTTTCTGAAGTCAGTGGAGTAGGAGGTTAACCGCTACTCCACCCTAAGGCACAATAATATCGTTGAGCATGTCATGCAATGACACCTTTCAACCACATAGTGGCACTTGAACCTATAGGTAACAGCAGAGGGTGATTTGACATGAGACATTTTACAGTGAGGGTGATGGAGACACATGCAGTGATTCTCCCTCATAGTATCTCAAAATCCAGCGGGTAACAATTTGGAGGCATCTAATAATTTGAGTCAAAAAGGGAGGTGCAATCCTCATCGTCTCCCCTGAAATCGGCCCCTGGGTATTAGCTAGTGAACCAAAAAGTGATCTAAGCAGTGGTGGCCTAGATAACGTGGCAGCGCACATCACTGTTTTACATTTCATCATCATTGCATATATTTGATTTGTAGAGTTTTTATTTCTTACTACAGGGAAATGTATTTTCAACCACACATTTATAGAGCCATTAATACCTGTTGAGAATATCAAATCGCTAACACTAAACATTGAGCATCTCTGTGAAGCCTGCCACTTAACGCAGGGAGGATTGAGTTGAATTAACACAAACTAGAACGCTTCGATATGGATGAGAGCTAAACATGTGTGTGATGTCTGGAGACGATGAGAGAGAGGGGTGGGAGTAGCGCACTGCTGATTTACTGCCTGTGCATCGACTAGACGGTATAAAATGAAGATAATCACATAGTGGTAAAGCCGATCAATCACTCACTCTCAGCACTCACGCATCGTTGGATTCTCCTTGTAGTAATAAAATAAACAATAGACTCAAATAACAGAGTGGTGTGCATGTGGATGGGTGGGTGGATGTGTGCCTACATGCATTGCTGTGTGTGTGTGTGTGTGTGCCTGCATGCTTGCCTTCCCCTGCATTAGACACGCAAACATGCATGTGTGTGTGTGTGTGTGTGTGTGTGGATGGAGATGGCCGGCCTTGTGCTCAGGCAAGGTAATTGGGTCAGATGTGTGAACAGTAGTCAAGAGGAATTTTAATCAAACTTAAGAATCCCCAATGTAGCCGACATCCCCCCGGCAATCAATTACCATCCAACTGAGGTTAACGGTAAAGAGTGCTGATGGCGCACCGACTCTCTGTTGTGTATGAACACAGAGCACAGTCATGATGATGGCCGCACCTCACAGGTTAACGTGTCCGTAATAACCAAGCTACTCATCATGGGGAAATTCTCTCATGTGGAAGGACCGAAAGAGGAAGGGTCTTTCTCTTTCCGGCAACCCCTCACACACACACACACACACACACACACACACACACAACACACACACACACACACACACACACACACACACACACTGCATCTCTTGCCCCCTCTTTGTCTAGTAGGTAAATAGGAGGCAGGGAATGTGAGTGATGAGTTTATTAGCTTCTGCCAGCTGTGACCAACCCTTGGGTATTATTGGTGTGGTGGTGGTGTTTGGTGATGGGGGCAGTGTGTGTGTGAGGGGGGGGGGGGGGGGGGGGGTTACAGACAGGGCAGGGGAAGAGGAGGGGAAGAGGAGGTGAGTGAGAGGAGGGGGAGGGAGTCAGAGAGGAGGGAGTACCCCTGAGAACCAGAGAAAGCTCCCTGGCAACCGGAGACGGGATCAACACTAAATGGGGCGCCCCCATTCATCTACACCGAGCCTCCACACAGAGCCAAATGACAGAGACTGAGAGAGAGGAGGGTGGGTTGTGTGTGTGTGTGTGTGTGTGTGTGTGTGTGTGTGTGTGTGTGTGTGTGTGTGCACATATCTGAATGACAGTGAGACCATTGGCCTCTGGTCAGTTGTTCCTGCTCTGAACCTCCTATTAGTCTGGCAATTGCAGGATTATTATTAAGCAGCTGAATCTATAAGGGTTATAGTCCTTGAACGCCTCACAACCCTCAATTATTCAGTTATATCAATATGTGACATGAGGGAAAAACAGAGCGAGCGTGGAGCGGGTGGAGCGCGTGGAGAGGGGAATGGGCGCTAAATGCAAGTTTACTGTTTCAAGTCCCTATTAAGAATTCATAACTGTGGGAGCAGAGGTCCTACAAAATATAGACCTCGCAGAAAACATATCTCAGCGTGCAGCCACACAAACACATGCACATGCGCACACCTACACACACTCCACAAACACACACACACACACACACACACACACACACACGCACGCACGCACTCAAGAGTCTTTGATGTTACAATTGCCGCAATGCAATTCATGATGAGTCACTGAATCAAAGTGATGTGAGTATGAATGTGAATGTAGGGCTTTGGTGCGTGTGCGTGTGTGTGTGTGTGTGTGTGTGTGTGTGTGGCGACGCGCGCCGCACCGGATCCTCCGGGACCATCCAAATGCACCACCGTGGTCAGACGCCTGCCACACCCTTCTGGAGTAAACAAAGACGGAGATTAGATTTCATATCTGGGAAAATCTAAACCCAAAAGTTCAACGGTCAAAAAGATAAAAGAGTATTTGCAGAAGCGCGAGGCTTCATCTGATAGCGAGCAGAATGTGATCCTCGCGCAGAAATTGGCTGCATATCTCTCTTGCTTTATAGATTTGAGGTTATTTCCAAAAACGCCCCCTCGCTTCTACACACACATGCGCAGGCTGCCTCCAGTCCACTACACACACACACAAACACACACGTACACACACACACACACACACTCGCACACACACACACACACATACACACACATTCCGAAATCCACCCCTTTGTCTTGGTCGCCTCATGGCGGTAGCCCCGAATCAGGAATCCGGCATGTAAAGGAAGAGAGCCTGTGTGTGTGTGTGTGTGTGTGTGTGTGTGTGTGTGTGTGTGTGTGTGTGTGTGTGAACCAGACTGTCTCCTCCCCCACCATAAGCACACACACACACACACACACACACACACACACTGTCTCACTCTCTCCTCCCCCTGCACCCCCCCTACCCCCCCGCCCCCCGTCCCCCAATGCCTTTGTGTATGTATGTGCGTGCAGTGAAG